>JAOWCC010000019.1:31349515-31887443 GCA_030867875.1 Actinernus sp. WN-2022
TAGACATTTCGTAAAATTGTTCAGTAAAGAATGTTTCTTTTTTGTTATTAGTTGTCAAAGTGAAGATCAACAGAAAAGAACACAACGCCACAAGTCTGGACACCAAATATCATACAGTAGTGAAATTCCTCTTCAAGATACGAAAATCAATTGATCTGCGAGTTCTTATATGGGTATTAAATGACAAATGTAACTGCCCAGAATTGGAAGTTGGCAAGATGTATCTTATAATGGGAAACATGCAAGTTATGGATGGTACAGACGAAAACACAGATCCTCGTCTTGTGATATCAAGAAGTTCGTTTGTTCGAGAATGGAAGAGAGGGCTTCGTAAGCGGATAGAATCGCTAAGAAATAGCTGCAGTACTGACCATAGAAAACACTAACTTTGAATCAGTCAATTATGACTTCGCTTCGCAACTAGGGCATCTTGTAAATAATTATAGGTTATACCATGGTATGTGGGAAATTAGTGATGAAATTTCCCCGAGAGCCGAGGGAAGATTTGTGAAAGTTCCGACGCCGCAAGCATTGGGACTTCTACAAATCTCGAGGGTCGAGGGTAATTTAATCACTAATTTCCCGAAATGTCATGCAACCACTTTGTAATACTAATATTACCGAGGAATCGAACTAAATTTATTTAGCCATGAGCAACGTTTCCAGAATGGTAATTACACTTGATCTGAGTTTTGTCATCAAACCAGACACGGAATACTCACACGTGAAATAGCGGCGGGAGTGATCGATATAATGAATAGCTTCATAGAGTTTACATAGCTAGACAAAAGACCTTTGAAGAGAGGATACATTTATATTCATAAAAAAACAAAAGCTGTGGAGCATGCGCACAAGTGACTGGCATATCCCACATGGAAGAAGCGTGTTTTAGAAATGAAGAGAGCCATAAAATGGGTACGGGGTTAACAGGCATTGCACCCTGCTAGGGACTAATGACCTGCCCAATGGTCCCTCATATGCACGCCTTCTAATTTTCCCTGTTGCTTGTTCAATAAGGGAAAATTAGAACAAGTATGATAGTGATGAGGGGTATATATCCCTCCCTGGTGGAACAAAGAAAACCGATGTGACCATTGTTGTATTACTATTTTTATCAGCTATTTAAGTACAAATACACGGCCAAGCATCCTATATGTATATAAACTAGACTAAGAGGGTGGAAAAACTGAAAATATAAAATCCTTCAGATGGCCTTTAGACCCACAGAAACGAGAGAAGCAATAACATTTGGAGAAAAAGTGAGTCTTTATTTCATATTTATCGATTTTAAAATTTACAAACAAATTAAGTCTAGTTTATATACATATAGCGATCGAGCTTGGGGTCCCTGTGATTTATGCTCGCTAAACTTAAAAATCGCTAAACTAAATATTCTCTAACCACGTTTTCAAAAAAACTTCAATCATGGAAATGTTCAATTCTATTTTTAAGAGCAAAATATGCAACATTCGCATATGACGAACTGTGGAACACAAATTTTTCAACTTTGTTTTGTTAGAAATTGCTGTTGAGATGTAAATTTCGCTAAATTAAATAGTCGCTAAAACCTGTTTAAAAAAATTCGCTAACTTAAATAGCCGCTGAAATAGTAACGTTAAGGTAATAGCATATGTATGGATTTTTAAATCTTCCATTTTTATCGTTGATACAGTGTCTTCTTGTGTTCCTTTGCTATGTCTATGCCAATTTTCAGCGAACTTCAACAAAATTTTACCTCATTATACGCTGAACATTAGCACATACATAGCTAAGGAACACAAGAAGACACCCTGTAAGTTTAGTCGATTTTTATTCAAGATTAGCGTTGAAAATGGAAGGCTAAACATCCCGTATAAATGCTATTAAAACAATGTCATTTACAGAGCTCGGCAATTTGTTGTACCTGGTGGTAAAAACACTGCATAATCTATACGGGTCTGTGCTGCCCCAAATAGTATGGTTTTCGAGCTGTTTTAGTCTGAAATAGGGTAATCAATTTCGCATTTTTAGTCTGGAATAGGATATGATCTTGACAGGGAAGTACGAGACCGCACATTTTCATATATTTCTCATTATGAAATAGAGTACAGGTCTGAAAAAAGTATGGAAAATCTTATATTTTGGGTTCGATGAAAGTTCACCAAATCAGCTATCGCAGTAAAAGCTGTTTATTTTACTCCAGAGATTCTTTAAGGATAAATACTTGGTTATCAGTTTGTCATTGTCGCCATACTGGTTGATGTTGACAAATGAAAAAGAAGTCTAGTTTCTTTCGCTTGTTATTTCTACCAATATGGACGCCAGGTTTTTTTTCTGGGGAAATATTCCTGTTATTAAATTGTAAATATAATTTATAAAGTACACGTAGATCAAGGTAAATGTAGCGTTCGCATGTCAGAGTTTGCATACTGGCCAGCACTTGATGTAATTTTATCTGTAAATACAATTACTCCTCGAAATAGGAGACACTGAACTTTGTCATTCGTTAATGCATTTGTAGTATAGGGAGGCTTCAAGAGAGAAACCATACGATGAGCAAACAAGTAGCTCTCAAATTGATTGCTTTGGAGGCTAGGTTGTGGGTCTCTACTGGAATGGAAGGACCAAGAATCGAACTGAGGGACACCATCATTCATATCAAGGGGAAGGTCAACTCAACCAAAGGAATTAACCAGAATTGTTGTTTTCAAACGTTTTATTTTTAAACCTTTAATTAAGACATTTATTTCTACCACTATTATTTGCTGTTACTTAAGAAATGCGGACTTAGACTAAATGTGATTTCTATCATGTACTAACATGCCGTATTTTGATACCTTTTTACAGCTAAAAATATTTGAATTTATTTGTGAAAGTGTTCTATTTCTTGACAAAAACATTCAACATGTAACTCAGACAATCCTCAAAAAGTTTGTACATTATCTAAAGGTAACAGTTATAAATTTCTGATGAACAATTATTTCATTTGAAGTTCACAACATTAAAACACAATCTGAGGATTTCTGCAAGACCTCGGACCCAAATTAAAAATAAAATTCAGTGAAAGTTTTCCCCCCAATCTGTTCATCTTTTGTCCAAATTTAGGGATAATTCAATATTACAAGTGGGTAGCAAACCAGTTGCAAGCAAGTGGCCAGATGTAGGTATTGTTTTGTTCTTTTTCTTGAGAAAATACCAGAATGAGGAAAGCTCGAGCTAAATGAAATGATTTAAAGGGGGAAAACGCTATTTCGGTCGTGGCTTGAACCCACAATCTT
Organism: Actinernus sp. WN-2022; assembly: GCA_030867875.1. Classification (NCBI taxonomy): domain Eukaryota; kingdom Metazoa; phylum Cnidaria; class Anthozoa; order Actiniaria; family Actinernidae; genus Actinernus; species Actinernus sp. WN-2022. Next base: position 31,352,773 of record JAOWCC010000019.1, read on the forward strand.
GAGAAATACGAACTCTTTCGTTTAGAGCCTGTGCTGTATGACTGAGCTATCTTAACACAAATTGGTTTCATTTGGAGACACTAATAAAAGTGCTACAAACTGCTGTAGGTGGGGATGTTCGCATCGACTTGAGATTCTCAACACCAGAGGATCTTATTTTTCTTCTCTCCTCTCTCTCGCCTGCTATTTCTACTCATGATAATCCTCTACTGTTAGAATGCTAAATTTCTAAGGTTAAAAATTAAACACACAATGAACAGATACACATAGTCGACTGTTTATGAACTGTATGTATAGCCCTTACTTTGAAGTTAAACAGTTGTTTTTGATTTGGATTTCCCGCGATAAGCAATCAGTAGGGAGCATGTAGCACGCACTCAAGTTGAGCATCACACAGATGTTCACTCCACATATGGCCCTTTTAAACCGGAACTTCGTGTTTATTTTTTAACATATTCCATGCAACTGGCAAAAAGACATTTTCATCAGTGAAAGCCAACCCATTGTACACCCACTCTAAAATATTCAATTGTAAAGGCTGACATTCGTTACAATAACTTTTGGAACATGAATAATTCTTAGTCCGATGTAGCCTGCTTGCAGGCTCTGGTTAATTTGGGGTTCCTGTGGTGGAACCAGAGCCTGCAAGCAGGCTAAGTCCGATGCTGTATTTCAGTTTGAGGCATGGTAAAAGTTATCAGTTTTAGTTATGAACAATTTGTAGCTCAATGAATACAATATCTAGCTTCCCTTATCTGAACATTAAGCAAATCAACTTTATTTAACGTCGGCAACTTGTGACAGTCTCGTAAGAGGGCCGCCGTTACACCCTCACTTTACCCCCGTCAGAGCTCCCGATTAAAAGAATTCAAAGCTGTACAAGCTACTCTGATCAGAGAAGTCTGCGGAGCAGATCCGACGGAAATCGAACTCGGGACGAGTAGATAAGCCTGTTTACCTAAAATCTGTTTCAAATCAGAGATGCAGCTTTTCAAGAGAACATCTAGAAAATATGTTAGTATCTAGTTTTCTCTATTCCATTCAAATGATTGGTTATTAAGCTAAAGACTAAAATCAAGGCATGTTTAATATATCGGTTTATATGTTGATATGTAAGGGACTCATTATATTATATCATGGTGTTGTAGTATGGAGTCAATGTTCGTTTGGTTTCTGTTAATTGGTTACAAACAGATAGTCTCTTCCGGTCATTTTGATTTTAACCATCCCACATGTGAGAGGCTTGTCGGTTCATATGAAAATAGCTAAACATAACTGTCTGGCCCAGTCTGCGAATCTTTGTTTACGTTTTTTCCTCATTAGCATACATCAAACTCGAGCGACGTACATACAAACAGACAGAGTCCATAAATCGAAAGAGATAATATATTTTGAGGAATGAGCGTTATAAAATCTCAAAATTTACAAAGAATGTATGGCTGTCAGCAATTCTTACACCCAGCCCATTTAGTTTACAGTTTTGAAAAGTCTATTTCTCCGTAAATATTTAACACATCACTCTCAAATTTTCGGTGATTACTAAGTTTAAAATTATCTTTCAACTGATGCAGTCTTTTTGTTTGTGGCTTGAAGTTTGATTTGTGCTAATGAGGAAAAATTTAAACAATTACGTCGGCAAGAATTCGCCCATATAAAGGCCTTGCACCGTGACACAGTATTTTTAAGTCGCCAGAATGAAAAATGCTGACATACTATGGAAAGATCTATCTTAATTATGTCTAATTCGGTGGACAAGAAAATTATACTATTTCTGCACTTAAATGACATTAAAACTTTGGACTTGTCTCAAGTTTGAAAGCTCAATGAAAGTTACATTCCATGAAGTATAGAAGGTTATATATGCAGCATTATCAACTTTTGATTTTCTTCAAACTCGGGATGTCACTAACATAGGTCAGTGTTTACAGTATATATATATATGTACATTACACATACTCATTCATGGTCTTAAACAATATGTTGGTTGGCTGGAAAAAAGAGGCTAGTTGGATAAATGCACAATTATCAAGACAACCCTATTCGAAATACAGTACCTGTCTGTGTACATGTATATTTGTACACCTCTACATAGACTATATCGCAACTCCACCATCGCAGTGCACTCTGGGATGGATATCTCAGTTGCCATTGTTAAATCCAAGATGGCCACCCAACAACAACAATGGAAAACTGAGATATCCATCCCAGAGTGCACTGCGATGGCAGGGTTGCGATATAGTCTATAAATGACTCGCCGTAAAACATAAAATATAAAAAAAAATCTCAAGCAAAATTCCACAAAATTAAGGTAGAATTTGTAATTATTATTTTACAATGGTACACATGTAGGGAAGAACTAACTTTCCTTTCTTATTAAATCTCATATTCTTTTCCAGCAATTTTGAAGAACTATTTTTATTCCCAGAAATCCCCACTTCCCCATCCCTGTACAACTTTTCAAATACCTCCCACAAGAGTAATGCATAATTGACCAGGGAGATCTCCCTCGCTGGACTAAAGAAAAAACCAAAACCTTAATTATCATCAATCAAAGTACTACATTACAGTGCATATTTAGTTTTGTTCTTCCTCTCTAAACAATCTCATTTTCATCATCCATATTACTCAAAAGTCCATATTTTTGACGTATGGCATCAGTTCGCTCCTTGCGCTGTGATTTCCTTTCCTCGTTCCGCTGACGTGTCTCCTCTCTTCTTCTATGAATCCTAGATTCTTCACGCTCATAGCCTCTGCTGCCTCTTCTACGGCAGCAACAGCAATAAATGCAGCAACCAAATGCCAGAAGGAAAACACCACACACTGATGGCACCACAATGATCAGAATGTAGCCTAAGTAAATAAAATAATAAGACTTTATTTTAGTGTCAAATGTATTATTAGCATGGTATTGCTAATTGGGGGCACTGTTTTAAACTCTATATCCACTGAAGTGGTCACTGCCAGAGATTTGTTTGCATGCTCAGTGGGGCCTACAATTTAATCTCCTGATCCAAGAAGACGTGAAGGTCTGCCATTTGCAGATATCAGAGCAAAGGCAGCACCTTCCCCAGTTATTTTAAGACCCAGAGTGGTGGTCCAGCTAGCCTACATTGCAGTTCTGTATTGGAGCAAGCTCTAATCTGTATTGGAGCAAAGCAAAGTGGGTGAAGCGATCGAGCTTAGGGGATTGGGGTGAGAAAAAAGGAGAGTGCTGCCTGGAACCCCTGGTCATTTTGATAACTCTTGGCCTCGGAAGGCCGTGTATTTCTATTGGCCAATATGTGTGATTGACAGAAATGCCATTGTTTATTCATGCATGGAAATTTCACCTCGATACGGTGATTCGTTTTTGAGTTACAGGACTTTCAATTTTGTAACAGCCCAGCTCAGCATGTTTCCTAAATGTCATGAAAATCCATATATTTCTGCCAATTTAAAATGTTAGACTTGATATATTTTCATTATTTTCAATATTACTATTATATTAAGTTCCGGTTCACGTATCATTGAGTAATCTTTACGTCCAAATATTAACATCGCAGGCAGTGGTCAACTCGAAAGCCCTATAAATGCTACTTTGACCACTGCGCACAATTGATTTATCATATTTTCTCTCACTTATATTTACTTCTTATATTACCTTTCTAATACTCATAAACTGTAATATTTTTCTTTTTGAACATGTGAAAAATAAATCTGAACTGAACTGAAACTGATAAACCTTTAAAAGTGATATCTAAAGTGTTTTGAAGTGAATGCCAATTATATTGATGGAAAAAACTGCTTTATTTGTAGAGTACATTTTCATCTGCCATCTTGGTGTACCAAAGCTGTACACCAACATGGCTGCTTGCATACTAATTACACTATAATTGTTCAAATATTATTTGTTCGACAGCTCGGTTACAAAGTACTCTATGCTCCAAAATTTTGATAATTCCTATATTTTTACCTGCTCTATACATGACATTTGAAATATTTTACTAATATCATTTTTTTTCTTCAGGAAAATTATTTTGTGACGTCAGTACAAAAGAATAATCTCTTATTATTATTGGTTGGTCAGGGAATTTACATAATTGCAACCAGAGCAGGGAGATAGTTTTCCTTTACCTATAACGTTAATCAGAGATTAAGTTATCTCGATCAAAGCACTGACAAAGATTGGACTTCAACCTCTACATCTACTTTACAACCCATTTCAGTGTTACGTGCATAGGCGGTGTTTCAAGTTCTTTAGACAATCATTAGACAAACTCATTCGACTTAGCAAATTTCCTCTGGTTTTCAGTGGTGTGGACTCTTATTTACCACGATTTACGTGATCACAACAAATTTTGACCATGTGATGACGTAAATCGTGGTAAATAAAAGTCCACACCACGGAAAACCATAGGAATTTTTTTTTCTTTAATAATATTAGAAAACGTACAAGGAAGTTTCGTTACAAAGCATGACAGCTTTAAAAGAGCCAGCATTGTCTATAACTTTCTCGCGTCAGCACCGTTGTCTGGTCTCTCATCCTCATTTACCATCCCACATCGACCAATCAGATCGCGAGATTACCGGCAATTGTGGTAAAAATAATCATTCCACGCAAATTTCCACCACTTCTGGACGGCAATGCGTGAAAAAGTACCTAAATTATTCGATTCTGTACCTCAAAACCACGATAAACAAGTGAGCCTGGTTACAAAGTATGTCGAATGATTGTGTCGAATGACTACGTCGAATGAATTATCTATACACGTAACACTGAAATCGGTTGTAATACTTACAACATGCAACACCTTTCAGTATCGAGTGAAGGGATGTGACGTGAAAGGCCATACGAAATTTACGAACTTAGAATGTTTACTCCCAACTAGTGTGAAATATGATAAAAGTAACATTGGCAACTCTTACCGGGCACAAGACACTGTTTCCAGTACCACTTGTTCCCCTTACAATCCTTGGGAACGAGAGCGGGATATTCATTACAAGTCGAGTCCGCACCACACCAGTAACATTTAGCATCATTTGTACAAGTTGCACACGAAGAATTCTGTTGTGCACACGTTAGAACTTCTGGCTTCGTAGTCGTCCCGGTAGTCGTAGAGTGATTCATCGTTGTCGTCGATATTCCTGTGCTGATTGGTGACACTGTAGTTGACTCACTCGAACAGAGTGCCAAAGCAAACGCAGCCACTAAAATGACTGAGAAAAAGGGCCTCATCGTATCATTCATGGACTTGAAGTGAAGGTAAAATATTTGAAACTGCGTAATCGAACGTTTTCAATGTTGTTTTGCAATCGGCATAGTGTCCTTAGTGCGCATGCCCGAAATTATACTCATGCGCAACAAAAAAGTCCGGTAGCCTGAAAAACAGCGGGCACGGGAAAAGGAAAAAGAGGAGAGAGCTGAGAGGACATTTATAAAGATTTTAAGTGGAAAGTAATTGCATTTTTGTGAAATTAAGGTATTGAGATATTGATAGAGAAACATTCAATCATGGCACAGCCCAAACGGATTACACAAGATACTTTTGATGGCGTGGTACGTGAGAATATTGACGAGTTTGAGATGGATTTAGACGAGGCCGTGTGTGATGCCAAACAACAGTTCGACTCACAGGGCGTGGATTTGAGTAATATCATCACTTCTTTTATCATGGAGGAGGGAAGCGAAGGATCTGCTGGGCTCAGACACAGCAGTCCTATTAAAGGTAATGGCTTTGATATTATACATACAGTTGTATGAATACAATAAGTCGAGCTGCCGGCATGGCAACGTGGTGTTTTATCTGGGAGTAACTGAAGAATACCCCCTCCGAATAACGAACCTCGCAACCAAAGATACCACTGATAAACGTGACACCTGTGACACGTCTGATAAACGTGACACCCCTGACACGTCTGATAAACGTGACACCCCTGACATTTGATAAACGAGACACCCTCACACGTCTGATAAACGAGACACGTCTGATACACGTGATACACCTAATACGTCTGATACACATGATACGTCGGATACCCCTGATACGCGTGATACCTCTGATACGAGTGATACACATGATATGTCTCATGCCCCTGATACGAGTGATACACATAATGCGTCTGATACAACAACGCATTCTCGAGGTTTAAAGTAATGATTATCATTACTTCTCAAGTCGCTTTAAAGTAATGGTAATCATTACTTTAAGATAAATCCTAACCCGAACCACAAAACTAACCCTAACCATCGGACGAGTTCACGAGCCATCTCTCTCATCTAGAGCTAGGGTTCACAGGTAAACAAGAATAGAACATGAAGAACATAAAAAGTTTTTTTCAAGCGCTCCTACTGGGGTTCGAACTCGTAACCCTTTGCGTGTCGTGCAGTGTAGTGCAGATGGCATGACCACTATCGGCACTCGGAATGCAACTATTGTTTATCTTCATCCTTGGCTGGTTTTAAGAGTAATGATTATTGTTACTTTAAAGCGATTTGACAAGTAATGATAATCATTACTTTAAGTTCGAGATCATGTTGGAATACGATGACAACCCTAACCATCAGTACAGACGTTCTCTGGTAAACGTTTAGGTTTTAGGGTTAATTGGTGATTCGAGATCACAGGTAAACATGCAAGATTTTATTTTGTATTATCATAATACATGATCAGCTTACCCAACAACAATAACAACCCTAACCGTCAGTAAAGAAGTTCCCAGGTAAACGTTGAGGTTTTAGGGCTAATTGGTGATTTGAGATCACAGGTAAACATTTTTTTTTTAGTATTTATCATAATACATCAGCTTACCCAACAACAATATCTACGCTAACCGTCAGTACAAAGAGGTTCTCAGGTAAACTCGATATATAAGGTTGACTGTACAAGTACAACTGAAATTATAGTTTTCATAAAACAGCAACGCGCAACTGTGAATATGCCTGAAACAGAATTTAAATTATTCTTCGATTATAGCAATACTTAGTGTTGATAAACATTGCAATTGTTATGCTAACATGCCAACCATGATTTCAAAAGGCCGCTTTGTGTCAGGAACCAATGGATCTCTGGTTGGTACATTAATTATTCTCACATAAAAAGTGCTCACTTGAAAGTGAAATTGTGAAAAGTTTCCATACAAATATTCTGAGTGATACATACACATATCTTGTAATTATTCTTATGTAAATAATGTAAATTATTTTCAAATTGTAACTGAAAAAATCCAGATATACAATTATACCGAGTGATACATCTGATACGCGTATCTTGATACCGGTAACACGCATCTGGGAGGGGGTATTCTGCAGTTGTGCCTTTTACCTTTTCCAGACCAAAACAGTGATTTTGATACCCTGTTCCAGGCTAAGGCCCTGTTTATATGAAGAAAAGTTGGCTCAGGGACCAGGGTCACCCTCCCCCCTGAGCCAACTTTACCAAGCATTTACATGGAAGAAAAGTTGTCCTGGGTGCCCAAGACAATTTTGTCTTGAGCGAGTCTGGGCACTTAATATTGGATTACACATGCTCTGTGTGTCCCGAGTTGTACCGGTTAGGCGAGCCAAAGTGTTTATATGAGAAAAAGTTGGCTTGCCCCCCAGGGTCACCCTACCTTGTGAACCGAGTGCCTCGGGGAGGAGGGTCACGCTCCCCCGAGCCAACTTTGTTTGCGGTTTCTCATGTAGACAGTTGACTTCGTTTTATAAAGAAATGTATGGAAAGTTGTCTCGCCCAGGGTAGCTCGGGGGGAGGGTGACCCGGTTCCCCGAGTCAACTTTTCTTCATACATGTATAAATAGGGCCTAAGAATTGTCAAAAACCATACCCTGTAGAGTAGCACATACCGTATAGCCTTTGTAACCCCCCGGGTGTTTTATATACCCTTGGACCTGGCTGGCACTGGTTATCCCGGAGTAGCCAATTAATGAAATCGATGATCAGAAATCCAATCGATGATCAATTGATAGTCACAAAACAAATATTCATCAATTGCTATCGATTGGTGCCTAGAGTATCTGGTTTCTCACAAGTGATTGTACATTCCAGTCACATTTTAGCGTGTTACGTTTTAGTTAATTGCTACCGTTAAATCATAAATCATCCTTCTCAATAGTCATGTGAACTAATCCAAACCTTAACCCAATATAAAAAAAAAACTAAGTACTAAATAAATCAACAACACAAACAAAGTAAGGTATTTTTATTGCAAAATACTTTGGTAGAACTTTATATGTTCTTTCTGTAATGCCATCCTCAATCTAAACACAAGGAACTATGAAAAAGTTGTAGTAGTTTAGGAATTTTGAAAATTTGAAACCAGCATGAAAATTTGAAACTAGTATGAAAACCAGCATGAAAATTTGAAACCAGCATGAAAATTTGAAACCAGCATGAAAATTTGAAACCAGCATGAAAATTTGAAACCAGTATGAAAATTTGAAATCGGTATGAGAAATCTCATACCAATGAAAATTTGAAACCACAACATGTACATGTTCCGGTAGATGCACACAGAAGGTAGCTAATCCTGACAGAAGCATGAATTGCTTAAGACGGTAAGCAGAGTGACTTTAGTTTCTGGAATGCGTAAGCAACCTATAATGGCCCTATCATTTTTTTATTATTTATAAACATATGTTTGCTACATTTGTCCTAAGAGTAGCAGGAGCACTCATCTAAGAAGACCTCTGTAGAATATACATACTGTACATGACCGTTTAAGTAGGGAAAAGGAAAAAGAAAGAAGAAATAAGAACAACAATACAATTTAGGATATATTATAGATAAATTAATTAATTTAGGATAAATTATGAAATACATGTAATACTAGATTGATGCACTGAATCTACCACTCAATAATAAAGCTTTGAACCTCCAAAAAAGAACAACAAATTGATATGAAATCTACTAGAGCCAATTGAGCCATGTAACAGGAATTTAACCTTTTGAGAGTCAGTGGCATCAAGCCAAGTATTGCCTAGAATGCAGGCAGCTGAGCAGCATATCTGGGACAGTGCCGAAATAATATGCTTAACTGTTTCAGAGCTTATACCACAATTGCAGATAGGAGACTCTTGCAATAATATTAATTGGGATGGGCAGGTTTGGAATTGGTATTGATAGAGTCATAACATGTGCCCACACAGCTGTAAATATTTAATACTTTTTTATAACATTGCCACAACAATTTAGGAGCTAACTATTATGGTATTTCATTTAGCCAATCAGAGTGTATGCTTTATTGTAGTTATTTTATAAAATTTTATAACAACTAATTAAAAATAAAGAGCAGAGGCAGCATGGCCGAGTGGTAAACGATTTGCAATCCAATTTGATTATCTGTGTGTTCGACCATGTTTGTAAATAGCTACTAGTCAATTTGCCTCCTTGTTGACTCAGGGATTCTTATTCCGTTTAGTTTACACATGGACACATCAGCTCATGCTGCAGTTAAATGCACCGTGTATAAATAATTGCTGTTATTATTTTTATTATTAAATTATTATCATAATTTTTGTCAAAAAATGGACAGATCAATATCTGCTATGGGCTACCAAGCAGTTGGAAACTATCTGTAGAAGGATGAAACAGTATTGATAAGTCCCCTTCTCATCACATTTAAGATACATATCACACCGCGGCAAAACGGTATGCTCCGCTGGCCAAAAGAACGAAGGCTCTGCTATCAAATACAAATTACAGAGGGTTTCAACTTTTTTAGTAAATAATTTTATAACTTAGTAAACTCACAATGAATTACAAATTAAGAAAACATCAACCTGTTAAAGTCTTAGGCTTAGCTTTTAAGTAGTTTTCTTATTTTTTGACAAAACAGTTCACAAATGAATACTTTTAAGCAGAAACGTTAAAATCACGGCATGTGCCTTTTGTTTCATTTGTTTTCGTGGGAAACTGGGGCGGCCGCGCGTGGACAAGAAATAGCAAATACGCCTGCGCGTGACGTTTTGCCGCGGTGTGGATACATATACATGTAGCTCTTTGTAATTTTTCGGATAGGGTTACCTGTGGTGTTCCACATGCACAGGTAACCCAATCCAGAAAAAAATTATAGAAGAACCAACAAGCAGACCAAATTTAAGACCTTGACAATGTTTTTCATTTATATTCTCCTTGTGTATGAATTGTGTGTGATGCAAAGGAAGTAAGGCTATCAAGTGGTTCATAAATGTTTCCTTCATTTCAGATGCCCTTGAAGATATCCAAGCATATTCAAATAACAAGAATGATGGTGCTCAACTAATACAGGCATTTTCTCATTTCCAGCAAGAATGCAACAACAGTGAAGACAACAGAAAGTTTGCCGCCAGCCATAGAGCTGTATCAGTCCTGTTACATGCATGCAAAACTTCTAAGTCTGACCATGAAACATTATTGAAAGGTCTTGAAGCTTTTAGTTCTCTTGTCAATGGCCAATCCAACACTGTTGATAGGGAAACAATTGAATTTCTCTTTGATTGTGTCAAAGAGTTCAACAAAAATGAAAAGGTATTAGAACAGACACTAAAATCTATCCGGCACAGTTGCATCAAGAATGAGTCTAATCGACAGACCTTTGTACAGCTTGGAATTATACCTCTCCTAGTAGAGATCTTGCAATCTCACAAACAGAGTTCACAAATTGTGAAAGAGAGCTGTATAGTATTACGCGTGTTGACATTTGATGATGACATGAGTGTTCCATTTGGAAAGGCTCATGAACATGCCAAACAGATTTATGGTGAGAATGCTACTGGTGTGATACTAGAAGTGATAGAGGTTGCTAGTGAAGATGTTGACGTTCTTAGCGAGTTGTGTGCTACACTTGCGAAATTGTTTGTTAGGGATGAGTACTGTCAGGAATTTGTGGACATTGGAGGCCTCACTGTAGTACTTAATTTACTCCAGGAACACTTTGAACAACAGGTAAGGATTGTGCATACAATAACTCCACATAAAAGTGTACAGTTAAGATGTTGAAAGCAATCAGGGATGTCACATTACTTTATAGTAAGAACCAAGATGCAAACTTTCTTGCCAATTTAAATCTGAAGTCTTGGCTGTCATTAGAAGTCAGCTACATTTGTACTAGCGATTATCACCAGTAACTATGATCATGATCACTGCCTACTTAAAGTAAAACTTAAAGCCAGAGCTTATGGCACAAAATACCTGGCTATTGTTCACAGTTGTCTTGTATAAGATTGCTGGCTACTTAATTAATGTAAAACTTGAAGCCAGAGTTGTACATGTAGCTTATGGCACAAAAAAACGGCTATTCTTCATAGTTGTCCAGCAACTTAAAAACTTAATGTCAGCCCTGTACATGTAGGTGCAACTTTAGAGTGCATACATACATATAACTTTATTTCCGTACGCTAGCCACTACAACAGTAAGCTGGTTTCCATGTGGGGCGTAACAATAAATATATGTACAGATTAAAAACATATATTGATAAAAATCAGTAAAAATCTGCTATCAGCATAACTCAGTAACAGGAACAGACACTCCTCTTGAATTGCTGTAAAGATTTGGCTCTTTTAGCCTCATCTGGCAGGTTATTCCATAGCATAGCACCACTGTATTTGAAGCTTCGCTTGAGGAAATTTGTACGCGGTCTTGGAAGTGCTAGATCAGTTTCAGAGTTTCTTAGCTGATAGCGTTTATCACAGTCACTTGTTTTAATAAAAGAGTTTCTCAAATATGGTGCAGATTGTTCATTTAAGATTTTATAGATTAAAATAGATTTCATTTGATTACGTCTGGCTTGGAGGGTTTTCCATTCTAATTTAGCAAGTATATCCCACGGATCTTGTGTCGTAATTCGTGCCTGTAATTACCCTAGCGGCTTGAGATTGAACTCTTTGCAATTTGTCTTTTAGAGTCTTGCCGCAAGTATCCCATAGTGGGCAACAATAGTCGAAGTAAGGTTGTACAAGTGATTTGTAAATTACTTCGAGTGAATCGGTGGGGACAAATGGCTTAATACGCTTTATGGCACCTATACCAGCACTTGCCTTTTTACATATCTTATTTATTTGATTTTCAAAACTAAGTTTTTCATCGATTTCAATCCCTAGGCAGGTATGTGAGTGTACTCGCGATACCTTGTTATTGTCTATGGAGATATTGTTTGGCTGGCTTTTGGTTTTATTATTTAAGTTATAGGTCGATCCAATTACATTGTATCATTAGTATGTTTTCATTAGTATCAATTATCATTAGCATGTTTTCCATTTTTCATGCAATTTACACCTGTACATCTACATTGTACATGTCATCGGCATCAACTATGTAACTTACATGTACAGTGTAGCTTGTGAACAATGTAAGTAGGTACTTTATATTTATATACAGTGTAAGTACTTGGTGCTGTAAATTGTGACCGATATGATGGCATATGCAACTAGAATTGTTCATGTTGCACCACTGTCGCCGCGTTACAAAAACAGTTGGGTTAAGCAGTGATGGAAAGTATATCATCTACCAACTAGAATTTTTCATCCAGTTGCAGAATTGTAACTGAATCAGAAGTACAATGAAAACAGATGTTTCTCTTGATTAAGAATGAGATTTTCTGTTTTGTGACTAAATTTGTTTATCTAGTCGCAAAAATGTGACTATGTTTTTAATATCCAGCCCTGATTTAAAAGAACAAATATTGACGTTACAATGCGACATCATATTCCAGTAGTATCTTTTTACTGCTCAAACAAACATCTTGATTCCATCTCGAATCAGGGAAATTGTGTAAATTGTCAGAGGAACTTTGACCTTACATGAAAGTGATTTACAGTTGTCACATTTGACATAAATGTAAGAAAAACGTGAGTGCTTACTGGTGGTTCAAGTACAAAAATAATACTGTTAGAAAGCATATTTATCCTATTGGTAGTAACCATAGGAAAACCCTAAACCTTGAATTAGCCCTAATTAAACACCCTAAACCCTACTGTTAGGTATTATGGTTGGTAGGAATATGATGTCACCGTAGGCTGGGGCCCGATCCGGGATTCTGTGAGGAGAGGGGGGAGGGGGGGTTGATATACGCATGCAGCAAAATCAATTGGCAACCCTTCGTTGTCTTTTGGAAGCAAGCGAGAGAAAGGGGTTCGATTGAATCCACCGAACAAGAATCCTACACGAGTAATAATTATGTTATGTATTTCATAGTAAATCACAATTACCATTTTTAGCATTTTTTCTTTTTTCCAACAGGCGATTGTTAAACAAGTTTGTGCTGTCCTCAGAGCCCTTGCTGGTAACGATGATGTCAAAAAGGACATTGCTAATAAACAAGGCATGACACTTATCATCGCTGCCATGACAAAACACGCTAACCAAGCATATGTCGCCGAGCAGGGTTGTGCAGCACTTGGTTCTATTGCACTGAGAATGCCTGCTAACTGCACTGCAATCATTGCTGCTGGAGGGCATGAGGTTATTCTGAAGGCCATGCAACTACATTGTGCTATTGTTGGTGTGCAGGTAAGATTTGCCGAGTGAGTATAGGTTAAACTATTAATAGAATAATTATGACATTTTAATAATGAGTAGCAAATTAGTAAGGACGAGTGTTCTTATTTAAAAAATCTTTCCTGAGGGCATGTTTGAATGACTGGATGGAACACTTGTCCTTTACAATAGAGTAAAGCATTCCAAAGTTTTGCCTCTCTTAAACTGAACTGAGACTTTTGCCCTGTAGCTAGGTAAAATAGCGTTTGTACCAGATATGTTCATGTTTGTCACTGTATCTTCATTTCTCACTTGCAGAAACAAGGCTGTCTTACAGTCCGCAACTTGGTTGCTCGCAATCCAGAAAACTGTGAGCCTATCCTTGGTGCAGGAGGGGAGACGCAGATCAGACATGCTTATAACAAGTTTCCCGAGTGTGCCGACTTAGCTAAGGCAGCTTTACGAGACTTGGGTTGCCATGTAGAGCTACGGGAACCCTGGACTGGAAAAGGAATACAAACCAGTTATTAATTTATCATTACCAGAGGAACTGTAAAGGTATTCATGCATGGATGATTGTGTACTTGTCAGCAGGACACTGGTCCTTTTCAGAGTGTGGTAGAAGTTGTGTCCAATAGCCCATAGTCCAGACGCTGGTTTCCCCTTTCAGCTTCTGACTCGGGCTGCCTGTGGTGGGCGCCCACCACAGGCAGCCCAAGCCAGAAGCTGAAAGGGGAGACCAGCGTCTGGATTAGATAGCCCAGGGCAAGTGGGTTTTCCTTCTGGGCTAGTAGATCAGTTTGACAACTTGCTCGATGTACAAGGAGCCAAAATATACTTTTCTTTTAAACAAATGACTCGTGCTATAAAAGGGACTTGAAAAGACTCGCACTTTGGGATTCAAAATTTGAATTTCAAATTCAGAAAAGTTAAGCAAGAAAGCAAGTAATTAGTCTTCTCCTAATAGAATACTATAGGAAAATGCCTGACGACTTAAGGTAATTCCACGTTAAATTGCACGAGAAAACCGATATCGGTTTTTCGAGTGCAATTTAATGTGGAATTACCGAGTCAGGCATGTGATTTTCCTTGAATCGCATAGTCTGATGAATTACTTGAAGATTTAATACTTTTGTTGATATTTTGCTAAGTTATAAATAGCATGCATAGTGTACAGTGGTGATTCCACTCTAAATCACCATCAGCCAATCCGCATCTGATTTCACAAACGCACTCAGCTGTGACTTTGCGATTCTATAGGAAATTGCTGAAGGCAAAATTAAAATAAGCCAAGAAAAAGTAAACAGCAGCAAGCTAGTTGCTCCGTTGTGTCTGTCAATAGCGTTTTAGTACCGTTTACAGTTACTCTTTAGTGTATTTTTAGACATTCAAGTTTTCAATTTGAATTTCGCGCAATACCAAATACTCAAGCGGAGAATCACATGCTGCAGAGCTTTCAGCAGAGATGTTCAATTAACAAAGGCTGATTGATGATGATGGTGTCTTCATCATGGTTGAGGCCCTTTTATACATGTAGTACAGGTCATTTAATTTAAAATATTAAAATTCAGGATAGCTCAATACACCCATGGGCTAGTTAAGTATGGTTCAAGCAGCGTCACTTTTATTTTCTTCTCGTCCTGCCTTTTGCAGGATACTGGAGGGCAAAAAATATCTGACTTCATTTATTTAAACCAGGGAGATGGCACACTTGTACAGAATCGGTAGTGTTATTAGCAAAAGCTGTTTGTAAATGCTATTTTCCACCTCCAATCGATTTTCAATATTTCTAAACTGAGTTTTTGAAGATTATTTGCTCTCTAGAAAAGCCTTTGCCGATGGGATCACGAGCTCAATTAATTCGTTATTGAAGTGATTATATCAGCACGTGACTGTCTCCTGGCTGATTACTGGATAAGGCTGGGCAAAATACCACGATTTGTTCATGCCAAGCTGTCAGTTATTTGCTGATGCCAAAGGCAGAGGCAAGTAATTGATAGCAAGACATGGATAGATAATTATATTAGCGCATAGTCACAGCTGAATCGCACGAGTGCGTTTGCAAAATCAGACGCTGATTGGCCGAGAGTGAGTGGTGATTCTTTGGGAGCGATTGCAGAATCCCCGCCGAATAATGAATTTTCTCAACTTCTTCTTCGATTCTCATACAAACCTTCTAAAAACCTTACCCTGAAATTCAAAATAATCCTACCCATTCTCAACCCCAAATCATTCATATAACGAGTCTAGATACACCTGAGCTAAATGGATAATTTTGCACAATTAGTAAGGGCTTTTCAAGTGATCTTTCGAAGTGGGGGGTATTCTGCAATCGAGCCATTCTTTGCTTATAATTATGTATTAAATTAATCTACATATATTTACATTTGTAAATAATGGTAGTCGTTTAATGACTTTCACGATTGTGACATTTTATGTGTGTTACCTTGTGGAGCATAATGCGGATTGTACCGGGGCCACTTGGACAATGAGAACCAATCATATTGCAGAACGAAAACAAAGCATTCCAACTTACGGTTACTTGACCCAATCAGCATCGAGTACAAGACAACAACATTTCAACTTGCTCGAGCTTCGATCTGGTAAGAGGAAATTTCGTGGACCATTTTGGAGATGCTAGGATTTGTAATCGTGTTCTCGCTGTCTAAGTGGTCCGCGGCAAAACGTTATCTCCGCTGACCGAAAGAATGAAGGCTCTGGTTTCAAATAATTTTATAATTTAGTAAACTCACAGTCAATTACAAATTAATAAAACTTAAACCTGGTGAAGTCTTAGGCTTAGCTTTTAAGTCTTGTGTGTTTTTTTGCGAAATATTTCATGTAAATACGCGTACGTACGTAAAACTAAAAACACGGGTGATGGCCTCTGTTTTCTTTTAGTTTCGGCGGGAAACTGGGGAGGACGCGCGCGATCGGCCGGCTCATCAAAACGCATGCACGTGATGTTTTGCCGCGACTGTCGTCACACTAAATGTTATTGTTACTGCCCAGTCTTCCTGAACATTTGAGTATTCAACTGACATTGGGTAAAATATAATGAAAAATGAATGGTTTATTTTAATTTACGTCGAAGATACAGGAAGCCGTTACCGGATCTCTCAAGCCAGAGGCTAATATTTAAAGTGCCCCTACGATCAAATTTTGACATATCAATGTTTTTGCATATTCATAAAGTAGAGTTCATATATTATTACCAGTTCAAATTGTTTTTCGATACAACGACAGGAAGTCTTATTTTTTTAGCTCCGAATATTGAATCTACACGTCCGCCATTACTGGAAGCCGTGCCCTTTGTTCAGCTTTAAACAAAGGTTTATTCACCGGAAATGATGTCATACACTTAACACTCGCCTGCAGAACACGACGCCTGGAGGCATATTTCTACTAAAAACGTCTTCACGTACATAAGAAGAAAGTTATATTTATCTTTGCGAGGTTGGCTACTTTTTTATGCACGCTATTTCGCGCCACGAGGTTGTCGTGTTAAGTGTATGACATCACTTCCGGTGAATAAACCTTTGTTTAAAGCTGAACAAAGGGCACGGCTTCCAGCAATGGCGGACAGGATTTTACCGGTAAACTCTCCTAAAATTTGTGGTTTAAGATGCCCATTTGGGAATATTTTTTACTATTTCGGATATTTCTAATACTGATTGACCTATAGACACTGAAAAAGTGGCAAATCGAAATGGTAAATTTTCGTCGTAGTGGCACTTTAAGTATTCCGACGAATTGGAATTTAGGTTGGTTTTTGAGGAGGGAGGAAAACCGGAGAAAAACCCTCGGAGCAAGGGCGAGATACCAACAAACTCAACTCACATATGGCGCCGCGTCCGGGAATCGGGCCATAGAAGTGGGAGGCGAAGCGCTTAACCACTGCGCCACCTCGGCTCCCTTACACGAGAATGTATAGAAGTTTTTTTCTTTATTAAACATTAAACAATTTATTACTAGTCAATAAAATTGACTAGTAATAAATTATTTAATGTTTAATAAAGAAAAAAACTTTGTTGAGTCACTTAAAGCTCCGATCAAAGGTTGGCGGTTACAAGAAAATGCTTACGATCGAGTATTCCGAGTTCAAGAAACCATCGGGCGTGCGTTAAAAGAAATTGTTTTCGCACACTAAAAGCTGATTGGCTAATACCCCAACAACCCCATTTTAATTGGCTCACGCGCTTACCATATCCTTAGTGTTTTTATAATAAATCGGTTCGTGACCCGGCCCGTATTTGTCACTCGAAAACGGCCAAGTCATATTTCGAATATGCTAATGTTGACGTCAAGAGAGGCTCTCTTGATAAGGCATGTCCCGATTGTGCTCGGCAACTATTGAGCAACTTTTGGCGTTCGGAGCAACTTTTTTCAGGTATTGCAACTTCGAGCAACTTTTGCCTTTCTCGGAGCAACTTTTGACCAAATTACAGGTTTACAGCATAAATCAAGCACGCAAAAGTTAACTTCAATTTCTGCGAATTTCTTGATGTTTATCAAATGAAACATTAGAACTTTTTATAGTTTTGTTCAAATTTCAATCAATTTATCTTATGTTAACCAATATTAGCAATTATTAAGAAGGAATAAAGCTTTTAATTAACATTTGTGTGAAAATATCGTGAAATTTAGGTAGCAGGTACTAGCAACTTTCGAAATTTAGGTAGCAACTTTTTGGATTTTTGACAACATTTTAGCACCTTTTTGGCATTCTAGGGAGCAACTTTTCAGGATTTTACGAGCACAATCGGGACATCCCTACTCTTGATGAAACTTATTTAAGTTGGTAGGGAAGGGGGAGAGTCTCGTAAAAACAATATTGAAGATAATGATATCCGAAACTGTTCAAGCCGCACCTGAAATGATTCCCGACCCAAAATGACCCCCAATCAGTACCCAAAACGATCCCGCAATAAAACTGGGAGTGGACTAAAGGATTTTGGACTTTCGGAAAAGCAAACATTTCGCTAAACTTCTTGCCAAAAGAAATTAAGCTCAAAAGTAAGAATGTTTTCTAATAGGACAAACCAACACAAACAACCCTTCTCAATCAAACCACGTGACGTCATCGATCATGTGACAGAGGAAATCGCTCATATAACATCAAAACAGCGAGGCAGGATAGCAACGTGTCAATCATGAATGGGAAAACGCATGCTCGTCAGTGGCCAGAAGAAAAAGGTCATATGCATTTTATTGGGCGTAACTATTAAAAACTTGAGTGATAACCAACCCAGCAAAAGTCTGTCAACAATACATTTCTCTCAAACTGCCTATAGACTGAGCGCAAAAAAACTTTGTCTAAACTTTCGTTTCTTTTTCGCGGTTAGACTTCACTGTTCTGTAGGTCGTATCCTATTGGACTTCACTGATAAAGAATCCCATTGTTTAAATGTGCTTACGTGATAACAATTCCATCGATAGGGACGTGGTTTTCTTAGTCGTGATTGTCGCTTTATGCTACTGGTTACAATTCCAGGCGAACCAGTCCACCGATTAGAAATTCGGCAAAAGAAAAGCAAAGAGGCAGTACAAAAATGGCTAGTGACTATCGTGAATTGGTATGGCTGCTGTGCTGTTTATCCCCAGTGAGATACGGGCGATTTTCGCTACGGTCAGTCGGTCACGTGATCGATGACGTTACGTGGTTTGATTGACAAGGGTTGTTTGTTGTCTGCTAGTGTTGGTTTGTCCTATTAGAAAACACTAGTAAACATTCTTACTTTTGAGCTTTATTTCTTTTAGCAACTAGTTTAATTTAGTGAAAATGTTGCTCTTCCGAAAGTCCAAGTCCTTTAGTCCGTTCTTAGTTTTGTTGCGGGATCATTTCGGGTCGGGAATCATTTCGGGTTTGGTACAGTACTGCCTTCTTTGCTTTTCTTTAGCCGAATTTCTAATCGGTCGACTGGTTCGCCTGGAATTGTAACCAGTAGCAGAAAGCGACAGATTAAGAAAACCACGTTCCTATCAATGGAATTGTTATCACGTAAGCACATTCGATGATCAGACCTGAATCCAGCGGTCATGTAAAATCACAAATTTCAAAATAGAGAAAAAGTTTTTGCTCTCAGTTCGGATAGGCAGTTAATTTGAGAGCAATGTATTGTTGAGAGACTTTTGCTAGGTTGGTCGGTTACTTAAGTTTTAGTTATACCCAATAAAAATGCATATCCCCAGCGAGATATGAGCGATTTCCGCTATCGTCACATGATCGATGACGCCACGTGGTTTGATTGACAAGGATTGTTTGCTGTCTGCTAGTGTTGGTTTGTCCTATTAGAAAACACTAATAAACATATGTACTTTTGAGCTTAATTTCTTTTAGCAAGAAGTTTAGCGAAAATCCAAAATCCTTTATTCCTTCCTAGTTTTATTGCGGGATCGTTTCGGGTACTGATTGGGGGTCATTTCGGGTCGGGGATCATTTCAGGTGCGGCTTGAACAGTTTCGGGGATCATTTCGGGTTCGGGGATCATTTCGGGTTCGGGGATCATTTCGGTACCACACCGCGGCAAAACGGTATGCTCCGCTGGCCAAATGAACGAAGGCTCTGCTATCAAATACAAATTATACCGAGGGTTTCAAAATATCTGCATTATGTTGGGTTCCCTGTGGTTATCTTTCGGAGCGGAGGTCTGGTTGTTTGAGCACCAAGATGGCGGATGTTTGCCTCCGTGGAACTTTGTCATTCATTCACGAACAAGCAAAGTACAAGCTAACAAGTGGGCATGTAGAGTCCTCGTTACCGCTTGCAATATCACCAAGTTCAAACAAGTAGAGGGATTACGATTGAAATATCATGAGCGAAACGGATACTACGGTCAGTACGGAAATAGTTCATGACCGAGTCATTGAAACACTACGAAAAGATTTGGCCGCGGGGGAGCTTCGCATGAGTTTGTTTGTATCAGCACTAGAGAGCTATCGCCATGACAGTATACTACGGCCATTTCCTCCCATTGGAATGAGAGACGATGGCAGTAAGAATGTGCAAAAGTTGGTGAGTTTATGAGGAAAGTGGTAATTACATGTAGCTTAATTGAGCTATAAATTGATTGAACCGTTAAGATCACAGCTGGTACCCTGGATGCCAGAGGTTCTACTACTTCTACTGCCCTCTCTAAGTCAAAGTTTAGGCAGGGTAGATCACAGGAAGCCCAGGCTTAATTTGTGTGTTGAAAAATATAAGGCTTTGTATGGGAATTTACGATTTGTGAAATATCTCAGTAAATATTTCAATAAAGTAAACATAACTTGCCTGAAGAGTAGTTGATGTCCTTCGCTAACCAGTCGTTTCGTTACCAGTCGCTTTCGTTACCAACCTCTTCGTTACCAACTCGAGTCGTTTCGTTACCAATTCCTAGTCGTTTCGTTACCAGTCTGAGTCACTTCGTTACCAGACTCTCAATACTTAGAACTTAAGAGCTGTATATTTGGTTTCGTATATTTCTATAAGAGTAATGTCAACTTTGGAAGTAATTATTACGAAACACAAGCGAGAAGCTAATTGTGTGAAACCGGAATAAACAACAACATAAGCGAATTCTAAAGCGACTTGCGGTCGTTTCGTTACCAATCACTTTCATTAGAAATAAACTGTTTGTGCGTAGTTAGCTATAGGCTCGTGTAGTGTAGTTTGTTGGGAAGTAATTATTACGAAACACAAGCGAGAAGCTAATTGTGTGAAACCGGAATAAACAACAACATAAGCGAATTCTAAAGCGACTTGCGGTCGTTTCATTACCAATCACTTTCATTAGAAATAAACTGTTTGTGCATAGTTGGCTAGGCTCGTGTAGTGAGCCTAGCCAATAATACTGAACGATAATAACGATGTCTTCCCAAGATACATGTAACTGCTTGAAATGCAAAGAACCAGTCAGACCACGCCAAGAAGGCCTCCAGTGCAGTAAATTATTCGCAGTAAACCAGTGTTTGTGTTCACGGTGCGTAAACGACGAGGATCAATTGTTGCTAATGTTAATGAGGTCGAATTAATTAGATTATGTTGTTGTTTATTCCGGTTTCACACAATTAGCTTGTACGCTTGTGTTTCGTAATAATTACTTCCAAAGTTGACATTTACTCTTATAGAAATATACTATAAGAGCGATTTCGACAAATTTTAACCCTCTCGACGAGGGAGAACGAGAGGGTTAAAAAAATCACTTGAAATTGTCACCAGAGAACAAGAAGGACATCAACTACTCTTCAAGCAAGTTATGTTTACTTTATTAAAATATTTCAACCGCGTTAATTACAACCTTTGACATGTCCCGCCTTCACGTTTCAGCGAGTGGGATTCAGGTTTGGAAACCTTTCAGCTAGATTTTCCTTCGCACTACGTGCTAAATCATATAAATGTCGGTTTAAGTTAAAGTTTTGGACGCTCAGAATTATGAGAGATGCAAGACAACAACTGTCTCTTGGCATAATCTGAGTTGCATGACGGTAGAAGACTTATCAAAGGTTTTCAACATCAAGGTTGAAACTAATTAGTTTGCAGAGGAATTGCAAAGGTTTGGGCCGCTAGACGTCTAGTTTCAAACATAAACGAACGCGGAAAAAGGTTCACGCTTAACGGTAGCTTGCAAATGGTAGTATATTTTCAACACACAAATTATTACTGTGTTAAGATAACCCTTTTTTAAATATTGTATTTATGTACATTGGAAAAAATGATAGAGATTTAAAAAAATTTTATTTACACCTTTTCCAAGCTCTCTACGTTTTAGTTTCTTGCCTTTCTCATGCAAATTGGCAATCCACAACTACATAGTTGAGGAAAAAGTAGTTGAGGAATACATGAACATTTTTTTTACTGACCGACTGATCCACCATCATGAGCCAGAGGACGATGGTAAACAAAACATTTTTTTGGGATGGCCTTGTTATTAATAATTATAATATAAATTATGGGATCATCCTAAGAATGTGTGATTTGATTGGATGCTCAGCATGCTTGATTTTGTAATAAATGCATGCTCAAGAAAAAATCAAGCATGCTGAGAATCCAATCAAAACAAAACGTATCGGTGATTGTTTTTCGCAAGTTTATATAGCTAACAGAGATAATTTCATGGACTGGGAAGAAAACATGTCCGACTTTGAGTTGTTAAGGTGTGTTGAAGAAGAGGAAAACAAAAGTTGCTTCCCAAAACTAAAAGAAAATGATCGGCGAGAGAATTTAGCATCGGCTTCATATGACCACAAACTGGGATGCTCAAACGTTTGAAGTTGAGAAAAGCAATGTCCACATTCTAATACAGTGTTACTCATTGAGAGTTTGATATAAAGAAATGATTGAATTTAAGAAAAATGTAGTTTTTTCTAACAGCCTGGTGTATTATTAAAACGAGAGGAAAGTGACAAACAACAACAAGACATGACTCACCAATAACTCAATGATAACTGTAATAAGCCTGCTTTATGCTGAAACCTGAACAGTGAATTGCGAAGAATACAATGGGATTTCTCTGGTTTCATGTAGAAATTCGTTTGAGAAGTTCCTGAATATTCCTGAATGAATAACAGGTGATAAAACTTGCAGAGAACCCAGAACTGGCAGAATTTCAAAAGAGTAGATTGGCCATGCCAACGAAGAGAGCCTAAAAAGCTATGCAACACGGCCTGACTTGTCTGTCATTATTTTTAAAAAAAACATTCTTTGCCCATCAGAGCAGCAGTTACAACACTGTTCCTTGGGATAAAGAAAATATCCTTCAGACCACAGAATCAGTAATCAGTGTCAACTATGCAGTTGTTGTAGAAAATAGTCGACAATCCAGAACTCACATGTCCAACT
Organism: Actinernus sp. WN-2022; assembly: GCA_030867875.1. NCBI lineage: Eukaryota > Metazoa > Cnidaria > Anthozoa > Actiniaria > Actinernidae > Actinernus > Actinernus sp. WN-2022. The sequence continues at coordinate 31,376,024 of JAOWCC010000019.1, forward strand.
CTACTGCCGCTAATTCACTAACGCTTTCTCTGTGAATACTTTTCCATCAGGCATTTTTATAGACTTGCTCCAAGTCGAACTCGCTGAGTCACTGGGTAAGCGATTACTGGGTCAAAAATCGAGCACGAGAATCGAAGGGAGAGGCGAGTTCGACTTGTTTCACTTGCAGGAAATTGAATCCGGCGATTGTGTATTGGTGCGAAAACACATTTCAGGGGCGGAGCTTACATTTCACGCCTTTGACAAACTCTTTCTGAGTACAATCAAATTGTAAATACCACATCCACGGTCGACTGACTTGACACGTCAATATACAATGCCTGAAGAATTGACTCTTTGTGATTGGGCAAATCTTAGGACGTCATAAGCCACGCCTCCAGTCGAAAAATCAACCGGTAAATTTGGCACGCTGCAAGCGGGAAAAGTCCTTCTTGCGGGGGCCTAAGAAGGACTTTGAGAAAGTCTAGCATTTTTAATGCCTTGCACTATCACAATGTGCAGATAAACCTCTCCTGTGCTGACCAGAAATTGTAAAAAGAAAGCACTTTGTTTCCTGCAACAGTTTTGACCAGATGACAATATTACAACCCATTTCATTTGCCAGCTCTTGCAATTTCTGTCTTTCACTTTTATCGATTGACACGTTCTATTCTTAGCAGAATACTTCATCCAATAAGAAACAAGCTTTCAGATCATCAATGTCAAGCTGTCACAATTGAACCAATCAGCAACGAAAAAAGTTGTAAACAAGTCAAGTACATTAAAATGGGGTTTTCGCTGTCGTCAGTTTGCTTTTAGATTTTTACGCGCGTTCTAAAGATAGTTTTATTTCCTTCATCTACATTGAAGTTTATATATTTATAAAACAAATAAAAGATTGTTCTCCTTGTTATATAACAAAATAATGCACTTTTGAGGTCTTGAAAAGCTGCTAAATGCACTTGCATTCTGCTCGTGCATCTGCAGTTTTTTCAAGACCACGAGCGTGCATTATTTTGTTATATAACAAGGAGAACCATCTTTTATTTGTTAATTATAATATAGATATGATAGTACACACAATCTGATTGGCTAAAAAGCCATGTTTTATCAGATTATATAACATGGTTTGCCATGTTATTGTTTTCAACTGGTGGTTTCCTTTCATCATGCACGCTCGTAAATCTATATTATAAAACAGATAGACGCGTTAAATCCATATTTTATACTATCATAAAACACTGGTCATTTGAGAACACTCGAGAAATGTCGAAAGCATGCGCCTTCGGCTTGTGCTTTAACATTTCTCTCATGTTCTCAAATGCCCATCGTGTTTTATGATAGTATAAAACACGGCTAAGGCTTCTTTATTTGTTAAATATAATCCAATGAAGAAAACCAGGATCCTTAAGAAGCTATGCAGGAGAAGTCTGGTAACTGGTATCAGATAGAGGCTGGGTGTCTCAAAGATTGGAAAATTGGAGTTGGTCAGAAATTTCTTCGACTAACGTTTCTGTCATATATACCACACTGTTGCATCCTTTTGTGTGATGATATGGAAATGAACATTATTTTTTGCCGATTCGACTGTTCGATGTAAATTTTTCTCTTCCTGTGACAAGATGGAAGGACTGGCTTTACATGTACATTGATGCCTTTTATGAATATAGCAGCTTCATTAGATGCCAGCTACTGCTAGAGTTCCTTCAGCTACTCGGCCTTGTACATGTATACTGCTGGCTACTTCTGCTGTCGGCTTTCAATGCCTTTTACGCCTTCAATAATTTGTGTAATGCTGGGCTAACTGATTTACAGTGAAACATCTGTAAGCAGACATCCCAAACCTAATACTCTAGCCTAACCACTAATAACCTGATGTAATACCAGAGGTTGTTTGGGTTAGGTTATTAATAACTTACCTTAATTACTGTAAGTATAAAATGCACTAGTTAGGTAGTCAATGTAACCCCATCCCCTCCTGGGACATTTGACTGTGGCTGGTCACAAAAGCTGTCAAATGTCCTAGGGATATTAGTCCCCCAGCACACACATACACCACACCTAAAGCCAGGGGGTACTCCCAAAAATTTAGGATAGGGGTGTGCTACAGAGTTATAAAAATCCTGACCCTATTTAAGGGTGACAAATCAGAAATTTGGTACACTTTCCAAGGCCTGAAACTGAAATGTGAAACCCTGGCAGTAGTTAAGGGACAAGTGATTAAAGAATTACTATGCAATGAGAATTTACATTTATTGAATGTTATGTTTAGCGGGCATTGAGCAAATGAGTGAGGAAAAACAACTACCCTATTTAACAATAGGATATTTATATTTAAGGGTCCGGCAATCGAAAGCCATTTCCTAGCTATCCTGCAGTACATACCTATATGGCTTATGGCATGTGACCTTTTGTCCTATCAATACAATGTAGCCCCATATGGGAGGTTGAAATTTATGCTCTGGACTTCCACTTTAACTTGCAGGTACTCCCACTTTACTTACGTTATTAATATTTTCTGTCCTGCTGTAAATTAATCCACCAGACTCACTTGTGCAGCTCTTTCCCAAGATTGTCTCAGTTACTTGAAGGAAAAGAACTTTCGCATGAAGGATGGCAGCTATTAGACTGGGTTCTGTCTAAAACATTTGATGTCAAATCCTTGGAAAAATCAAAGGTAATTTGCTAAGAAATAGGGCAAAGTCCTACTTTAGATATGTAAAAGGCATGACAAATATAGCCATCTTATGACCTGTAAGGCCAAGTGCGTGCTTTCATTTTAAAACCATTTACGAAATTCAAAGTGATGTACGTGTTTGACATACATGTAAGTGAGCTGGAAAAATCCACCTGGCCCTGATTTTTTTTTTTGCTTGTTGTGTTGCCATTTAAAAGTGGTCATATGATTAAGAATGTATTGACTGAGTTATGTTGGGCCAAAAGGGAAAATATTTGGCTCTCAGTCCATTTGTACAGACCTCGCTGTGCTCAGTCTGTCCATTGTTACCTCATGCCAAATATTTTCCCGTCCAACCCTCCCACTCAGTCAATAAGTACATGTACCTTACGTTCACCTCAGTGTGTATATTTATAAACCGTATTTACCATCTGTTGAACTGGTCGACCCTAAAATCCCAAAAGATGAACAAGCAGATTTGAATATTTTATGAAATTTAGATCATTGATATCTGATTACTGACAAGTACATTTGTATCTAATAGAGTGAGTGTACTTAATTCTTGGAATCATTAGTCACTGATCTCACTACCAATAACTGTAAGGCAACTTGAATCTAAGAAAGCTTTTAAGAATGCCTTAACAAATATCGCCCTGAAGGATCAATCATTGAAATTAGATACATTTTAGATTTTATTAGATTAGGTTAGTGGTTTTCCTTTTTCTAGTATTAAATTGTGAAATTATTATGTATTCTTATTAGTAGTAGTTTTGTTGTCTTTTAATGATATTTTATGATATTTTAGTGTTGTCCAATACTGCAATTTTACTCTACCTTTAATATAAATAACATTCTTTTAGTAACTATAACTACTCAATGTAATATTTTAATCTACATCATTGATTGTATATATAATTATACTTCACGGCCACAAGTTTATCAGTGCTATGCACTGTTTAGTGAGACTCTCATTAAATAAAGTATTATTATTATTATTGTTGTCATTGTCGTCGTCATCATCAACATCATCACTGTCATTGACATGTATCAGTAGTCTGCTATTAACATTATTTATGATATACAGTTGAAAAAATTATGGGATGCACATCACTGAATAAATTATTATCATTCTTCATTAGTTTCAGGATATCCAACAAAAGACAGGGCAATCAAGCTATAATTCTACAGAGCCAGACTTAATCTTTGAGATAGAATACCATACAAACAATGTGCTGAATGCTAGATTTACTGAACTAGCCAAGGAGTATGAAATCTTGTATGCCTATCATGGCAGCAGGCTGGACAACTTTCATTCCATATTACACAATGGGCTTCACAGCCACCTTAATAAGGTTAGTGACAATAGAGCAAACATTCTGGTTCTGGTTCATGTTACTCTGATGCCAGAGGCTTGAAGAAATAAAAGACAAAGAGGCAAGAGAGTAAAGGAGAGAGAAGAGAAAGAAGACCCTAGCTTTGGTGTTATTCATTGAGCTTCGTCCCTGACTCATTACGAGGCACAACTGTGAGTGCTGGATGTAATGGTAATTTTCATTGGCTTAATTGAAACTCAGCCCACAGAAGTGAGATTCTCAACAGATAACACCACATGCTCTTCTTTTTCTTCTCCCTTCTCTTCATGTTCATGTCAGTGTTGATAACAAGCATTTGGGATTTTTAGACAGATTAGTTTAGCCTGCAAACAGGCTTATGGGCCCAGGGGGAGGAGGAAGAAAAGCCTGCACGGCTATACAAATATGAATTACGCCCCTACATTGATCCATCATTAGGCTCGGTTCAGACTCCATGTCCACTCATGCCAAATGCATTTGAAACAAAGGGTAATAATTGGGCAGCTTTGTTTATGCAATTAGGTTCGGCACATGAGTGCAGTGGCATCTGAAACTAACCTGAGATATCAAATCTAATTTACATGTACATGTGGCTAGATTTCATTGTACAATATTGAACCAATAGGAGTTAGTGTCTGTGCAGGCTCTCCTTTACCCCTTCTTCTCTCCCACCCACTTCTACTTCTACGTTATTAATGCACAAAGGCATTGTCCATCACATGGATACATAGTGCTATGAAGTGCAATGATTCTACTGATAATGACTACTCTCGTAAATATGTGCAGTGTGACTTAACATCAAACTAATTAAAATAATTAAATTTGGAAACACATAAGGGAGTTGATGTGTGCAACAGACACTATACAAAATAATGTATCTCCCTATTTGTATCTATTGAAATCTAATACAAATCATCTAGGGCACCCTTAAAGCCCTTGAGTGAGGGCTGGTGTATGATATTAGTTGGCAGGCTGTTCTACAAACTAATAGTTCCTGGGAAAAAGCTCTCCTTATATCCATTAGTATGGCAGCTCACTCCACAGAACTTGTGTGGATGGTACTGCCTGGTTATATATATACAAGGTATTTTTTTCTTGCAAGTTGATGTGGGGTATAGGACATTTGCAACTTTGTTTGCATCTTGCAATGCAATTGAATTTTAGCCTGAGTAGCATTATATTGCAAAAAGTATACATTCCCTTTATTTAACTCATCTCACAAGGTTTTTTTGTGAGACGAGTTACAAAGAGGATCGAGATGTTACATGTGCAACAAGAAAAATTACCTTGTGTAACAGGACCTTTAAATCAGATGTAATTAAGATGTGTATAATATTGTAGCAAAGCAATTCTTCAGCCCAATTACTGAAATCCTGAGAAATTAAGGTACATGTATGTCAGATACTTGAACATGTACATGTATTGTGCATGTGTTACTCCTTGACTATTGAGTGTTTTTAATGCTGTTAGTTGTCTTTTAAAGTGCATCTAACCCTTCTTGAAATTTTCCTGTCTAGATGAACCTTTGAAAGGTTTTGAGTACTTTGCAAAGAAATTTTTGGTTTACAGATAATACTGACCCATGACCGTGGAAGTAAAAGCCTGGGTCGATTCCCAGGGTGAATTCATCTCATTAATGCATTATCCTCCATGGCGCCTTTCTATCACAACAAAATCTATTTATAGAAAATATACATAGTTTGTGAGTTGTTAGTAATTAAGAAAAAAAGTCATTTTTAGATGACGTCTACCCGGGAATCGACCCAGGCTTTTTCTAACGCAGTCATTGGTCAGGAAAGGTAAGTTTTTCACCATTTCAAACAAGCATAGAACATAGAGTATTATCTGTAAACCAAACATTTATTTGCAGAAGTACTCAAAACCTTTCAAAGGATCATAGGTAGAAAAATGTCAAGAGGGGTTAGAAGCACTTTAAGGACTATCCCTTTTCCATAAATTGGCCCTCTATAGTTTCAATGAGAAATTAAAGGATCTGTCAGCTATTTTAGCATCATTTTGAAAAGCACAAAATCACATTCAAACTAAAATAAACTTAAATTATGGTCTAGTTTTGTTAAATGCTTCATCATAAGTGAAATGAAGCTAAAGTTTCTCTGGCTAAGGATGGCATAAATGGAAATGGATAATGTCAGAGTATGAAAGACTTAGTCATCTTTCGTCTTTCAGGGAACGAGCCAGGCTGTGCCATTGCACCATTCCCACTTTAAACATACATTTGTCTCTTCAAAAAAATACAATAATGGTCTAATTGACCTGCTTTACCACTTGTAAAGGAAACACTTGCAAAAGGGCCAAATTGTCCCTTCTGGCTCAATTTCTGGCTCAATCCCTGGTCTTTGATATTAGCCTGAAATTTAATCAGATTAATTAAAGGCTTCTCTTTAAAACTTAGTGTTCAAGAGTGTTCTTCTCATAGTAAAAAATATCGAAAAATAATAATAAGATAGACAAAAGTAACAACAACATTTTTGCATATAAATCTGCTTGCTAAACAGCATGTTTCTTGATTCATTCTAGAACTCTCTGTTTGGTGAAGGAACATATTTGTCTAGCGATCTGAATGTATCAATAGCATACAGTAAATACAGCCAAGTGTGGACCAATAGCAGCTTAGGTGACAAACTCAGTTGTATTGCGGTGTGCGAAGTTCTCAATCATCCCGATGTAAAGTGCACACTGGAGGATTCTAAGAACACTAATGCACGTGCTAGGGCAAGGGCTGAGAATAGCGAGGCCGGCAATGTACCAGATAAATACTACGTAGTCACTAATAACCAGCTACTTAGAGTCAAGTATCTGCTGGTTTATTCAGAGAGATGGCAGCAAGCAGAAAGGTGAGCAAACTCAACAATTCTGATTGGCTCGACTTTGCCATGGTCAATAAGAGTACATACATTGATGGCAGATATAGTGTGTAATGCCAAGTACAGTTTGCAATATTAAGTTTGTTGTAAAAATATTGCATACATTTTTCCATACATTTTGTCAATATTGTACTCATATTGATCATAGATTATGTTATAAAATGTCACGGAGCCAATCAATATTTTGCAAGTTAAATTTATTGATTTCAATAAAGAAGGAATTAAAATCTTAGGAATTTACTTTACTTTAGACAAAGATCTAAGGAGACAAAAACATTTGATAGAGTTTTCAAGAAATTTAAAGCAACTTAAATACTTATGACGATGGCGGTTTGAAATTACCTGATTTGGAAACTTGCCTTGAAGCTCATTATGCATACCTGGTTATTGAATTAAAAACATCCTATGGTATAGAAAAACATTGGCATCTTTTCCATTTAAATATTTAAAGAAAATGGGAGGAATTCAGTGCATCAATTAATGGAATTTTGATGACACGAAAATTCCAGCTGGCATACCCATGTATTAGAAGAACATCCTAAGAGGGTGGGCTGAAATAAGCGATGACCCGATTGAGAATGATCCAGTCAATATATTAAGACAGTCACTTTGGAACACATTTATTCACAGTGCTAGTAGAGTGGCAAAATCTTCTAAAAGCCTGCTAGATGTTATTTTAGTGTCTCACCCTGAAAGGTATGCAACAAGTGGTAATCTACACTTGGGAATTAGTGACCATGACTTGGTATATATTGTTAGGAAATATAAACTCCCTAAACCCAAGACGAGAAACATTGAATTCAGGTCAGTGTTCATTATTTATGGTTTTTTTTTGGGGGGGGGGGGGGGGGGGGTCAGTTAAATCATGTTTGGGGGGGGGGGGGGGGGGAGGAGGGGGGGCAGGCAAAAAAAGTTTTAAGTGCTTTTTAGGGGGTCATCAAAGATTTTACCTACTCCTTGGGGGTCATCAAAGTTTTGACATACCCGTAATCTAGAAACATTAATAGTAAATTTAATAGATTTATACATGTATATGCAGTTTGCATTCTTTTTTGCACATCCATATCTTTTTTGTCGTGGGGGGGGGGGGGGGTCAATAAAGATTTGAGCAATTGTATAGGGGGGCCATCTAAGTTTTAATTCATTCATAGGGGGGTCATAAAAGTTTTAACAAGAGAAGCAGATTAAATGCCGACCCCCCCCCCCCCCCCCCCCCCAAGTCATAAATAATGAACACTCCCTAAAGAATTTTGAACAGGAGGCCTTTATCTCTGATCTCAAAAGGGATAGCTCCTACACCTTTGATAATGGAGTGTAGGTTTTTGTCGAGGGTCGAGGGTAAAAAGTCGAGGGTCCAAAAATTTGCGTAAATTTTTATGACAAATAAGTTTACCGGTAAATAATTTTGCAAGTTATTCGTCCTCAATGCCCGCCCGTCCCCGCTTCACAAGCTTTTCAAATCCCTGTGACATGTCAGTGCCCGGTCATCTGGCGGCATTCTTCTTTGCAGTAGGAGTATCTTCATCCTTTTCATGCGTCTTGAGTGGGATTTACTTATGTATCGTCTGAGCAGAAAAATAGCAAAACCTGCAACAAGACCGGCATCACGAAGCACTCGGAAAATTAACCCTTTCACTACTAGAGCGGCCAAAAGCGGCCAATATGAAGCATGTACCTGGGAAACATTATTGCATCAAACCTAGACATGCTGGAAATACGATGCTGCGATATTATTTCAAGGGATGAATAACTTCAAAGTCAGAGCTATAACAGGGATCGCTCGACTGTCCCACTTTGGAGAAAAAAGCATTTGTTTTGGAGAACGCTGTTCGTTTCTTCGATTTTCGCGAATTTTGAGAAGCTGAAAAAAGGCTCAGAATAACCTTCCCATTCGCACTTGAAATCAAAAGCAAACACAAAATAACCACTCAGTCGTTACAGTACCTTGTTTAATCTTTCCAACCAGCAGGTTTGTTTGCACAAAACACACCAAGCGACTGTGAACCACGCCGATGTTTACACTGCATTTCACTCGACCATATTTTCCTGCTCCCACCTCCAATTGCATGCTGGGTAATCAAAACAAAAAATTCGCAAGGGGTCAACCAAGAGCGGTGATTTGGCTTTAAAGTGACAAAAACACATCCTAATAGGTTGAGCAGGGGGAAAAGACAACCAACTGCAGGATTTCAAGGATTTCAGTGAAGAATTATTTCATGTGTCTCAAAGCAGAAACACAACAGAAAAATCCTGTGAAACCCCTCGCAACGACGCAAGGCCTACTAAAAGCAAACCAAGTACTTTTCAGCCGTCCTTAGACTTAATGATGTCCTCTAGCTCTCTTACAGTGGCTTATTTGTCCAAAATTAGAGCACATTTCATTGGAAAACCTACAGAAGAAACCATACTCACCGCCGCCGAGTCCGTAGAATTCTGCCGAATGGCATCATGGGAAAGTTTGAGCCCTTGGTTTAAAAAGTCAGCAGTATTTAACTAGCCCAGGCTAGCCAAACTGGAACTGAGGGGGGAGGGTTAAGTTAGCACTCTGCATTTCACCAATTGAGCCCAAACGCGTCCAGGAGTGAAAGGGTTAAACTGCAGACAAGCATGACCGCCTTGTCTGTGTAATGACAGCTACGTGTACTTTTTTTTATTATTAACATTCCAAAACAAACATACCTCTCGAGTTTCATAAATCCACAGGACTGACCCAAGCTCTGTTTGAGTTTCAAATTATAAGGGTTTGTATGAGATTTTGGACGAGTATTTGGTTGTATCCGCTAGGCCAGAGATACTGAAATATAATCAATGAAGTCTTTATCTGTTCTTCATTGGGCTCTGACAGAATTCGCTGAAATTGCTGTATTAACACCTGCACTTGGCCCCGTGAATGGAAGCTGGGTGACGTCACTCCTGCCTACAAGAAACAAGCGGTTACCAGCAAGAGGAATTACCGGCCCATCAGCGTCTTATCCGCCATTCCAAAATTATTTGAGAAAGTCAAATTTGACCAGTTATACGAACGATTCTCATCCATCTTCTCGGATAATATGTCGGGATTCCGTTCGTGGCCATTCATGTGCCACGGCACTAATTAAGCTGACTGGCGGGTGGCACTTGACTAGAAAAAGGAGGTTGGTACGGTCGCAATCGACTTATCAAAAGCATATGACTCTATATGCCACAACTTATTACTTGCCAAGCTAAAAGCATATGGCCTTCGCGACTTGATGAGATCGTATTTTCAAGATTGTAAACAGAGGGTGAAGTACAATGGTGTCTATTCTGACTAGCTATTACTTCGCTGCCGGAGTTCTTCAGAGAAGTATGTTAGGCCCTTTATTATTCAACATTTTTGTGAATGACGTGAACCAAACTGTCAACAACTCATCCCTACGCCTCTACGCTGATGGCACCACTCCGTACGCCTCTGATCTGTGCCCGGCTGTGCTTGAGTATTCCCTTAATCAGGATAGTCATACGCTGTCCGGTTGGTTCAATGAGACCTTTCTACAAATTAATGGTGCCAAAACACAAGCAATGACTCTGGGGAAATTGAATTACAGCTATGATCTCAGGATTGTTAACAATATCATAAAAATTGAAGAAACCCTGAAAATCCTCGGACTAATACTAGACAATAACCCTGACCTTCAAGCCCATGTCTGAAAGATGTTTAAGAAAACTTACGCCAAGATTGCACCGCTACATCGGCTTAAAGGCATGGATATTTTAAGAAAACTGTACAACGCCTACGTAATGCCTCACCTAGAATATTGTAGCCCAATATTAATAGGAATTAGTAAGCTGCTTTAAGAGTAAACTCGACCATGCAAATCACTACAGTCCGGCTAAGAACATTAATGAACCTAGGGAACAACGTAAGCTATATGGCAGTTCTGAACTTAGCCTCCATGCGCTCGTTGGATCACAGACGGCTTGAACAGTCATTAATCGTATTTTTAAGAGTTTTAAACAACAAGGACCAATTTACATTTCTAACTTTTTTATGCCCCGTATCACTCCATATGCCTTAAAATGTAGTACAGTATTCTTATAATAGCTACTACCTACACAACTCCTTTTCTTACACTATTTCTCGCATCTGGAATCAGTTACCGTTACTTGATAAATCTGCTACTTCTTTATCGTAATTTCGGAACCACATTAATCACATTAAGACTTTATAAGAGAAAAATGGGAAAAATTGCCATTCATTTAAAAAAGTGGGGAAAACTAGCTCCCCTTCTAATTTAAAAGTCACGGATAATTAGTAACAACAGATATACTCTAATCACTGAACGAGTTTAAAATGTTTCATAGCTAAACTGATAAGAGGTGGGTATCTCATTTACTAATGCATGGTCTGAGATACATAAATATATCATATAAGCGATTACATATAAGCGGTTTCCGTGACATATTAGGCTAGTGAAGCCGTTATTATTGTTATTATTATTATCATTATTATTAGTAATAATTACAAAGGTTTTAACTTATTAATTATTCATAACTTGCATATAAATATATACATATGCTAAATTGAAATTAACTTACAGTAATCTAGGCAGAGTAGAGAAGCCTTCGAATGACACCTAATTTAAATTCTGATCCTTAAATAATGCTTAACACACTCCTGGGAATACCCGACCTAAAAGATCAATCAACATTTCTATACTACGTTTTCTTTTCCCTCCACAGGACCTCGCCCGGTGTATGGTTCGCTAGAATGCTTGTACTCTACATTGTAGGACTTGTTCTCCTTGGTTTATCAAGGACGAGGGCATTTCAGAATATTAACAGCAAACTATTTGGAGACAAGAGTCATATGTAGTATAAATACCATAGCATATAGGCTTTTGTACATTATGCTGGCATTAGTTTGAGAATCTAGGTAAGGAAAAAGTATTGAGAATAGTGCTAGCTTTTTGGCGATGAAATTTCTTCAAACAATAATTGATTAATTTGTAATTATAACGAAATTATTTTGAACCAGTTTTGATTTTGAAATTTGACTGAAAAAGAATTTAGAGATGGTCTGGGAAAGGTTGGTAACTGGTCAGCAGTTTCTGCATTGTTTGTTGTCGGTTGTGAGGGCTGTCGCCATTTTGTTTACACATTATTGTGTTGTTCACGATATCAACTTGAAGAAATGTCATAATTAGAGGTTTTAAAGAGAGCATTTCCGACCATTTTAGCAACCTTGTACGAGCATTTTGGTGGAAAATTTGAGCATTAAGCATTGGCATGTGCAAAAGCCTAATAGCATTCATGTAACGTTGGATTATGTTCACACAGTGTCATAAGCCTGGTTCACACTAGTGTTATAAGCACTAGTTAGAGCAGATTTCGTATGAGTGGGACAAACTACGGCACCGTTACTATAAAGCATGCTGTGACATTGAAATGACTTGGAGCAGACAAACTACAATGTACGGCACTGACCAGGGGCTTAGGGAGGTCCTGATAATTGGGGGGTGGGGGGGGGGGGGCAAACTGATTAATTCTGGGATATTTTCATTGTCAATCACTCTCGAGCTCTCTTCTGGGACTGGACATAAGGGTGGCAACTGCCCCCCTCCCCTCTTCTCCCTACGCCACTAGCACTGACTGCGGCACGGTTATTGTACAGCATTCCGTGACTTTGATATGGTTTCCCATTGTTTTTGTCCTGCTGATCCAATCAAATTAGAGAGTTACGGTACAGTACGGTTACGGTAAGGCTACGGCCGTAGTTTCATCCACTCATACGGAATCTGCTCTAAGGAATATCCTACTTACTGTAACAGTGCGATGTCACTGCATGCATTGTTTTTTACGTGTATTCTTACGTCCCTAATGTTAAGTAGGCCTTAAAGTTCGGGAAGGGAATCGAATCCGTAAGTCAGTGTCTCATTCTGGGGACAACGTATGTTGTGCATAACCAGTGACCGAGTACAGTGAATCGGTTCCCACTCTTCTGGGTCGCACTTGAGACAAATTTTGAAATGTCCTGAGATGTTGGGGACTTTTTTTAACCAAAAGTTATCAGAGAGAACTTTGCAATATCACGTTAGGGTCGCATTGCAAAAGACAAGTCATGACATTAGCCTCGCTTGTCACTTGACGTTACTGCTAGGTTCTCACTATTTCGCTAAAAGTTTGTATATTCGGAACTGTATCCTTAGTGACGTTGAGGGGGGTGAAGGCCTAACAGTCTCCACCAGAAGCAGAGTTTTCATTTATACTGTGCATTAGTGACTAAAATGGCTGACCAAGGCGCCAAAAATGGCAGGGTAGAAGCAAGTCCTTGAATCTGTTCATCTTGGAACATGTTTGAATTGATAACAGCCAAGCCGGCCTTTTCAGAGTTATCATCCCAATAATACGTAACTAATGACTACGAATGGACACGTTAACAAACGACTAGCTAGACAGCAACGAATGAAACGTTGGCTGTCGAAACAAAGTTGTCCCAAGTGCAACATTACTCGGGCTTTATACCCCATTCACGCCAAAGCTTGTTTAATTAAAGAAGTTTGAAATAATACCTGTTAACACCGCATGGTCGCTGGCGCCAAACTAGTTTCAGCCTGGCCTTTCTTAACTAAACAAAATGTTCAAGGTAGTTTTAACCCTGTGTAACTAAACACTTACTCTGTTTATTTACCCTTGCCATTATGACTGTTATGGACAGGGATTTCAACAACCACGCGTTTTGTAAAAACTATGGATTATTGTTCTGTGTTCAAATAAAGTTATATTTTCTCTAAGAAATACAGGTGTATTTTCGATGAATGATCCTTCCCTGCCATGAACTAAGTCGCAGTCGATTATATGCACATCTACCTCGATTATCACATGTGGAAAGTCATCGATAAAGCATGCATTAAACTGACACTTATTTAATATCCCAGCTTCGTGCGCACTACAAAATCCAAGCAGTGATTGGCTAATGACAGTGCTTTATTGGTGACCACAGCGTGCTGTGCGTTCAGTTGGAATATTAAAAGGGTTGAGATACTTTATTTTTGTGTTTTATTGACAAATATAGGCACTTGCTGACTATACGATGAACTCAGAATTTCTTCATACTTTTTCAATATTTTTCGTTCATCGTACAGTCAGCGCGTGCCTGTATTTCTCAATAAATCCCACACCAGTCTAACCCTTAAGTCAGTAACACCGGCATTTAAAAGGACCATTTCATTTCCTGTCGCTATATACTACTCATCTTTCGCCTAAAAACGATAGCAAACGACAATAGAGTGCGACCGTGACCATATCCTCTCACGATTTCGTTTGCGGAATATGCATTAAAGTGCCACTACGATCAAATTTTGACATCAGTGTTTTTGCAGAGTTGCTATATTATTACCAGTTCAAACCGTTTTTCGATACGACGACAGGAAGTCTTATTTTCGAACTCCGAGTATTGAATCAAAACGTCCGCCATTACTGGAGGCAGTTCCCTTTGTTGAGCTTTATAAACATAACGCCGCAATAGCGAACTCGTGCATGTATAAAAGTGTATTTTCGTGTGTTCTCAAGGGTAAACATGTGGAAATGCTCACAGTTTAAGTTTTTTTTGCTGTTGTGATAGCCTGAGTAGACTATAAAATCACGTAGAACTAACCGCAAAACAGCAAGAAAAAGATGTGAGCCGTCCGGCCCGCCCACGTCATACAGGTCTGGCCCTCATCACGTGACTTTTGTAAATGGTGCGTGGGGCCTCTCGGACATCGTACAAGTATACGATCTAAAAAACAGATAACAGAGACTTCATGTTAGGGCCACGCCACGTTTCAATGCAAACCTAACCCCCAAATAAAGAAATAACACCATTTTCGACCCCAAATCATTTTATAACGACCCTAAATATACCTGAACTATAATGGACAATGTTGTACTTTGGAAGCGGCCTAGTTTAACTTGGGAATCGTGGTGTGCCCTAACATGAAGTATTACCCGTTAACAGATATCAGTTGTGAATGAAAATCACCTTACACCAACTGAACTGGTTCCTGCGAATGCGTGCAATCACATTTGTCCGGCCCCATACCCCACGTGTGTATCTGTAGTGATTTTGTCGCTGCTGTGTTTGCGACATGTCCTCGCTGCATGACCCCTCGTGTGAGCCCACCTTGTGTTTTTGAAAGTATCGATTAAGAATTCAAACAAATACATACAGTTCATTTTTTCTTCACTCATTATTGAATTAATTACTCCTTTCTGACCGCGATGTTCATACGCTATTAATTATCCTTTTGACCTGTTATTTTAGGCATCAAATAAATCTTCCCAGATTTCTCCCGTCTGGGCAAGTCACGCCAACAGTCAAAAACAGCTATGTGAGGTCACGCGTGACCAGTAATTTATACCAATTTCGGCCCACCGCACGTTCGAAAGCCTTGCCATTGTTCAGCACTTAAATTAGCAAATTGAGAAAAACGGAACGCTGTACTCAGCAGGCCATTTTATAGTTTCATTCTGTAAGATTTGACACGCCGTTGGGGGTTTAATATTTTGACGCAAATAGTTGCATTCGAATTAGCTGTTGTGACTGTCGGTGTTACTGGTCACGCGTGACACAACTAGGGACCGGGTTGTTCGAAGCAAGGGTAACTTTATCGGCTAGTGATAAATCTGTAATTCTGTTCAGTTTACCCTTGGGTTAGCGATTCAACCGCGGGGCAGCGGTTACCCTTGCTTCGAACAGCCGGGGCCAGGAAAACCACGTATTGTTATTCAAACAATGACCTTTTCAGTAATGCGACCATGCGACAGATCATAGCGCGCGATAAGTAAATGTGACATTTGATATACCGCCACACTACGAATAACTTATTCACATGCACAAGCGGTAAGTTGCGCTCAAAGGAAACTCTTTACTTTGGTTTCGACACTTCACCAGGAAACATGGTGGTCCGTAGATATCCCGCTAGTGGTGTTGCCACAGGTAAATTAACTTCTAAATGTTCACAGCTCCTCTGCATGTTAGCTTGGTGTTGTCGTGTACTCGTACCTGTAAACACCGTCAGACAAATTCACGATGGCCTGGCTTAAATCGTTCATATACCCGATTAAAATACTTCACAAGAAGACGAAAAGCCAACTTTGTATGCCTAAACCGCCATTTTGAATGTCCTGGACTCAGAATTTAGCGTCTTACGTCTCTAAGAAGGAAATTCGAAGTTACCTGTCCCTGTTTCGATTTAATTATCCATTAAACCTCCTTGCATTTTTGAAAGAAAAATGCGAACTCAATATTACACCCCATTAATACACCTAACTCTACTTCAGTTTTGGATTAACCTTGACCATATGTGACACTAATGACAATACGCTCATTTTGCATTAACCGCATGGGGTTTCAAAGATAGCCTCGGGTAATCATGTTTTTCATCCTGTTTTGTATTTTAATTAAAGGAAACCTTTCTGGTCGTGCTTCTAATTTCGTTTTATTGTTTATTGACAAACACGGGAAGGTAACAAAAGATTTACCGAGATACCATGATGTTTTTAAATTAATTTTTTCCCCACAGTTTTTATGCTAAGTCTTCTTTGCCATGTTCAGAGCAGTAGAGATGTTCAGCGAGTGCAGCGCAGAGAAACTCAGGTAAAACTGGTAAAGTTATAGTATGTTTCGCATCTGTCTGAAAAGCTAGCTATAGGCGAATCTTTGTTTACTTTTTTTCGTCATTAGTATACATCAAACCGCCATGTTTGCACCCGCCCTTTCAAAATGTCGGAAACTGGTCTATTTAGATAACTGTTTTAAAAATATTTAGTTGACGTCACCCGCAAAACGACTAACGATCACTCGCAGCGAAATCAGGGTGGCTGAATATATGTAATATGCAAACTACAGTTTGAAAACAAAACCGTTGATTCATACAATCACACTAGCCACTACCCAATAACACTACTAATAATTCCACAAGCACACTCGCACTTGGCTCATTCCGTTGCGGGGAAAAGTGTGCCACTTGCCCCTACATCGTCAACAGTCTTAGACAATACACTTTCCATTCCACAGGCGAAACCCGTTCCAGCCATTCGAATATCACTTGTAACTCTAAATAAATAATATACATGGTACAATGTAATCTCTGTGACCTTCAATACATAGGCGAAACCAAACGACGCCTCAAAGAGAGATTCAACGAACACAGACGATCAGTTGACAAACTGATTAAGTCTAAACCCTCCACTGTTACAGAACGTTTTCTTTCTAACCCTAACCATTCTAAATCTAACATGCAACTCATTCCCTAAGAACTCGTGCATTCCTCACGAGACTCGATTCGTAAAGCCAGAGAATCCTACAAGGCTAAAACACTTTCACCTCATCATGGCATCATAGCCGTGATGAAACAGCTCACTTTCACCTCATTTCCTACACATTTATTTGCATATGTTTTATTTAGCATCATTTATTCTTTATATATTTTTTCATTAGTTTTTTGCATGCCATTAGTTTATCGTAATTTGTTACCTTCCGTATTTACCTTACCTAGATCACATGATTATTTCATCAGGTACACGCGTCACTTCCTATTCACATATTGTGAAATCCTATATTGTAACCCCCTATTTTAGAACTCTCTACTCACAACATCTCGTACTTGAAGAAGGCTAGTTTGGCTCTCGACACTAGACTTCTCGGCACGTAAAATAAATATTTTATTTGTTCTAGCAGGCTGAGTATTACAGCTGGCGGGGGCCTGCTTTTACTCCTCACACACTCCCCACTACATTAACTGTTTTGGACACACTATACGGTTGATTTTTTCGTCAACTAAATTAGTACTACAATGTTTAGCTAAATAAAAACACAGCACGCACAGCTTTCTTAGTATATTCTAACTAATAGAAGATGGTTCACTCGTCAAATATGGTCCTATGGCACTACGATGCTGTGGAGTTGAACGAAATAATAATCTTATTTAATAATACGCCAAGTGCTGGAGTGGCTCCTGGCGAAGTATATGTCTGCACATACCACAGGCAGCCCGAGCTGTGGATCTGAGCGTGGAAGTTCCACGGGTCCCTGCTAGTAATCATAATCATAATTTCGCGTTTATTATATTCGACAAATATAGCCAATTTACAATGTAAGACTAAAATCAAATTAAAAAGGCTAAGAACCCATTTTGTGATATAAACTAGGGAACATCCTAAGAACGCGCGATTTCATTGGCTGAAACTGATGTTGAGCTCTGCCGGTACGCGCGCTCTGATTGGCTAAAAGACATGTTTAATGAAACAGAGCGCGGGAGTTATCTCCTTTAAATTGTTGTTGTTGCATGTTGTCATTATTTTATAAAATCAATTTAAAGTATTTACAGGAGCCCATAACCAGGAGCGTCCATATCTCGTATATAGCTGTCACAGCCTTTACACAAGTTGGGTTCTTTTTAGATCATTTTCCCCGCCAATTAGTGGATTACACATTGACGGGCTGCCACGCTTTTGTGATTTTATTCTCTTAGGAATTATTGCAACCCAAAAATAGCGGGAAACCGTTCTAAAAATAACCTAACTTGTGAAAACGCTGTGACATAGGCCTAGTACGCGGGATGGACGCTGTGACATAGGCCTAGTACGCGGGATGGACGCTGTGACATAGGCCTAGTACGCGGGATGGACGCTCCTGGTTATGGGCTCCTGGTATTATAATCAATTGAAGCCTATAAGCGGAGCTGCTGCTATTTCCTTCACCGATACTCCCGGCGTAACTAATCGATAAATCGATTAATCAATAAAATCGATATTAATCGATAATAGTCAATACTAATCAATCGATTTGTATCGGACATCGATAAAAATCGCTAAAAAATTTTTTGTGACTATCGATTTTTTCCCGATTTTTATCGATTGTTATTGATTTTAATCGAATTTTTGATTTTTAACGATTTTTTATCTATTACTTTTAGGCATGTTTATATTTGAGTACTGACTCGGGTAACGGCTCGATCTCTTACAAATCTTCAAACTTACCCAGTCATAGTTACAGTAGATCTTGAAACAGGCCAGAAAATTGGAACCACGTCTTTTTGAATATGGCCAAGTCGCCCTCTGTCAGATTTCCTTAGCACTTGGAAAGCTTCTCCTTTCTCTCCACGCTTGCGCTCTAGAACAAATTCGTCCTCATTTCGGTTTAGAGAAAAACTACACTCGTGGTAGCCTTTGACCACAACGTCAAAGCGTCAGACCCCTCCGCCATTTCAGTACGTGATATACGACTAATGAACAGTTTTACTATGATATGCCGCAGTAAAACGATCCATGGCTATTCTATTTATATATTACGTTACAAATAATAATCGATAAAAAACGATAAAAATCGATAAAAATCGATTAATTAGCCAGCGAAAAATTTGTGACTATCGATTTTTATCGATTACCGATAGTACTCGATATAAATCAGGTTATTCTATCGATTAAAATCGATTTATCGATTAGCTTTCCGATGATCGATTTTGATCGATTAGTTACGCCGGGCGATACTGTATCCGCCGTTACAAGGACCAGGCTTTCTTGTCAGGAGCTGTGTTCATCGCCTTACGCAAGGCGTTTGATAGAGTGGACCATCCATTACTGCTTGATACGTTACGGGATAGAAGAGAGGGAGTTGGAGTGGTTTACAGATTATTTGAGCAACCGCAGTCAGATTGTCGGACACCAGAACATATTGTCTATGCCTTGTGCTATATATTCTGGCATACCACATGTTCAATTTTAAGGCCTTTACTGTTTGTGCTATTTTTAAATTACCTTCCGGATGTGGTCGATTCTCATGTGTGCAGAAGATGCCGTACTTTTTTTCTTGGCAAAGTGCATAGACCTGACACAATATTTGGTGCTGAGAAGCTGTCTGTTTCTACACAAACAGAAAACAGAAGCTGTTCTATTTGGAAACTCATGTCAAGTTATCACAAGTCGATGATTTCCGGATTGTTCTTGGTAATCACCAACTAGAACGAGTTACGGAGTTTAAACACTTAAGGGTAGTTCTTGTCGATAGCTTATCTTGGAAGGCGCATGTCAAATATATTATTTCTAAGGCTGGAAAGAGGTTAGGGATGCTTACAATATATGCCGCGAAACTTTATACAATTCGTTTATCGTACCAGTCTTAGATTACTCTGACTCAGTTTGGGCCTGCTGCAACAAATTAAAAGGGACGACTTCTGCAGAGCTAAAGACGTGCATGCCGCCCGAATAGTGATTAAATCAGATAGTAGTGACACTGCCCTAGATAGTTTAAAATGGAACACTCTAGAAAGTAGACGCAATGTCTCAAGATCGAAGCACTCCAGACGCCACATTTTAACGAACTATTTCGTTTTCAACCGGGAAATAGTCCCGAGGCAACGAGACAGAGTGACTTGCTTTACCTGCCCAAAGAAAAAAACTGAAGCTGCCAAGAAATCTTTTATTATAATGCTGTATAGTTTTTAATAGTTTTAATCGTAATTAGTTTGTCTTTGTGCTCAGTTTGAGAGGGGAGGGGTAATTAACAACATTTTTCAATACTTATCCTAATTTTAATCATCTTACCCTTAATTTAGAATGCCAGTAGTTTTTAATACTAGTTCAATTTGTATAGTAGTCATTTTAAATTGTATTGTATTTTAGCTTTTATGTCATCCGAGTTGATCTATTTTTAGCGTGAGATATTGACGCGGTATGTCATTCAGTTGACACGGTTTCATATACAGGGTATTCCTTTGAGATTGATCTACTGAATGGGACTTAAGGTTTGAGTTTTAGCGATTCATTGGCCGTTCAATCTCACCCGTGGTAACCATAAAAACATCATACTGGATTTTGTGTGGGAATATTCATCTAAAATAGACCAGTTCGAATTTCGCGGCTTCACAGGGCGAGTATTTAAGACAGACAGACATACTAGTTACAGTGTATTCTCCAGTAATTTCAGGTTAGCATTGATCCTTATAGTCTCACGTGTTGCGTACTCCGGATTACTTTGAGCGCGTTCTATTTCTGGTCGTGTAAACAATAATTAACTACAGAGGCGAAACGCCTATCAAATTACTGTCAATTATGAATATATTATCTTGTCAGCAAACAAACGCAGCAGTAATCAAATCCGTGTTTTACGCGAAACATCCTCCGCCCCGAAAAGGGCGTTGTCCTTTTCTCTAACTAACTATACTAGTCTAAATACGTATCTTGACCTTTTCTTGAATGTCTCTAGTCGTATACCTCTATTGGATGAATCACAGCAATCTTTGTTATCTAAAAAGTGGTTTAGCGACTTGAAATCCCCTTTCTCCATACGCTTGTGTAGATTCAGTTGCGCCTGTTTCAAACAGTATGTCTCCGTCTTGTGAAGTTCCTCAGGGGTCAGTGGTCCTTCGCGTCCCTGCTGCTGGTGCTTTCTCAGTCTGACTTTCTCCGCCAGCCTCAGGATTCTCGCCGTCACTCTGATCAGTCTTCGCCAGCTTGAGAACGCGGTGGGATCAATTACCTCTTCTGTCTTTCTGACTTCCGTTACTGTAGCCACTAATTGGCGCCGTTCGGTGTCCTCTGCTGGTGGCGGTGTGGGCGTGGTGATAGGCCACTGCTCCTCCGGTAAATACAGAAACTCCGGGCCATTCATCCACCGGCCACTTAGCTCCTTACTTACTTATCTTTATTTATACATGGAAAATGTATTGTATTCCTCTTGAGACGTCATCAGCTACGTTGTGTTCTCCGGGGTGTGCCTCCATTGGCTCGGGTCGGTATTGCTCTGTATTTCGCCAATCCGTGCGGACACAAACGGCTTGAAGCTTCGGGATGGGCTCTGTATCCAGGCTAATGCGATGGCACTGTCGGTGAAAAACTTCACTTCTCCAAACTTGATTCGTGACTCCTCTTGAATAGACTTGGCCAGTCTTGAAGCTAGCACGGCTGCTTGTAGCTCTAATCGCGGGATTGTGATCTGCTTCAGTGGTGCTACTCTGCTTTTGGCTGTAACGAATCTCACCTGGACTTCGCCATTCTGCTTCGTTTGTCGCATGTATGCGCATGCTCCAAATGCATCCTGGGACGCGTCAGCGAATACGTAAAGAGTTGGCGCCGAGCTCGTGTCGTCAGCAGAAAGCAAACATCGCGGGAATGTGACGTCATTGATCTCCTTCATCTCCTTGAACAGCTGTCTCCATTTCTTTGTGGCGTCAGCTGGCAACTCCTCGTCCCAGTCTAATAATAATAATAATAATAATAATAATACGTATTAGGAGCATCATACATAAGTCTCGATGCTCTTACAATAGTAGAATAACTATTTCTACAAAAGACTAATTAATCTAATTACAATATATATAAAAACTATAAAAACTAACTACTCACTGAAAAGAAAAGTCTTAAGTGATGATTTAAAACGTATTAGGAGCATCATATATAAGTCTCGATGCTCTTACAATAGTAAAATAACTATTTCTACAAAAGACTAATTAATCTAATTACAATATATATAAAAACTATAAAAACTAACTACTACTGAAAAGAAAGGTTTTAAGTGATGATTTAAAATGGCTTAAAGAGTCTGTGCATCTTAGATGTACTGGCAGCGAATTCTATAATCTTGCCGCAGCAACTGAAAACGATCTGTCACCGTATGTCTTAGTGTTCGATCTAGGGAACCCCTAGCTGCCACAGCTCCTGCAGGGCGATCTTGCAGCGGTTAATCCTATCAGGATGAAAATACTTGCCACTTGGCTTAGGGATGGACCATTTGAAAATTGATGGGGGGGGTACCTGGTTTTTTTTTTGCTCGAAATTTTTTTTAGGACTCCTATTGCTGCAATAATTTTTTTTTATGGCATCGGACCTTGCACGATATTTTTTTTAAGGCATTCAGTATTTTGGTTTTATATCAAGAACATTTTACACAATTTTAATGTTTCTAGATTTATGGTACTTTTCTGGCCTTTCTATCCCATAATTTACTTGTGTGAGATTATCCCATAATTTCTTTATTTAAGAGCTAGAGGTTAGGGTTAGGTTAGAAAAACGCCATTTTCTGGTATTTCTACTCAAAATACGGCAAAAATTCCATGAACTAAACTTAATCTACAGGAAAAGAACGTCGTATTGCCGTGTAGTGCATCGAATTCTAAATCCATTAAAAGCTTGAGAAATGGCGGCTCTTTGAAATTTAGGTTACACAAGTAACTTTGAGAGATTAAGGTTAGGTTTATAAAATAATGAAAATGGAAATGAAAATCTCGTAAGCGAAGGCGGGAAATGAAAATCTCGTTTTAAGGGACTTTGAGGAAGTCTACTGTTGGCTTTAAAAGCTGGTAACTCACTTATTCAGACCTAGTGGGAAATATACGTCTTCCACAAAGCAAATCGTTGCGCCATACGCCAGGCAAAGTTGGTTTTTCGCGAATTTTTTTGAACTAGTCCTCCCCACCCCTCCGGCCCCCACATAAAATACCTAGAGATCAATTATGGGATAGAAAGGCCAGAAAAGTCTTAAACTGTCATTTGCCCTTTCAAGAAAACGGCAAAAACACGAGTTACTGGCTTTTAAAGCTAAAGGCACACAAGATCAGGCATGTTTTCACAAAAGGGTGTCTTAGGTTCTAAGGCTCCTTACATGTATTCTTCTTGAAATCTCTACCTCAGACCTGAGCGGAGCCGTAGCGCGCATGCGCGACTTCATTTCAACTGTCATCCATTTGATGAGTGCCTGTAATGTCGCGGGATTCCCTTCTCTCTCCAGCTCACGTGACCATACCTTCCGGTCGTCTGAGCAGAGTTTCTGTTCTATGACGGACAGCATATGACTGTTGTTCATATCGTTCTCCATGCCCACTTCCTTTAACGTGTTGTAGCTTCGTCTTATCAGGTGCACTAGGTCGCAGAACCGTGCGTCTTCGTGTGGCTGTAGTGCGCGGAACTTGACGATGTCTTGCATAATAGTGTCTGAAACATATCTGGGATCACCGTAAATAGAGTCTAAATACTCCCAGCATGCATCATAATCATGTTCTGAGGAAAGTTATGGCGTCGCGCTTGCTATACTTGCCCTCGATAGCGTGTTTGAAATCTGCGCGAAAGATAGCATATTCTCTCTCATCTCCTGAGAATTTTGGCAGTTTTGGCTTTTCCATCTTAAATTTACAGCTTTTGTTTTGAACAGGCTGGCTAGTAGAAATCGTGGTTGGATCTATCGCGTGGGTGCTAATTGCTTCGGTGATTGTGTCAACAGTCGAGCTGGTAATCGGCTTATCAACACAAATGCCGCTTTAATGCCGGCTTCCGCCGATTGCATACATGACATTCCCGAATTAGTTTCAATGGTTAATTTTCCCCTACATTCTTCACAGGCCATTTTCCTTTCCAGAGGATTTGTTGACCAAATTATCTAGGTACTTGTTAGCTCGCATTTCTAGTCCCATAAAAAAGGTTCGACATTCCCCCATCCAGGTTTCCTCGGTTTAAAATTGTTCATCACTTTCAATCAACTGGGCATAATTTTCATGCTTTTGAACAAAACTCTCGAAAGCTTCCTTAACTTTATCTAAGGCTTGGCTTACCTCCGGGCCTGTTCGTTCACCTTCTATAAGATTTGTAAGCCAATTCCCAGACCTTGTAAGAGCTGCCTTGGCCGTCCTTCGTTCTAGCTTGGCTTTCTTCACTGTCTTCAGCTCTGCCATTGGGCTATTCCATTAAAAAAAATTACCCCCCCTATCGAGGAACTTGGATTTCTTTGGATTTCTTCAGGGGTCTACCAAAAAAAATTGTGGAATTCTTTAGGGGTTCACCCCAAAAATTCAATTCTACAGGGGTTAAACCCGATCAGAGCATGGAATTCTTCAGGGGGTCGACACAATCGGGCCATTTTTGGTGGATTTCTTCAGGGGTATAGCACATTTTCCAATTTCTTCAGGGGGTTTGCGTTTTTGGTAAAAATATGATTCCTCGATAGGGGGGTGCGGATTTTTAATGGAATAGCCCAGTCTAGTCCCCTTCAGCTCTTTTCTTCAGTTAATCCAATCCTTCGGGCCGCACACAGGGTAGCAAGAAATCCAATGAAATGGACCGTCAGGATTTTGATTCCAAGTTGACTTGAGATGGACGCCAATCGTATTTTTACCAGTTTTATTTAGTAAACGACCTAATTCGATCTGAAAGCATACATACATTGACTTTAGGACCTTTAGATATTTAGCGGTGAAATCACGCAACCTTTACAATGATTGAAATAACATGTAATTTATTTACTTCTATGCGATATCCAAATCAAGCAACTAGTTACAGTGTATTCTCCAGTAATTTCATGTTAGCAGTAATTTCAGGTTAGCAGTAATTTCAGGTTAGCAGTAATTTCAGGTTAGCAGTAATTTCAGGTTAGCAGTAATTTCAGGTTAGCAGTAATTTCAGGTTAGCAGTAATTTCAGGTTAGCAGTAATTTCAGGTTAGCAGTAATTTCAGGTTAGCAGTAATTTCAGGTTAGCAGTAATTTCAGGTTAGCAGTAATTTCAGGTTAGCAGTAATTTCAGGTTAGCAGTAATTTCAGGTTAGCAGTAATTTCAGGTTAGCAGTAATTTCAGGTTAGCAGTAATTTCAGGTTAGCAGTAATTTCAGGTTAGCAGTAATTTCAGGTTAGCAGTAATTTCAGGTTAGCAGTAATTTCATGTTAGCAGTAATTTCAGGTTAGCAGTAATTTCAGGTTAGCAGTAATTTCAGGTTAGCAGTAATTTCAGGTTAGCAGTAATTTCAGGTTAGCAGTAATTTCAGGTTAGCAGTAATTTCAGGTTAGCAGTAATTTCAGGTTAGCAGTAATTTCAGGTTAGCAGTAATTTCAGGTTAGCAGTAATTTCAGGTTAGCAGTAATTTCAGGTTAGCAGTAATTTCAGGTTAGCAGTAATTTCAGGTTAGCAGTAATTTCAGGTTAGCAGTAATTTCAGGTTAGCAGTAATTTCAGGTTAGCAGTAATTTCAGGTTAGCAGTAATTTCAGGTTAGCAGTAATTTCAGGTTAGCAGTAATTTCAGGTTAGCAGTAATTTCAGGTTAGCAGTAATTTCAGGTTAGCAGTAATTTCAGGTTAGCAGTAATTTCAGGTTAGCAGTAATTTCAGGTTAGCAGTAATTTCAGGTTAGCAGTAATTTCAGGTTAGCAGTAATTTCAGGTTAGCAGTAATTTCAGGTTAGCAGTAATTTCAGGTTAGCAGTAATTTCAGGTTAGCAGTAATTTCAGGTTAGCAGTAATTTCAGGTTAGCAGTAATTTCAGGTTAGCAGTAATTTCAGGTTAGCAGTAATTTCAGGTTAGCAGTAATTTCAGGTTAGCAGTAATTTCAGGTTAGCAGTAATTTCAGGTTAGCAGTAATTTCAGGTTAGCAGTAATTTCAGGTTAGCAGTAATTTCAGGTTAGCAGTAATTTCAGGTTAGCAGTAATTTCAGGTTAGCAGTAATTTCAGGTTAGCAGTAATTTCAGGTTAGCAGTAATTTCAGGTTAGCAGTAATTTCAGGTTAGCAGTAATTTCAGGTTAGCAGTAATTTCAGGTTAGCAGTAATTTCAGGTTAGCAGTAATTTCAGGTTAGCATTGATCCTTATAGTCTCACGTGTTGCGTACTCCGGTAGGCTATTACTTTGAGCGCGTTCTATTTCTGGTACCGGTTAGCTCAGTGGTTAAGCGCCGGTCTGTCGAGCGGGAGGTCGCGGGTTCAAACCCCGGCCGGACCAACACTCAGGGTCTTAAAATAACTGAGTAGAAGGTGCTGCCTTTGTGAACCAACTGCAAATGGTTAGACCTTCACGTCTTCTCGGATAAGGACGTAAAATCTTAGGTCCACTGACATGGCGGAGACAAGCCTCGTTGTGGCGTTACGCCCAAATGTTGTAAATAAATAAAAAATAAACAATAATTAACTACAGAGGCGAAACGCCTATCAAATTACTGTCAATTATGAATATATTATCTTGTTAGCAAACAAACGCAGCAGTAATTAAATCCGTGTTTTACGCGAAACAAAACTATGTACTTGTGAAGTCTCTTGTCAGTGGAGTCAGAATAAACCATTTTGGGGCACGCTGGCGCGCGGTGTGAATTGTTTTACTTGCATGGGTTATCTTTCTTTCCCTTTATCCCTTATTGATCTATTATGTAAATCCACAGCTTTACAAAATCTCTTGATTTTACTTGGCCACTGTTTCTGTTGTTGTATCTTTTTTTGACCGAAAGAACATTTGGGAGTATTAAGTAACCCTCGATCAAATACGGACAGCAACGAAGAATAACAGATGGACTTGCTCACAGTCTAAGAACCTGCCTGCAATGAACTGAAATCATGTCACAGACACAACACTCAAAGTAAGAGTATGCTACTATCCCGGGGGGGGGGAGGGGCGAATATACTACAAAATAACCAAAATCAATGCCATAACTTTCCCCCTAAAATGAAGAATTCGAGAAACATAGACTATATCGCAACCCCGCCGTCGCAGTGCACTCTGGGATGGATATCTCAGTTTTCCATTGTTGTTGTTGGGCGGCCATCTTGGATTTAACAATGGCAACTGAGATATCCATCCCAGAGTGCACTGCGATGGCGGGGTTGCGATATAGTCTATTAACATACATCAGAAGTCCACAATCAGAATTCTCGATAAGCAATACAATGCGGTCCATCAGTTTACGGTATAATCTATTTTTAGAACTGCGCTCAAACTACTTTCGTGGGTGAAAACAATGGCAGCCATGTTTCTTTTATAGACACAAAGTTAGTTCTCATTAGAACAAAGGCTTTCACGTTTTGGACCAATCAGAGTTGCTAGTGTAATTAGGTGCAATACGCTTGGGTATCGATTTAGCGAGAATCGTTTACTAAACATAGATTATACGTAAACTGATGAGCCGAGACCCAGGATTTCTGGTTATGGACTTCTGCGTACGTGGACATTGTATGTGGACGTTTTTCCTCGTGATCTTTACAGGACAACCAACTGGAAAGGGTAAACACGACAGATCGATTGGTCGCCCTGCGAAATAAAATGAGGACACGAGGACTTGATGCCTACATCGTGCCGTCCACAGACGCACATCAGGTACGCATGCGTGAAGATTGGCCAATCTTCCGCTGGTCTTACCATTTCACATGTTTATTTCCTTTCGATGTTCATTGTACTATTATGGGATCTTCTAAATAAGTTAATAATTTGAATTATGTTACGGCCGGAGAACACAAAACACTCCCTCCTCTCCAACCTTTTATTCAGTATCAGAAAGCAGACAGGGCTATCACACCATCAGGTTAAACTATGAAACTATGTAGACAGACGTGTTTGACGTAATCTTGATATTTTTTGCAGAGCGTGGACATCGCGAGAAGAGAATACCTATCAGGTTTTACAGGTTCAGCGGGTAGGTGGGTTTGTTAACTCACGATGAAGCTTTTCTCTTTTGGTTGATCGTAATAGCTAGTGAGCAGAGTCCTTCGTCTGCTAATCGACTACAACAACACCAAACAAAAGCATAATCATTTGAAAATAGTTCTCCGGCAACATTGATATGATCTCTCTTGAGCACGGGTGCCTATGAGGTATAAATACACACAAATAAACCTGCTTCTATTATCTACATGTCGAAAAATGATGAACTAAAGGGGCCAAACTTGAAATTGACCGAGTGGAAGGGCCGGGCCACACGGGAAAATAATTGGCTCGAGGTCATGACTTAAGGACTGAGTACAGCGTACAAACTGACCGAGAGCCAAATACTTTCACGTTCAGCCCAACCTTACTCAGTCAACTTTTGTTTTCTCATATGACCACTTTCAAATGGTAAAACAAGAAGCACAAAATCAAGCAGGGCGGCTTTTGCCGGCCCCCATCACGTGACTGTTGTAAATGGCGCGCGCGGATTATACGATAATACTTATCTTATTAAACGAGTCCACGTATTATGCTGTAAGTTATGGACCAAGATGTTCCTCCTGGTTTATGGCCAAAGCGCGAACGAGGCTCATTTCACGAAAACCAACTTTACTTCAATTGTGTGTACGAGAACTGATGGACAGCAAACTGACCGAAGCTTTTGAAATTTCTTGCCCATGTATTTAATAAATTATCGACTTTTGACAAACTTTGCGCATGTGCTAGTGCTATATTTGAGCCTGTGCTAGTGCTATATATACGCAGTGCTAGTGCTATATATACGCATGTGCTAGTGCTATATATACGCATGTGCTAGTGCTATATACACGCATGTGCTAGTGCTATATATACGCATGTGCTAGTGCTATATTTGAGCCTGTGCTAGTGCTATATTTGAGCCTGTGCTAGCGCTATATATACGCATGTGCTAGTGCTATATATACGCATGTGCTAGTGCTATATTTGCGCCTGTGCTAGTGCTATATTTGAGCCTGTGCTAGCGCTATATTTGCGCCTGTGCTAGTGCTATATATACGCATGTGCTAGTACTATATATACGCATGTGCTACTGCTATATTTGAGCCGGTGCTAGTGCTATATACACGCATGTGCTAGTGCTATATATACGCATGTGCTAGTGCTATATTTGAGCCTGTGCTAGTGCTATATTTGAGCCTGTGCTAGCGCTATATATACGCATGTGCTAGTGCTATATATACGCATGTGCTAGTGCTATATTTGCGCCTGTGCTAGTGCTATATTTGAGCCTGTGCTAGCGCTATATTTGCGCCTGTGCTAGTGCTATATATACGCATGTGCTAGTACTATATATACGCATATGCTTGTGCTATATTTGAGCCGGTGCTAGTGATATATATACGCATGTGCTAGTGCTATATACACGCATGTGCTAGTGCTATATTTGAGCCTGTGCTAGTGCTATATTTGAGCCTGTGCTAGCGCTATATATACGCATGTGCTAGTGCTATATATACGCATGTGCTAGTGCTATATTTGCGCCTGTGCTAGTGCTATATTTGAGCCTGTGCTAGCGCTATATTTGCGCCTGTGCTAGTGCTATATATACGCATGTGCTAGTACTATATATACGCATGTGCTAGTGCTATATTTGAGCCTGTGCTAGTGCTCTATATACGCATGTGCTAGTGCTATATATACGCAGTGCTAGTGCTATATTTGAGCCTGTGTTAGTGCTATATTTACGCATATGCTAGTGCTATATATACGCATGTGCTAGTGCTATATATACGCATGTGCTAGTGCTATATATACGCATGTGCTAGTGCTATATATATGCATGTGCTAGTGCTATATATACGCATGTGCTTGTGCTATATATACGCATGTGCTAGTGCTATATATACGCATGTGCTAGTGCTATATATACGCAAGTGCTAGTGCTATATATACGCATGTGCTAGTGCTATATATACGCATGTGCTAGTGCTATATATACACGTGTGCTAGTGCTATATTTGAGCCTGTACTAGTGCTATATATACGCATGTGCTAGTGCTATATATACGCATGTGCTAGTGCTATATTTGAGCCTGTACTAGTGCTATATATACGCATGTGCTAGTGCTATATATACACGTGTGCTAGTGCTATATTTGAGCCTGTACTAGTGCTATATATACGCATGTGCTAGTGCTATATATACGCATGTGCTAGTGCTATATTTGAGCCTGTGCTAGTGCTATATTTGAGCCTGTGCTAGTGCTATATATACGCATGTGCTAGTGCTATATATACGCAAGTGCTAGTGCTATATATACGCATGTGCTAGTGCTAGATATACGCATGTGCTAGTGCTATATTTGAGCCTGTACTAGTGCTATATATACGCATGTCCTAGTGCTATATATACGCATGTGCTAGTGCTATATATACGCATGTGCTAGTGCTATATATACGCATGTGCTAGTGCTATATATACGCATGTGCTAGTGCTATATATACGCATGTGCTAGTGCTATATATACGCATGTGCTAGTGCTATATTTGAGCCTGTACTAGTGCTATATATACGCATGTGCTAGTGCTATATATACGCATGTGCTAGTGCTATATATACGCAAGTGCTAGTGCTATATTTGAGCCTGTACTAGTGCTATATATACGCATGTGCTAGTGCTATATATACGCCTGTGCTAGTGCTATATTTGAGCCTGTGCTAGTGCTATATATACGCATGTGCTAGTGCTATATATACGCAAGTGCTAGTGCTATATATACGCATGTGCTAGTGCTATATATACGCATGTGCTAGTGCTATATTTGAGCCTGTGCTAGTGCTATATATACGCATGTGCTAGTGCTATATATACGCCTGTGCTAGTGCTATATTTGAGCCTGTGCTAGTGCTATATATACGCATGTGCTAGTGCTATATATACGCAAGTGCTAGTGCTATATATACGCATGTGCTAGTGCTATATATACGCATGTGCTAGTGCTATATTTGAGCCTGTGCTAGTGCTATATATACGCATGTGCTAGTGCTATATATACGCAGTGCTAGTGCTATATTTGAGCCTGTGTTAGTGCTATATTTACGCATATGCTAGTGCTATATTTGAGCCTGTACTAGTGCTATATATACGCATGTGCTAGTGCTATATATACGCAGTGCTAGTGCTATATTTGAGCCTGTGTTAGTGCTATATTTACGCATATGCTAGTGCTATATTTGAGCCTGTGCTAGTGCTCTATATACGCATGTGCTAGTGCTATATATACGCAGTGCTAGTGCTATATTTGAGCCTGTGTTAGTGCTATATTTACGCATATGCTAGTGCTATATTTGAGCCTGTACTAGTGCTATATATACGCATGTGCTAGTGCTATATATACGCAGTGCTAGTGCTATATTTGAGCCTGTGTTAGTGCTATATTTACGCATATGCTAGTGCTATATTTGAGCCTGTACTAGTGCTATATTTGAGCCTGTGCTAGTGCTATATATCCGCATGTGCTAGTGCTATATATACGCAGTGCTAGTGCTATATTTGAGCCTGTGTTAGTGCTATATTTACGCATATGCTAGTGCTATATTTGAGCCTGTACTAGTGCTATATATACGCATGTGCTAGTGCTATATATACGCAGTGCTAGTGCTATATTTGAGCCTGTGTTAGTGCTATATTTACGCATATGCTAGTGCTATATTTGAGCCTGTACTAGTGCTATATTTGAGCCTGTGCTAGTGCTATATATCCGCATGTGTTAGTGCTATATTTACGCATATGCTAGTGCTGTATTTGAGCCTGTGCTAGTGCTATATTTGAGCATGTGCTAGTGCTATATTTGAGCCTGTGCTAGTGCTATATTTGAGCCTGTGCTAGTGCTATATTTGAGCATGTGCTAGTGCTATATATACGCATGTGCTAGTGCTATATATACGCATGTGCTAGTGCTATATATACGCAAGTGCTAGTGCTATATATACGCATGTGCTAGTGCTATATATACGCATGTGCTAGTGCTATATTTGAGCCTGTACTAGTGCTATATATACGCAAGTGCTAGTGCTATATATACGCATGTGCTAGTGCTATATATACGCATGTGCTTGTGCTATATTTGAGCCTGTACTAGTGCTATATATACGCATGTGCTAGTGCTATATATACGCATGTGCTAGTGCTATATTTGAGCCTGTGCTAGTGCTATATATACGCATGTGCTAGTGCTATATATACGCATGTGCTAGTGCTATATATACGCAAGTGCTAGTGCTATATATACGCATGTGCTAGTGCTATATATACGCAAGTGCTAGTGCTATAAGTGCTAGTGCTATATGTGCTAGTGCTATATATACGCAAGTGCTAGTGCTATATATACGCAGTGCTAGTGCTATATTTGAGCCTGTGTTAGTGCTATATTTACGCATATGCTAGTGCTATATTTGAGCCTGTGCTAGTGCTATATTTGAGCCTGTGCTAGCGCTATATTTGCGCCTGTGCTAGTGCTATATTTGAGCCTGCTAGCGCTATATTTGAGCATGTGCTAGTACTATATTTGAGACTGTGATAGTGCTATATTTGAGCCTGTGCTGTGCTATATATACGCATGTGCTAGTGCTATATATACGCATGTGCTAGTGCTATATATACGCATGTACTAGTGCTATATATACGCATGTGCTAGTGCTATATATACGCATGTGCTAGTGCTATATTTGAGCCTGTGCTAGTGCTATATATACGCATGTGCTAGTGCTATATATACGCAGTGCTAGTGCTATATTTGAGCCTGTGCTAGTGCTATATATACGCATGTGCTAGTGCTATATATACGCATGTGCTAGTGCTATATATACGCATGTGCTAGTGCTATATATACGCATGTGCTAGTGCTATATATACGCATGTACTCGTGCTATATATACGCATGTGCTAGTGCTATATATACGCACTGCTAGTGCTATATTTGAGCCTGTACTAGTGCTATATATACGCATTTGCTAGTGTTATATATACGCATGTGCTAGTGCTATATTTGAGCCTGTGCTAGTGCTATATTTGAGCCTGTGCTAGTGCTATATATACGCATGTGCTAGTGCTATATATACGCAAGTGCTAGTGCTATATTTGAGCCTGTGTTAGTGCTATATTTACGCATATGCTAGTGCTATATATACGCATGTGCTAGTGCTATATATACGCATGTGCTAGTGCTATATATACGCATGTGCTAGTGCTATATATACGCATGTGCTAGTGCTATATATACGCATGTGCTAGTGCTATATGTGCTAGTGCTATATATACGCATGTGCTAGTGCTATATATACGCATGTGCTAGTGCTATATTTGAGCCTGTGCTAGTGCTATATATACGCATGTGCTAGTGCTATATATACGCAGTGCTAGTGCTATATTTGAGCCTGTGTTAGTGCTATATTTACGCATATGCTAGTGCTATATTTGAGCCTGTGCTAGTGCTATATTTGAGCCTGTGCTAGCGCTATATTTGCGCCTGTGCTAGTGCTATATTTGAGCCTGTGCTAGCGCTATATTTGAGCATGTGCTAGTACTATATTTGAGACTGTTCTAGTGCTATATTTGAGCCTGTGCTGTGCTATATATACGCATGTGCTAGTGCTATATATACGCATGTGCTAGTGCTATATATACGCATGTACTAGTGCTATATATACGCATGTGCTAGTGCTATATATACGCATGTGCTAGTGCTATATATACGCATGTGCTAGTGCTATATTTGAGCCTGTGCTAGTGCTATATATACGCATGTGCTAGTGCTATATTTGAGCTTTCGGTACCACTGTGTATAATACTCTATCCGATGTGCTGTTTCTCTCGCAGGCGAGGCCGTAATAACAATGAGTAAAGCAGCCTTGTGGACCGACGGTCGCTACTATGAGCACGCTGCAATGCAGTTGGACAGCAACTGGGTGCTTATGAAATCAAGTAAATGACTTTCTTATTCGTAACATGTAAAAAGCATGGAGCTCAGTACACAGCTAGAAAAATCTCATTTGTTAACGTTCACAGATACGATATTTCTCAGTGCTTGAAATCCTTGTAAACCACTGTAGTTTATCAACGAGCATTTTCGGCCTTGACTCTCACCGATATTTCTGCTAATATTGAATGCAGACAAGGAGAAAAGGCTAATTAGTGTACCTACATTGCTATTGGTTAAAATTAAGTGAGGATAAACTTAAGGTAAGGGCTCTTTCCACACCCCGTTTTGAAAAGTTCGTCATATACAAATTTGCATTTTATTTTCCCGCCAATTTTTTTCGCAACGGTGGTTTCTATGGCAACGGTATCACTTGTAGGTTTAAGCAACCAGTTTCTACAATTCTGTGGCGTTTTATGATTTTTACTTGAAAGGTGGTCAAGAAAACACGAAGAAAGGATTTGCCTCGTTTTCATGATCAAACCAAGAATACACTTGAGCTAGGTCAAGATCTTAAATCAAGCCTTACTAAAATGTCGTATTGTTGTTCATTAAGGGTTTAAAGTGCAACTAACCCCTTTTGCAATTTTTATACATATGAATCTTTGAAAGGTTTTGAGTACTTCTGCGAAGAAATTTTTGGCTTACAGAGAATACTCTATGTTCTAGGCTTGTTTGAAATGGTGAAAATTTGACCTTTCCTGACCCATGACCGCGCAAGAAAAAGCCTGGCTCGATTCTTGATCTTACGTCACCTCATTAATACATTATTCTCCATGTCGCCTTTCCATCACAACAACATCGATATATAGAGAATATACACAGTCTGTGAGTTGTTAGTAAAGAAAACAGTTATTTTAGACAAAATGCTAAATATTTATTCAAATTATTACAAAGTCGAATGAGTTGGATGACGTAAGATCAAGAATCGACCCAGGCTTTTTCTTACGCGGTCATGGGTCAGGAAAGGTCAAATTTTCACCATTTCAAACAAGCCTAGAACATAGAGTATTCTCTGTAAGCCAAAAATTTCTTCGCAGAAGTACTCAAAACCTTTCAAAGATTCATATATATAAAAATTGCAAAAGGGATTAGTTGCACTTTAACACTAAATGTATTTCATTGAACAGGCGAAGCTGATACTCTTAAGATCTTCCAGTGGCTTTCCAAGGTACGTTGTGCCAATATAAACCTTTGTAAATGGGCAGCAGATTATCACGTGGTTGTACTGGACGGCAAAATTGTCATTTATTTAAACGCACTTCTACAAGGATCGGTAGGGTTATTAGTAAAACATTTTCTAGATGCTATTTTCCACCTCCAATCGATTGTCGATCTTTCTAAAGTTGCGTTTTTGAAGATTGTTTGTCCTCCAGAAAAGCCTCAGTTTCCCATGGGGATCACGAGTTCAATGTATTCGTCAGTGATGTGATATATCAGCACGTGACTGTTTCCTGCAAAATGCCTATTGCCCCACTTAGAGAAACGAGTAGGGGAATGGGGCGAGTTCGGTTTCGCAAAGGTGCTTGGGATCGTTACTGGGGGTTTTGCAGGAATGCAATCACGTGGTTGTACTGAAGGGCAAAACAAATCTTAATTCATATATTTAATAAAGGCACGTGTACGAGTGTTATTAACAAAACTTGTTTGTAAATGCTATTTTCATCTCTAAACGATTGTCGATCTTCTAAAACATGGCTTGCCATCCAGCATCCATGGCAACGCCTTTCCCATGAGGATCACGAGGCTCAATTCATTCGTTAATGAAGTATTATATCAGCACGCGCCTGTTCCCTGCAAAAGGCCTATTGCAATATTTGCCATGTTTCTTTATATTCTGCAATTACGGTGTCCCAAGTAACGATCCCAAGCGCCTTTGCGAAACCGAACTCGTTTCTAAAGTGGCCAATTGCAATCCTAATAAATTTTATTAGTACTGTTTTATATGGGGTTTTATCACGCAGCGACCATGTTGAGTCCCAGGAGAATAAAAAGCTTTGTTCTCGCCAGGTAAACTCTTTCTGAAACTGCCCCGGTGTGAGGCTAAAGGGACACAACCTATTGTTATTAACCAATATGGCCGCCGCGTGAGAAAACCATTATGATATGACAATAAAACCGTCTGCATGCATTACTTCATTCCAGGCTTTTTAACGTTGAAACATTCACCTGTTACCTGAGGGTGGTAGGGGGGGGGGTCACGTTTCACAGAAAATTGAATGCCCATTTCACGATTCCCGGATAATAAAATGACCATTTCACGAGGAAAAGAGCCTGCGAATGAGGCTGTCCGCGCCGCTTACGGGATCAGCGTTATTTCGAAACAAAGAAGAAAAGCAATCACGAATATCGCACATTTGCCAGAAATCACAATCAACGGTAAATTAATTACTCAATTCTCATTTCACGAACACAAAAAAAGGCAATTCACGGGTCAGGAAAATTAAACAAATAATGATTCACTGGAAAATAAACAGCCGTTCACAATTAACGAAAAAATAAATAGGCTAATCACGCTTTGTAATGAGGACTATAGTCGGGCGGAGGTTTGACCATAATTAATAGAGGGAAATGGTTATGAAACCCAGCGACCTTCTTTGTTATAGGTCTTCGCTTTTTTCAACCGTGACCGTGCACAAAACACAATAGATATTGGAATATGTTAATCAATCAGCCAATAAAAACGTGTGGGTTCAGTCATTCAGGGGACGCTAATGAACTATGACAATCTTTTGTCTTAACCCCTTTGTTAGCCCCTTTGAAGTTTGTCCGGTTTCCTAACCATTCCCCTGTATTAATTTTGGTTTGACTGTGTTAAACTTTCTTTGACAGCATTTACAGAAAGGCAATAAAGTTGGTGTGGACCCGCACCTGTATGACATGCGTGGGTATTGTATTATCAATATCTTATTAGTCGTTTCGGAGTTGAGAAAGGGAATGGGTTCGAGTGTCAAAACTGAATCTGATTAAAAATGAACCTCACACGAAAGATCACACTAAAATTAGTAGAATTACCGAGTTTGAGGAAAATGGGCCTTTTGCAGGAATGGACAGCACTGGACAGCAAAATAATCTGACTTCATTTATTTAAATGCACTTGTACGAGATCGGTAGTGTTAGCAGCAAAACCTGATTGAAAATGCTATTTCCCACCTCCAATCGATTGTCGATCTTTCTAAAACAGCGTTTTTTTTTATATATAGCTTGCCGTCCAGCATCCATGGCAACGCCTTTCCCATGGGGATCACAAGCTCAATTCATTCGTTAACAAAATATTATATCAGCACGTGACTGTATTATATCAGCACGTGACTGTATGATATCAGCACGTGACTGTATGATATCAGCACGTGACTGTATTATATCAGCACGTGACTGTATGATATCAGCACGTGACTGTATGATATCAGCACGCGACTGTATGATATCAGCACGCGACTGTATTATATCAGCACGCGACTGTATTATATCAGCACGTGACTGTATTATATCAGCACGTGACTGTATTATATCAGCACGTGACTGTATTATATCAGCACGTGGCTGTTTCCTGCAAAAGGCTTATTGGTTTGATAATAAAAATGTGGCGAGCTTTCAAAAATCATAAAAATAAGAGAAAATGTATGGCTTTGGGCGCAGACGTTCTCTCTTATTTGTATTTTTTTTAAAGCTTGCTATTCAGGTCATTTTATGCAAACATTCTCAACCTCGGTAAACTTACTAATGTTAGTGTGATCTTTCATGTGATGGAGTTCATTTCTTAATCAGATTACTTTTTGACACTGTCCCAGTCCTTTCCTCAACTCCTAAATGGCTAATTCGTCGTTCGCCTGAGAAATATGAGAAAACAAAGATTTATAGCTGCCAATAGGTGATTTGCATAATGATGTCACATACTACAACTACGAGGTGCTTTGCGGTGCTTTATTGGTCCCTTATAATGAATAGGAGGGTGCACTGTGATCTGACATAAGCATTGTCATTTATATGCCAACCAGAAATGCATTGGCAAGTAAAACAAAGGAGAGCAAAGCAGGTCATTCAAATTTCATTGGCAATTTGAATAACAAAGAGTAATCATTGCAAACAAAGCGCGCTATGTCTTGGTATTTTCGGAGGTAATTTATTATCAGTTTCAACATTGTTGAAAGGTGTTGAATGATGTCAGCATGTTGAATAGAGTTTGAATGCGTTCTTTCCAACATTTAATTGATTTCTATATATTGCTCTCGGAATTGTTGAATCATATTGAAACCGTTTGTTGAATACGCGCATGCGCACCTATGGCGGCAGGGTGGACGAGAGCAGTCTGGTACTCATTCCTAGGTCTCGCGCAACTTAGTACCCAATATTGTTGAATCGATGTTGAAACCGTTTGACACCCATGTTTTCAACATCGGCTGGCTTTCCCCCGGCGATTACCGACCATTTCAATCTAGCTTTATATATAATCCACAGGCCTTATAACCAAAATTAGATCTTAAAAGATTGAATTCAACAGTAACACTAGTAATGCTTTTAATTCACAGAAAAATATAGAGCATTAGACAAGGTGAGTAGGAAAATCCTCTTTGGCAACGAATTCCTCATTTTCTGTTACTATAGCAGTAGTAGCAGTAATAGCAGTAAACTTTATTTAATGAGGATGTCACGCTTACCCAAGAGTAATTTAGGCATGGTCCTAATAGCTTACTATAGGTTACTACAGGAAGACCTTAATTCAGCCACCTTAATTCAGATAGATATTGACTACTCTCACAGTACATGGCGGCCAAGGATACATCCTTTGTTTTTGTTAGTCTAACCTCGTTCTCAAACTGCTCAGTTCGAGGCTTTCCTCGCAAAACCTATTGTTACTAGCTAACATGGCCGCCATGTGTGAAGGGTCAATTAAATATATAGATTGGGCGGGACAGACCGTACAGATCAGGGTTGCCTAGGGGTTTTGGCCGGGCATAGGGGTATACTGGTATCCATGCAAGGGTTTTTAAATAGAGTATACAGTATTTTACATTGAAATACGGGGTATTTGGTATGTTTAAAATTTGGGATTTTCTGGTATAACGGTATACGGCAAGATTGTGAATGTGAATGTCACAAAGTCTTAAGGAGCTGTATCAGAACTCTTAATTGGGGTAGTTGTGGGTAATTTCTAAAATGTATTTGGGTATACCATTACCCCCATCCCTCCCCCTGACCGAGGATGAGGGATGGCTTACCCGATCTCTCATTTTACACACTAATACATTCCCTCCAGACTAGGATCTTAACCTCGCCCCTCACCCCATAATAATCCCATGTGTCAGTCCATGTCATGTGGCGTTGAATTATATGGCCATGGTCTTTATGACCCGCCATTACTTCAGTACCGTAATTTCTTAGACGCCACTTTAACCGGGGGGGGGGGGGGGGGGGGGGGGGGGGGGGGAGGGTAACAATCCTTGAGCAGGGTTTTCAGTAGAAGCAAGCGTTTCTAGTGTGTGTGTCTTTTGCGAGGTTTTTGCGTTCACTCCTTTTGCGAACTCCTGTTTCTCCGCTCGCTACGCTCGTGAATTGGAGGCCGGCTAACTAGAAGCCACCAACCAGCGGATTTCTTCAGGGCCCGCTTGTTCTCTGGGGCCTGGCCCGGAACCCCTAGAAGCGGTCAACAATCTTACCGGATCCGAAGGAAGGAGCTTAAGTAGAAATACTTGCTGAAACTCGTGATATTTCGATAATATACCGGTCCATATATGGCTTTCTTTACGATCATTGCAAAACCTTTTTTTGGAAACAACACTAATGTATAAGATGCACCAACTTTAAAGTGCATATGAGCCCAAATTAGTTATACTTGATATCGATTGTACATGAAGTGGATAGTCCAACGGTAGGATATTTCTTGATTTGGTGTTGCGTCTACGAGATATAAAGGTTTATGTTTCCAAATGAATATGCTAATGATGTGATGTCGACACCAACATTTGCTGAATTTCTTTGTGCTTGTGAACTTTGTAAAATCACTTTGATAAGCTTCAAATATTACTTAGAATTTAAAAATAGGTAATTTGTCTCTACCAGCAGCTTTAGTATAACAAGAGCCCATCTGGGCTTTCACTCGGGCCACATTAGATTGAAGATGAAATACACTTTCATTTGAAATCCTCTTAATCCTCTAATATTAACCAAAGGGAAGAATTATTAGCTGAATTTAGCAGTCTTTAGGAGTGGCCAGTAGCGCGGTGACTTTCATTCTCTGCTCCCCTAGTATATATGTAATTTAATAGTTTTATTTTTCTCGTATGTTGACCTTTTAATTTAAACACTACTTATTCGTTTAACACACTGCATTTGAGCAGGCATATATTCATTGTTTTGAACCCGAGAATTAACCGTACTACCGTACTTCATGGTCCCTTTCTTTAGTAGTGGGTTGTCGGTCAGGTGATTGTAAACTCTCGTCATTTAGCACAGAAAATGTATTCTGATGAATAGGGATCGGGTTGTCATGTAAGAAATATGGCTCTTGAACAAACTGATAAGCTTCAGTAGGTTGGGTAGTCTCGGAACATTGTCTTCTTTTTTGGATTCTTGATTTTTTTTTTAAGTTTGAAAGTCGGAACTCAGCTTTAAGTTATATCCGCTTTCAACTCGCCATTTTCAACTTCTAGGTCAATAATATATTCGAGATGACAGCATCTTGATTTCGGTCTTGTATATATTATCTTGCTGCACTAATTTGTCTTCCAAATGACTGAGTTTGGTTTCTTGATTCGTGTTTTGATGTGACGAGAGTAAGAATTCATTACCCATATCAGTAAGGTCAGCCTCCATGTTACAAATCAAGGTCGTTAAATCAGCGAGAGAGTTCTTATTGCGGGCTAACAAATATTTTTATCCTCGTGAAAAATCTAAAGAATTCCGTCTCTTCCGGTTTGAATTTGACTCATGCGTATGTTGCTTTTGGAGTTTCAAGGATATGTTGATCCAAAACTACAGGCTCTTGGGGGTTTTCATTGACTTGTGAACTTGCAGGCTCTGTAATTTGTTTTGTTTTCTTAGTATAACATAAAGTGTGAACATGTTCATGTTATCAAGCATGTCGCGCGTGACCTCTGTTTCTTCGTTCATAAGGTTCTCTACTTTCATCAGTAATCTGGGAACTCTATCTTTGCCCATGCCTTGGCACATAACTATTCCTGTTGTTAAGTAGACGTGGATGATTATAAGTAAAATCCTTCGACAGCTTGTACCGTTTCCGCTAGGTCAATATCCTCGCTGGAACGAAATAACTTGATCTCAATACTCTCTGATCCAACTTACGGTAAATTTAAATCTCTGACAGTTTTTAAGAGACTCATAATATTGGTCTTGAAGTGCCTTCACCCAAAATAAGATGTTCTCCTCGGATGTTTTAAATGCAGCACCAGCGAGCCGATGGCTTATAGATTCCAATATGTATTTCTTCGAATTTTAGCTTTCCGGATCCTGGCCCCTACACTGGCTTCAGGTCGTCGTACGTGTCGTATAATAAAATCACTGGCCATCTGGGTAAAAAACGCGGTCCTTCGGCTCCGACAATAGCGCCAGTTGAAATATCCTGAGCCTGTTGGAAGGCTTTCGCTTACATTTGAGAGATGAGACTCCAAATTAGAGAGAAAGTTCCTCGCGGGTCTTCCGCCATCTTGCTTTACTGTATTAAATTATGTAAATAAATTAACCTGGCGATTGTTGCGTGACCAGCACAGTGCAATCTGATTGGTGTGAATTTGACCTTTAACGCATGCGCAGAAATTTTGCGACACCCAACAAAAATAAATAAATAACGACTTGCATTTTAAGACTCGGTGCTGCCACAGGCAGCCCGAGTAATAAGTGTGTCGGGGATGACATCACATCATTAGCATAATGGAAATATTAACCTTTATATCTTGTAAACGTAATACCCAAATCAAGAAATATTCTACCGTTGAACTATTCACTTCATGTACAATCGATATCAAGTATTACTAATTATTTTGGGCTTATATGCAATTTAAGGCAATTTTTTGTGTTTCAAAATCGTATTTCGGCACATGGATATAATTACTTAAGGGCCATCATTGGCACAGAATATTTTAGGTGCTAATAAAATACACTAGAACTGAGCCAGAAAATGCAAGAAAATGTACTTCCAAGAACCTAAAATTCAAACTTTTCAGGGGAGCATGAATCCCCCGCAAAAAAAAACAGCCCTTCAAGTCTAGGAAATAGCCGTTTTCAGTTTCCAGTTATTGTTCTAATAAATACTAAGAGCCCTGATTGAGCACTGAAATTTTTGAAAAGACTCTGAAATCATTACCTAGGAAAGTGTATTCTTGTATAAAAAGTATTTGTATTTTTTTATCTTTTAAGGGGGAGGGGTCACAAATTTCTGGTCTAACATCATTTCTGGTCTTCCCTCCGCTAGTAAATAATGACTCGTCGCTACTTAGTTATAATTAATATTACGAATGTCGATTATGAGTGAGTTAAGAAGGTTCTTGGTGAGTAGTTAGTCTGCGAATACAGCCGATGCCACAATCTCGTCCCCCGAGAGAGATGTCTACGATTCGAGGCCAAACATTCCATACTGATGACGTTTGCGGTCAGAATCTGGTCGCGTTATTTGATTGGCTAGTATATGATAATTAGGCATACTAGCCAATCAAATAACGTCATTTGTCCTAGAATCGTTACGTCTTTCTCGGGGGGCGCGTTTTGACTGTGGCTCCTGATGCGAGACGGCTGTATTCGCAGGCTGTGATTAGTTTGAATCCTTATTTTGCTCTTCCTCTCTTGGAGTAAAGAACCTCAATGACAGTGGATTGTACCTGGTCTCCGTAACACCTAACCTTGTAGACGAGATCTGGACCAACAAGCCTGCCAAGCCGAACGAAACGCTGATTATCCTGCCTATCAAGTACACCGGTAAGATTTTCAGCGCTCATTTGATGGGCCAAAATCCTCGTCTCCGTATACATTCATATCTCATGTCCGTGCTAAAATAACTCTGGTAACAATGGTATCAGAGGGGATACTCTGGTAACAATGGTATCAGAGGGGATCCCAAGGGAGGGAGGCCAGGGATTCTTTGTCCCACATCACCATCTAGACTGCGTGGCAAGTGCAGGAGAATGGGGAGGAGGGGTACACATTCTCCCCGTTGAATTGACAACTATCTTTAAATGGAAAACACGCTTGAAATGATTATAATCATTATTCTCATGACATTCTTAAAACCAGTCAAGGATAAAGACATTCCGAACGGTGGTAGACCGGCTTAGTGTAGTGGGCATGACGTCTGTACTACACTGCAGTACACGCAAAGGATTACCGGATAGGAGTGCTAAAAAATAAATTATTTCATTTACCGTCTCTTCTTGTTTACTTGTGAACCCTAGCTCTAGGTGAATGAGAACCCGTCGTTTACCCGTGAACTCGTCCGATGGTTAGGGTTAGGTTATGGTTCGGGTTAGGATTTGTCTTAGAATTAACAATAATAGTTATTTCGAGCGTGCTTTCCATTTAAGGATAGTTGTTAATTCAACGTAATGGCACATGCAGGGCCAATCAAATGATACGGTCTATTTAAATACGCGCGACTCGGAAAGAGAGTCCATGGCAGTTATGTCTTAG
Source organism: Actinernus sp. WN-2022 (assembly GCA_030867875.1). Lineage (NCBI taxonomy): Eukaryota > Metazoa > Cnidaria > Anthozoa > Actiniaria > Actinernidae > Actinernus > Actinernus sp. WN-2022. Next base: position 31,419,893 of record JAOWCC010000019.1, read on the forward strand.
AGACAAATTGGTCCTTTGTGGGGGTAGAACGCTGCAACACGTGTTGACTTCGAAGCCAAGGAGTTCGACTCGATCGTTAAAAGAAAATGTCATAATAACTTATTGTTGTAGCCTCCTCCGCAGGCATCTCTAATTTTCGAAGAAATCAGATTAAAAAGATCGTGAATTGGGTTACCTGTGTCTCTGGGAGAGAAGAGGACTTTTCTTCATCTGCCACAGGGAGCCCATAATCTGATTTCTTCAAAAATTAGAGATGCCTGCGTAGGAGGCTATTATTGCTGCTTTGTTTCTTCGCATTTACTCTGTTTAGAGTTCATGGAACTATGGACCCTAAATGGATACCCTGTCGAAGACCAGAAACTCGAAAAACCATACCCTGTCCAGCGGATCAGGCCCTGTATAGACATAGACATTTTTAATTTGGAGTCTTATACAGAGAGTATATAGACTAACATCCAAATAACCTTAAAGTAATTGAATAATAATTACATCTGAGTTTTAAGGGTTGTTTTTGTATTCGTACACATGGTGTGGCGCTATCTTATGTCGGCCTGGATTTTGGCGCTATTTCTATATTGCATATGTATTTTGCTATTTCTTTCCGTATAGCTGGTTGTTTGATTGGAGGGTTAATAAGAAATAAAAATATCATTCTCAGTCATTCGGTTCAACTTATTTTTAGTTTGCTTTTCTATACTGGAGAAAAGAATATTCCTTTTTCACGGTATAGAGGACATTTTATCGAGAAATGTATCTCGTTCTCTATGCCTTTTTTCCATATTTGGCATATTCTTTCTTCGAGTTTTTTTATATGGTTTTGTGTACCGCCCAGTTTCTATTTCTAATTTTGGTTACTTATTCTTAATTTTGTAAGTGCTATTCTATGGTTAGTGTTGGTGACATATATTCCATATATGGAAGTACTCCACCCCCCCCCCCCCCCTGCCGTCACTACTGTAACATCTGTTGACTTGAAATCTGAATCAAACGAAGTGTATGAAAATACAATATTCACCGTTTGATTTTCCTGTTTCGTCAGTGAGATAGTAGCTGGTCTTTTTCCGGATCCATCCAAGGTGATAAACAACGCTACGCGTCAGCCTCAACAAACATATATTATTCTCCCAGCGAGACATCAACATGAGCGGTTTTCTTAGAATTCACTTCGATTAGCATTTCTACCTGGGGCGATTAGGATAACAAGGTTAACATATGCAAGATTTAGTATTATAAGCTACAAGTCACAGGCAAATTACATGTTGACTGATTTCAAGCGTTTGGAGTGTTTTTGAGCGCTATTTTCCTCACGCTACCCAGGTTCTCCGGCATTTGATAAGAGATAGGGATATGAAAAACTAACCTCAATAGAAGAAATGTGACACTTTTTTTTTATATTATTATTACAGCTTTGTATCACAGGACCCAAGCTCTCGAAATGGCAATATTTCTAATATTTATGTGATATTGTCTTCAATGTTCAACGTAAATAATGAATCATAGTTAGCAGCAACACAATTTACAGATTAAATTTACTTCTTAATTGCGTTCTAGTTATGCCTAGACACATTTTCAGCTCTTTTCAACGACGTTTAACCTCACTTAATTGCCTACTATGTGCTGTTTTCCTTCGGAGGGGCATGCGTACTCAATAGGAATTTGCGTGAGACGTCACACTACAACTACCAGATTTGCGCGAATCCTTTTGTTCCTCTAATTTGGACCATTGTCTTGGAATTCGCAAAGGAGTTTAAAAATCTGAATGAGAAAGAGAATTTGATTCTGGTAGTTGTAGCAAAATGACGTCACAATGAAAATGTCCAAGAGACCATGAAATGTCCTATTGTATTACGTGATAAGCTGTGGTCACAAAACGACGGTTACGCTTTACGAACTGTTTTAATAGATAACAGTGCGTACCCTGAAAAGTCACACGTGCGAAAGTTCAGAACGTTTTTATTTTCGTTACACGTTTACAGCATTGGAGAATGTTCTGAACTTTTTACAATATCCTGTACTTGTGTATACACCTATATAAAAAAATGTTGATTAGATTGAACAATGAACAACAAACGATTGAAAGGAAACGCATGTACAGCCATGGACAAGGACAATACGCAGACTTCGTTATCCACACCTTTATTATATTGTTTGTTCTTTCGCGCGCGAGTGCGGTAACCTACGATTTCCTGCGATCTGATTGGTTCCGGGAGTGGGCGGTAACCTACGATTTCCTGCGATCTGATTGGTTCCGGGAGCGGGCGGTAACCTCTCATGATCAGCCGGTAAATAACTCATATGTATTTTCTTGCGCGTGGAACAGACTTCAGTACTATTCGGTTTATTAGAGTGATTGCAATGGCCGATTACGATAAACCGTCATATAAAATCGTATAGTTTATTAGGTGCCAAAAAAATATAAGAATACAAAATATTACATGACTCGTGCGTATTATTCTAGTAACTGATTTACGGGTTTATTGCGATCATTCGATGTTTGTTGTTCAGTGTTCGTTGTTCAACATTGATCAGTATTTTATCAAACTAAATCATTAATGTCTACTGACAACGACGAATTCCATGAAATTGGAATGTCAGTACGTAGCTAACTGCTGAAAAATACAACCAACTGACGCATACAACTGTTTACATATTGGAACCGTCATCACTACAAGAACCGGACATGTCTTGCATGTATATACCAGAACGAGTGGAGAGGAACAGAACGAGTGGAGAGGAACAGAACGGGGAGGAGGGAGAATTGGCAGAAAAAAATCAGGAGGGAGAATTTAGCACACAGGAAGGAGTGAAAAAATGTGATCTACATTCAAGACATGCTCTAGAAAGAAATGTTTAAAACTCCCTAGGGACTGAGGAGGGAGAAATGTCCGAAAAAATTGGGAGGGAGATTTCACTACCCGTTCCTCTCCACTCCACATGCTTACGAAATCGAATGGCTTTGTTCTTCCTGAATTATCGGTGTGAGAAATTCACAGATCTTTCCAAAAGAATAGTCCGGTCATAATGTGCATTTATTATATATTTCTGCCAAGAACGCACGAAATATTCACAAGACGGCATCAAATATAAGACTGTATTTCGAGTAGTTACAGTCAAATGGCTTCCCGTCACCATATATGGTAAATCCCATTTCTCGAGCGAGCACGCAAGTTAGGTTTTTGGTTCTTGTGGAAAGAAATTTCGTTTCTTGGCAGAATTTATATAATAGATGGTTTGCAGTCAATTCCCAGAGATTCAAAGGGCATGGCGGCCATGTTGGTGTACAGAACAAAAGAAGCTAACGAAGAATCTATTGTTAAAGGTACACCAACATGGCCGCCGTGACGTCATGTGCAAACCATCTATAAACAACTTATTAGTTGGCTAAGCATCTAATACGGCTGTTATGAATTGTGTTATGAATGACGAGTAAAAATACACAGCCATATTATATGCTTAGCCGACTAATAGGTTGTTTATTATACAAATTCTGCCAAGAAACGAAATTTCTTTCCACAAGAGCCAAACACTTTAAAGGAAAATTGCGAACGAGGGTTTCCAGTGACCTGAAAATAACTTCGTATTTACATTTAAAAACCCCCCAGTCTTCACTAGTCCCCAACGCCGAGAAAGGTACAAACATAAAGCCTTTTGAATACTAGCTGTCTATGGCCTAGCTCAGAACAACTGTCAGCCTTTTTTACATATTTTCCGTAGCACTTTGTGTCGCCCCCATATAAAAGGCAAATCAGAAAATCCTATGGTTATCATATAGCACAATTTCTGCCCTTTCCTCCCAATATTCAATGTCTTTTCTTTTTCAAAAGCAGGACCGTAGCCAGACAGAAAATTTAGACGAGGCAAGACTTGCGAAATCTTGAAAATCTAGGTTCTCAAAATTGGCATTTCCTGCATTTTGAAAAGACATTTGCCTCGTCTGCCTGAATGCGTGCTACGCTACTGAAAAGTAGAAGGAATCGAACTCGATCCTCCTGCTGACTTTGATGTTTGAATATTGTCATCCCGCAGGGGGTGTAGCTAAATACCCAAGTGCGGTGCATGATCGTTGTATGGTGGGAGGAACACTAATAGTAGGGGGGTCCCGGCATGCTCCCGCGGAACATTTAGAAAATCTTCCTGAATGGTATTTCCAGGCGAAAATTAAAGGAAAGAGACTAGACTTGATACTTTTTTAGAGTGGCCCCTCTGTAATATCGGCATTGTTTTTCATAACCCCCTTCAAACTCGCACTTTTTTCTGGTGCCCCCCTAAATCCCACCAGCCCTAAAAAAAATCCCCCTCCCCCCCCCCACATGATAAAGAATAAACGGTCCCTAATTAGCTTTCCGTCAGTTTTGCTAAGATTTGACGTTTGTATCACTGAGTACGTAGGGGACCTCACCAGTCTCCGGTTCAAATCTCCAATTCACATGATATTCCATGACATTTAATGTCTATATCTGCGAGTCGTCAGACTACGACAGTCCCTGCCACTCGTGATGCACTTCTGACACAGCCTCCTGTGGTCCTTGTTTGTAAATGTGAAATCTGATGCCCTCCTGCTTCTCCCTCGTCTTGAAGTTGAAGCGGATAAAGGTCTCAGTTTGAAAGGGTAACATTCACAAGCAACCCCCTTACGATCACATCTAAAACAGCGTTGGAACATTCCATTCCAGCTTGAGCCACTCGTCCACGTCTTCTTGCACTTTTTGCAGTAGAAGTTCGCAAGGCACGGCTCTTCTCCACTGTACTCACTGAAGGTGACCAACAGGGCTCCCTCGTTGGACTCAATATACCTCCTTCCAATCCTCTCAAGGTATCCTATAACTTCTGGCCGGATCTTTTGGCGCTCATTATATGAGTGATGGCCAGCTCCATCTATGACCTCCAGCCAATAGCGACCACACCATCTCGCTGTCTCGTGATTAAAGCCTGTTAAACGTTGATCCAGGTAACGAATAGCTTCATCTCTCTTCTTCCGTTCTTTTTCGATTATGACTTTAACCTCTCCAGGCGTTTTATCTCTCTTACTTAAAAGCTGCTTTTCGTAGTCGCGTAGCTTTCGTGGATCAGCTACCAGTTGTCCATGGAGATCGATCTCACTTTCAGAGCGACCTTCGTTGTAGAAATTGAAGATAGCAACAGACGCTCGGTTGTGACTCTCGTTCATTAGCTCTCCATACTTTTCTTTGATGGCTTTGCACTTTTCTGATTGTATATATTCTTCACGGCCATACGCTTCCGTTGCTTTTCCTTTCCACTCTTCCCGCTGTTTGTCAAACTCCGAGGCCTGTCTCCGGTAATGGCGTCCCTTTACCAACAAGGAGATAAGTCGGAACACTTTTTGGGCGTCTTCGAGTGTGAATCCCCTAACTAAAGGTCAAAATGCACACACTCTTCATTTTGGAGAGGACGCCTAGCAGTGTACATAACAGTAATGTCTGTCCCAGATAACTTGCCATCTTCATCTTCCAAGGTACGGTTGATGTTGTCAACGTTTGCGTATTCAGCACCAATAAGAAAACTACGAGGAACACCCCAGCAGTTAATCGCAAGCGAATCTTGAGAAAACTGAATATTGTTTTCTTCGTCGTATGAATGTAAACCAACAATATTCACATGTATCTGCTGACCTAGAAGTCGACCATCGTACATTACTTGTACTTCTTTTCGACCACCTTCTTCGATATCAAGAATCGTAACACAGACTTGACCAATTTCTGTTCTAGGCTTGAGGGCTACTTGACTAACTCTTCCGTTTACTTGCACCTTCAGGGAATTACTATTTAGCTTCCAGTACTCGTACCTTTTATTTGTACAATCAAGGAGAGTCACCAGAATCTTAAGAGGTTTTCCTGTTCCGGTAAAGACGGGTGGCTCTTGACAAACGCATACCTGACACTTTCTTGGATCCAAGGGAACTGAGGTAACGTCAACTTCAAATGAAGGAACCTTAATGTGGCATTCTGTAGCCGCATTTACAGGTTCCATAGTGACCTTATACTTCCCCTTTTTAGCAAAGCTGTAATAAAAAGCCAGTGTCCTAGCCTCTTGGTCAAGAATGACATCTTTCCCTTGCAAAATATCTCCGGTGTCCGTTACTAAGTGCCACTTGGTAGGACCGAGTAGTACTTTGTTTCCAAACTCATCTAAGCCTTCGACTCTCACAACCCGATTTTCGGTTGGATAGGACGTGATATTTTTGCTCGAAGAGGGCTTATGTTCGACGGTTGCTATGACTACCAATGGACCTGGCACAACGGTAATCTGTAATGGAGAATTCTTCACTTCGACAACATTCGTACTTTCGTTTTCAGCTATGGACACAGTGAGCGATCTGTTTCCTGCCATCAATGGCGTGAATGAAAGAACGCAACAGTTTGAATCCCCGTCAGGAAGATGAACTGCCAATGATTTCTCTTCATCCTTTAGCTTTTTCTTTTGGTTGAGGTGCCGATGAACTTGGCATAATCCATGGCGGGAATTATCGCAATCAGGACAGTCGAGAAGAAGATTCAGTCGAATTTTACCTGGAATCTTTGCACTGCTTTCTCTGGTTGGAAGATATTTTCCATAAATGTCATAAAGCTCTAATTGGAATCTCATTATCTGCCCAGGTTTGTGCTCCCTCCTCTGTATGCGATCACAGTCATCCTGGAGAATATGCGATTTAGAGGCAGAAATAGGAGGAGGGATGATCTCCAAGTTGTTAATCTTCAGAACCTGACGGACATTAGGAAAAGACAGATCAAATGAAGCTGTACCAGCTTTAACACAGCGTACCGGAATAACATAGCAACCTTCCTTGGTGAGATAGACTGGCGGCAAAATCTGCGTGACAAAGGAGCTATTGGGGTACACGTTGCTGACAGTGATGTTTAGATCGCTTTTATCTGATTTATTTCCAAATTTGTCTTTGGCCTCAACAGAGATTTCAACAGTACCACCTCGATATACGCTGTCACCCTTACCATCACCATGCCCTGGTTTTCTGCTTCTTAGAGTGAGTGACGTGGGTTCTGCAGGCCTGACTTGGAATTGCACGTGCCTTACTCCGTCAGTGTAAACTCCTTTAGAAAACTCTGGCTTTGTGGTAAACACGCCGACTGAAGTCACGCAAGCAATGAGAGCTACGGTTACTCCCCGGGTGTCACGAGACATTTCTCGGCATGTCACGACGGCTTCCGGTACAATTTGAGACGCCACAGAGTTACCCTTTCTCAAAGTAAATAAAGGTATGGGAATATCAAGTTGTTCTTCAGGATTTGTCGGTTTGTAATCATCGCGAAGACGAATCGAAATCGTACAAATCTCTGTTTTCTGGCCTGCTATAACAACTCTGTCGACGTCTGGCAGGTCAATATTTACGTTGAACACTGGTGAAGTTAGCCATTTGTGAAATTCTCTTATTCCCCATACGGCAACAGGGATGGCGATGGCTGCAGCACCAGCAAGAAGCGACATAATTTATACTTACAGTTTCGACCAAGTTCCTTGATGAAATATAAAAGGACACTATAGATATACAATCGTCCGCCGTGGATACAAGCACCTGACTAGACTGTGTCTATAAAGGAACAAAAAAGCAAAGTTAGTATTCAAATCGTGGAAGACCAATTACAAATCCCCAAACTTTACCAAATACAGCCCAAACAATCAAATTAAAGTTCAGTGCTTCAATTTCATTTAGTTTACCAGAGGATGCCACGATGATCTTGTTGGCGAATTCGAGCAAAACGTTTTGTCGCTACTTCTGTTGACTTGAAATCACTGAAGTTGTGGAAGAAGTCACGCAAGTGTGTGAAATTACAATATTCATCAGTCCTGTTTAGTAAGTAATATTGCTGTTAAGCTGTGCTGTATGAGTGAGATGGGATAAAAACCATTCCAGGCCTTAATGCCAATGTGATAAACAAGGCTACGAGTCAAAAACATATACCATTTCACCCTGCGAGACATCTGAAAGTCGCATTCCGGTTGCATTCAAAACAACGCGTCTCATTGGATGAGCGATTTTACGACAATGCGCTTTGAAACCATGTCCTCTGACGTAATAGGACATGCAGGCTAATCAAATCATTCGATCTATTTGGATACGCGCGACGTGGCAGTTTATATGTCTTACAGCAAAATTGGTATTTTGGGGTAGCACGCTGCAACTGACGTGTTGACTTCTTCGAAGTCAGTCGATCGATAAAATAAACTGTCGAAAGAAATTACTGTCGTTTCGTTTCTTCACATTTACTCTGTTTAGAGTTCTTGTAAAAACAGACACAAGAAACAAACAAGTATGTTCGCCTTTTTGATGAACTAGGTCATTTCATTTTGCAGATCAGACAAAATCAAACGAACTTCGGCTCAATTTACGTTTTATAAATCGTTTAGGAAATTGAATTGAATTGTACTGCTGCAGTACCCAATATTCGACATGTTGACGTGCGGTATAACCAAACCAAATTCGCGCGAAATAAAAATCTGAACGTTTAACTATTTTCTTTACAACTCCATACAATCAGACTTCTCCCCAGTTATTTACTTATTTATTTTATTTGTATTTTTTTGTTTCGATGTAGACCGTCCAAGCTAGAGCCCTTTAATAGTCACCCATCACTTTATTGCTGCGCAGCGAGCGAAGCGAACGGACAGCGTATAGACCCTTCCACGTTTCTTTTTTAACTTTTGATATATACGTATAACAGCAAAACCGTCGATACTGCTGAAAAGAGCACCTCGAAGTTAGTCAAAATCCCAAATTTTAAAGTTATATCTTGAATAGGAGCAAAGATACAGGCCCACAAACTTGGAAAATTTCGGGAAATTTTACAGACGTTTGTATGGAAATTGCGACTGGGGGCACAAACTTGCCCCCATACAACGTCTGTAAAGTTTGCTCCTATTCAATATATATCTCTCAAATTTGGGATTTTTACTAACTTCGAGGTGCTATTTTCAGCAGTATCGATGGTTTTGCTGTTATACGTATATCAGTCAAAAGGTCAAAACAAACCGTGGAAGGGTCTATTAAATGCCACAAACTGCTTTATGACATTTGCCCAAAGTCACAGACTGCTATAGCGCGGATCAAGTAAAGCCACAAAATACTGGCTTGGTATATAACGTGTTACAAGATACAATGATACGGAGATACTAAGATACAGTGATACGGTGATACAGTGATACGAAGATCTCAGATTCCCTTTAAAATTTAAAAAATGGGGGAAAAGTATTTTCCCACAGAAATGTAGTTTTGGCTAGCCTGAATTTCAGCCGTCTCCTCCGGTTAGTTCCTCCGAACCGGAGGAGACGACTGAAATTTGGCAGCAATTTTTCACCGCAAAAGGAAGTTTTTAACCGAAAGTAAAAAGTTCTGTTTGATTGACAGCAGGTCAGCTCACCAGTTCTTGGTAAAAAATAAATAAAATAAATTGCAATGGCCCTTAGCGGGCTCCGTAATATCGAGATCATACATATCTTTGTCCAGTTTCTGTCCTGCTATAACAACTATGTCTTGACGTTGAATAGTATTCTAGTGGTGAAGTCAGCCATTTGTGAAATGTTCTTTGGCCATCCCAATAAAATGTTTCGTTTACCATTGCCCCAGCTCTGGCTCGTGATGGTGAGTAGGTCGGTCGGTAAAAATAAATTATGGGATATGGAACCAAGTGTCTCTTTCTTAGGGAACGGTTAAAGCCCAAATCGCTATCTTTGAGGATCACTCGTCCAACTGTTGGCTGAAGCAAGTTTTACTCTACCCAAAGTTGGGTAGGGGTATGCCGCTGGGGCTCTGAAACCCTTACCCTGTTTAAGACAAAGTGTTAAAATTATATAACCCTCTATTAGACAAATTATCTATACTTGGATGTCAGTGTTTACTCGGTGATCTTTATATATAATGAGTGTCATAACTAAATAAGTCTTCATCGAGCACTAGACTAAAGAAAGCACTAGATAAATACCATACCCTGTTCAAGATCTGTCGATGTGAAAATGGATACCCTGTCTAAGACCAGAAACTCGAAAAACCATACCCTGTCCAGCGGATCATCCCCGTATATTCCATATAGATACAGATATTTTATTAGCTCCTTGCACAACAAATGGTACATTGGAATATAGCACTAATAAAATATAATTTAGTGTAAACATTAACATTTAGATCAGTGCTAAATCGATACAATTGATGTGATCTTAAGATCATGCTCTCATAGACATACTTTGCTGCAAAACGAGCTACTTCCATGGGTGGATTTATGACCAAATTAAATAACTGGTCATCAGACATATAACTATTTATCAATGAAGTGAAACTCGTCTTCTATGTTTTTATTACAGGTGGGGCATATTCTATCTTCCAGTTTCGTGTAGGGCTTAGTGTGCCTCCCTCTTTCGATTTGTAGGCAGTGATTGCCTGAGTTTTGTAAGAGAAACTCTACGATTTATATTAGGGACAGCCTTGAGATATTTTTCTAGTTTGTGATCCGTTTTAAACAATCTATATGTTCTAAGTTTGTTGCGGTGGTGTTTTTTTTTTCTTTGGTCGTTAAATACGTCCCTTAGTCAATATTGGTATTCCATGTCTTGTAATTTCAATTTAATTTGAACAAGAGCCCATCTGGGCTTTCACTCGGGCCACATGAGATTGAAGATGAAATACACTTTCATTTGAAATCCTCTTAGTAATAACCAAAGGGAAGAATTATTAGCTGAATTTAGCAGTCTTTAGGAGTGGCCGGTAGCGCGGTGACTTTCATTCTCTGCTCCCCTACTGATATGTGTAATTTAATAGTTTTCTTTTTCTCGTATGTTGACCTTTTAATTTAAACACTACTTATTCGTTTAACACACTGCATTTGAGCAGGCATATATTCATTGTTTTGAACCCGAGAATTAACCGTACTACCGTACTTCATGGTCCCTTTCTTTAGTAGTGGGTTGTCGGTCAGGTGATTGTAAACTCTCGTCATTTAGCACAGAAAATGTATTCTGATGAATAGGGATCGGGTTGTCATGTAAGAAAGATGGCTCTTGAACAAACTGATAAGCTTCAGTAGGTTGGGTAGTCCCGGAACACTGGAGACCTTGGTCTTTCATTGTCTTCTTTTTAGTATTCTTGATTTTTTTTTTTAAGTTTGAAAGTCGGATCTCAGCTTTATTATATCCGGTTTCAACTCGCCATTTTCAACTTCTACGTCAATGAATACGCGATGACAGCATCTTGATTTCAGTCTTGTATATATTATCTTGCGGCACTAATTTGTCTTCCAAATGACTGAGTTTAGTTTTGATGTGACGAGAGTAAGAATTCATTACGCATATCAGTTAGGTCAGCCTCCATGTTACAAACTGAATCAAGGTCATTAAATCAGTGAGAGAGTTCTTATTGCGGGCTAACAACCCTCGTGAAGAATCTAAAGAATTCCGTCTCTTCCGGTTTGAATTTGATTCATGTGTATGTTGCTTTGGGAGTTAAGCATTTCAAGGATATGTTGATCCAAAACTACAGGCTCTTGGGGTTTTGCATTGACTTGTGAACTTGCAGGCTCTGTAATTTGTTTTGTTTTCTTAGTATAACATAAAGTGTTGAACATGTTCATCTTCTCAAGCATGTCGCGCGTGACCTCTGTTTCTTCATTCATTAAGTTCTCTACTTTCATCTGTAATCTGGGAAACTCTATCTTTGCCCATGCCTTGGCACATAACTATTCCTGTTGTTAAGTAGACGTGGATGATTATAAGTAAAATTCTTCGACAGCTTGTACCGTTTCCGCTAAGTCAATATCCTCGCTGGAACGAAATAACTTGATCTCAATACTCTCTGATCCAACTTACGGTAAATTTAAATCTCTGACAGTTTTTAAGAGACTCCTGATATTGGTTTTGAAGTGCCTTCACCCAAAATAAGATGTTCTCCTCGGATGTTTTAAATGCAGAACAGCAAGCCGATGGCTTATAGATTCCAATATCTATTTCTTCGAATTTTAGCTTTCCGGATCCTGGCCCCTACACTGGCTTCAGGTCGTCGTACGTGTCGTATATAAAAATCACTGGCCATCTGGGTAAAAAACGCGGTCCTTTGGCTCCGACAATAGCGCCAGTTGAAATATCCTGAGCCTGTTGGAAGGCTTTCGCACGAGTGAAGTTAAATAAAACATTAAACTGGCTTACATTTGAGAGATGAGACTCCAAATTAGAGAGAAAGTTCCTCGCGGGTCCTCCGCCATCTTGCTTTACTGTATTAAATTATGTAAATAAATTAACCTGGCGATTGTTGCGTGGCTAGCACAGTGCAATCTGATTGGTGTGAATTTGACCTTTAACGCATGCGCAGAAATTTTGCGACACCCAACAAAAAAAAAAAAAGGGCCCATCTGGGCTTTCACTCGGGCCACATGAGATTGAAGATGAAAAACACTTTCATTTGAAATCCTCTTAGTAATATTAACCAAAGAGAATAATTATTAGCTGGATTTAGCAGTCTTTAGGCGTGGCCGGTAGCGCGGTGACTTTCATTCTCTGCTCCCCAAGCATATATGTAATTTAATATTTTTGTTTGTCTCGTATGTTGACCTTTTAATTTAAACACTACCTATTCATGTAACACACGTTTACAATTTAGTCTGCTGTTCTGTTATACTGCAGGTTCCGAGTACTAATAGATGATTGTCTCAAATGTATGTTTATATTTGTACCATATTATAAGTTGTATCCTGTCCATCCTGCATGTGATGGAGCTAGTTATGTCAATTTGTGTGCCTCTATGTAACTTTATCTGCTGTTCTTGCTATAGCGATACTTACTGTTTGTAAACACGACGTCATTTATATCAGTTTGCATACATAATGTGGTTGAAAAAAAAACCGCGTGTTTGTATGACTTGTATGGGAACTAGCGATTTGGGACTTACAAAATACGGCTAAAGTTTCAATTCTGCTTCCAAATCCAAACATGGTTATCAAGCTCAATGAAGCATTCTTCAGTTTTCCCCATATTAACAGACATGTAACAGTATCTTAATCCGGTAGAGACTCTCTAGCTAGGTTATTCTGTCGTCAAACATGCCTTTGTAGTTGACCTGACCCAAACTGTCAACAGTTTTACCATTGACAGATTGCCTAACGTTACGGCCGGGAATAGATTTCTGACAATGACTCATCGATCGATACTCCTTGTCTCGTAATGACAAAATTCACTCTGTGATTAAGATTCTTGTAAACAGGTACTTTTGCTATTACTGGAAGCTTCACACTCTACATTTCTGGACAAATTACCTGCAGCAATCTTATAGTCAGCATAATGACAAAACACTGAAACATTCCCTTGGATCCACAATAAAAGACCATCTGGCCCATCTGGGCTTTCACTCGGGCCACATGAGATTGAAGATGAAATTACACTTTCATTTGAAATCCTCTAGTAATAACCGAAGGGAAGAGTTATTAGCTGAATTTAGCAGTCTTTAGGAGTGGCTGGTAGCGCGGTGACATTCATTCTCTGCTCCCCTAGTATATATATGTAATTTAATATTTTTGTTTTTCTCGTGTATGTAAATTAACGAGGTTGACCTCTACTTATTCATGTTCATGTTTTAATACGCACGCTTAGCGCTTATAGCGGAGCGCGGTAATTACGTCACAAGTCTAGACCCCCCGCCAAGACTCAGCCAAACAAACCGCTTTTCTTGTATCAACTTACAAGAATTGACTAGCACTTCAATTCGTCCTCTGTCTATTCTACCAGAAATGACTGCTTTCCTGGACCATATTTTGAAAGAGAACCTGATGATTATACTGTCGAACAGCTTAAACTTTGGCTGAAATACAGAGGATTGAAACAAAGCGACAAACGTCGATCTTGTCAAGCGAGTTTTGCATCTTCGCTGGCCAACCAACGAGACAAAAATTGCTTACTATATAGACTGTCAAGTCCTATTTAAACTGTATCCCAAACTCATCTTTTCCCATGCAATATCGTTGTAAGACTTCACCTAAACATTGAAAAGTTACAAAGGTCAGGTTTTCCTGTATTAAGGCAAAAACAAAAGAATGTAGCCGCGTGCCGAGTGCAATCATCTTCTTCAATAAAACTCATCGGAGACCAAAGCTGTTATGGCTGGAAGAGCATATACATTAAAACTATGAACTGATAGCATCCTAAAATTCGGCAATCTTGCTTATGTTGGTGTGCTCTTTCAAACCATTATATTATTGTTTGCATTTATCGAGTTTTCAAATTTAATACCTGCAGCTCCGAAAGACATTAACCTCATTTGTGCTCAGAAAATAAATCAAAGCATTGTAGATGTACTGTAGACGAGGCTTTGCTTCCAAAATTTATTTAGAACAGTAGAGTAGTTCCTTCTCATTGTTTACTGGTGGATACATAGTCAGGGTTTCAGTAATTTATAGCCACTTACGTTTCATTGCCAGACCTAGTCTCGTTGTTCTGTGCTTTTAAAGTGCTACTGAAGCGAAATTTCATCATTAAAGTTAAAGTGCCTATAGCCCCAAAAAAGTTACGCTTTCAGATCAAACTTAGAAGTATTCTATGCAACTTCCCGAAAAAAATAATGGTTTTAAAGCATTTCTCTTTTTTTTACGGCTTTTCAAAGATGAGAGCCGTGAACTTTTACCGTCATCTTAGCGACTTGGTGGGGTCTGGGACTAGGTACGTCATAGTAGGGAGCCATGTCACGTGATAAAGGCTTCTCTCATGTACTTTTGGTTCGTTCTTTCTGTAATTTTCTGCTGGACTTTTTGACAAAATGTCTTCGTCAGGCTCCGAATCTGAAGACAGTTGTTCATCGGACAATTCCGAGCTAAATTTTATCAACTATGAGCTTGAAGCAGAAGAATCTGCCGGCGCGGATGAGCCACTCGCCGATGAAGAATTATGGGTTACAAGAGTACAGATGGTGGAGACCTCCAGAATCGGTTCAGTGGAAGGCCTCGAAGCAAGGAAAAGCTGGTGAGTTAAACTGTCCAAAATTAAAATAAGTTATCGCTTCCCGTGGCCGTGGTCTCCCAAAAAAACCGGCATTGCAGCAATGCAGGATGCCAAAAGAATCCAGTGATCCTTCCAATCGCAACAATCATATATAGAGATTATTACATGTTAAGAGCTTGATATCGTTTTTATTCACGAGGTTTTCGTATCGTATCTCGAACGAGCGAGTCCGCGAGCATTAATAATGCTCAATAATGGCCAAGGTATGAATTGAAATCAATGAACACAGTTCCATGTTTAGTCTGACCAGGAAAGTGGAAGGTTTATCAGAGTATTTTGATCTATCGTGCATGTTAATTAAAAATAGTAGCTCTCGTAAGCAACCACACTGGGAATCAGGAAAAGGTGCTCATAACTAGTCAGAACTGGAATCAGGAGTAGTTGCTCGCTTATGAGAGCTTGCACACACCACACCCATGGGGATACATATATAATGCGACTGATATCACAGTATACAATACTGTACTACTCTACTGTAACAGCATGAATGTCAGATATAATAAGAATATTGTTGCAAAATGCTAGTGCATATTTATATTTAGTTGACTCATTGCACAGTCTGGGATCATGTCTCTGGAGTAGTTACTTACAAGAGTTTAAAAACAAAGAAAAATTCCAAAGGTGGTGGTACGCGCGGTGGTCACTTAATTATGAGAGTGGCTGGTTACTACAGAGCACAAGAGTGGTCTCTGAGGGGAGCTGGTCACCTACAACTACACGGGCAGTTTCACAAAGGGCTTCAACTGTATCAAACAATTGGTACTAACATATAAACTTCTTTATTTACAGATTTCTACGAGTTGTCTCATACAGAGAGTACATCCAGTTAGTCTACGGTTATCTGGGCAACAATATAATTCCTCTACTAGCATGTGCATATGACACAATCAGGACAAAATTCAATGCTGGGAAAGAAACCTTCACTGGATTTGAAGAAGATGAAGATGAAAGTACTTCATAACTTATATAAACTTTAAGGAGAACAACAATGAACAGTCAAACTTTCAGTGCCATTGGCCACTTTTGATATAGGCTTCACTGGTCACATACAAATGATTCAATACACATACAAGGCTCTGGGGAATAATGTGCAGTGATTAATGAAATAACA
Organism: Actinernus sp. WN-2022; assembly: GCA_030867875.1. Classification (NCBI taxonomy): domain Eukaryota; kingdom Metazoa; phylum Cnidaria; class Anthozoa; order Actiniaria; family Actinernidae; genus Actinernus; species Actinernus sp. WN-2022. Next base: position 31,436,004 of record JAOWCC010000019.1, read on the forward strand.
ATAATGAATTTAATTATGCCCCAGAACCTTTGTGTGTGAGAAGTCAAGCATATATCGAATGTGGGCTATTAACCTACATGTATGTCCATATACATGTATGTCCATATGTCCATTCAGGCAACCTGTGAACAGGAATCACTACCCTGACAAGCGAAACTACTAGCCCTGGGCTATTGGAAAGCACTTGCATCGCACCCTGTGTTCCTTTCTATAATTTTACACAAATTTTGAAAATAGAATTATAATATTAAAATTTAAATGTTTGAGTAGTAAATTGGAAAACAGTAAAATTAGATGTCTGGGCCGGACACACTCATTATCAGAGATTCTCATATGAACTGACAAACCTCGTGCACGTGTGGGATGGTAAAAATCAAAGCAAATATTCAAAAATGACTAATAAATTGTGTAAATATACATTATTCAAGTAAAATAATGAACATACTTTCAATCCAGCATTGAAGGAGGGGGTTGAACTGTTTTAACCCACCAATCGAACACTGACTCCATACATGCATAGTACCGTGACATAGCCCCTTTAAGCCTCAAATTCAATTGCCCTATTTAATTATGGTGTCACATGATAGACACAGCTGCCATCTTAGGGGGTCAAAACACTCGTCTTTAACAACAGACATACAAAATAAAGCTGTTCTGCCATAGATTGCCTTCCTTCAAATTGGCTAATTTTCCCAATAAAATAAGAATGGCGGCTTTCATCTATTTGTTTTGATGTCATGCCAATGAAATAGGGCAATCGATTTCACTGAGCTGGTCACAGGAGTGATTAGCCTATGGAAGTTGACAGTATAATATATTGCTACCTAGATTGTCCATTGATAAAATATCAAATCACTGAGATAGCTGGTAGACATTTCTGGTTCACTCTGTACTTATAAGGGGACGAGGGTTGTTCTTTGGACAATCAACAACACCTTTATGCTCTTTAATAGGTTTACACAATACTTTATTTAATGAGGAGGACATACTTAGCTACAAGCTAGTTTACAGAGTTCCACAAATAAATTCAAAAAAAGAAACTATATAATTTAGAGATTAAGAATTTAATTAATTTTAATTTAATAGGTTTCTTGCACACTGAGCAATGGGGTTTTGCCTTGGTTTTTGTGGGCCTTACAGCAGGTGGAACTGGAATTTCTGGCCTCACAGCAAGTGGAACTGGAACTTCTGGCACTAAAATAGAAAAATAACAATTATTATTAAGTTAGTTATGGGTATATATATATATTGGTTTATGGTAAATAAAGCACTGGTTTCGTTTTAAATACAAACTTACAGTGTAATATTATAGGTTTCCAGCTGGTATTTTAATATTTTGTTTAGTCTCGAAAGACTAAACAAGCAGTATACCTTTATATGACATGTCCAACAGTTTGATACATGTAGGTGTATATGCACTGCTTGAGCAAGAGCTACATGTAGGTGTTATTGGAGGACAAACACAGAAGGTGTGATTAGCACAGACTCGATTTTGTTTGAATATTTTCAGAATTTGAATAGTTTCTTTTGTGCAAAAAAATATTTTATACAAAACAATTTGAATTACCTGGAGCTGAAGGAGGAACATCTATAACAGTCATCCTTTGTTGTCTCTTCTGGGTTGCTTCTGCCCTTGGCTGCTTGTTAAGCATGGTGTCCTGTCCATAGGTGCAGGTGTCATCTAAAGAAAGTTGTCTGATTTATTCACTGTTATTTCCCTCATACTAAAAACATGCACTCTCTTAGTCTAATACACTTGTGGTGAAAACAATGTTCAGTACGTGGAACCCGGTCATAATGAAGTTTTCTTCCTTTCCCTAGGAACTTCTTTATACATGCAGGTTCCACTGTATTGCTAGCCTCCTATAGTAGCCGTTTTGTAGCGCTTCCATTTCACTCCATTTAATGGAGTGAACGGAAGCGCTACACAACGGCTGCTATAGGACTAGGAGGCTACTGTATAAATCTGTATTGCCATGCAAACTAAATACAAAAGCACTTACCAAAATCGGAGAATGGCTTAAATCGGTTTCGATGGCATGGACTGATGGAATAGGAACAACTCCATATTCAACCGACTTCAGTCTTGGCGTAGAGTCAAGGACTAAAGAAAATCTTATAAAGTCTTCCGGCTTGGAGTGAACCAAACAAACGTTCTTCGTCGGTTCCCACTTCGCTCGCTTTGTTTGCACGAACCTCAACCACTGGCGTCTTCTCTTCTTTGCTTCTGGCCGATCATCGCTTAAAAATGGGACCTTGTGTTAGAGCTATCCTTTTTGAGTCTGGCTCATTCCTACAGCCCCCAAATACACATCTGTTTGGCATTTCAAATCGAGTTATTCGCTCGGTTCGCCCTGTTTTTACTGTCTTTGTTGTTGGTTGTTCGCTTTCTCTCACTACTATGACGTTGCTTTCCGGTTTCGTTCCCAGTCTACTTCCAGACTCCAGCTGACGGCCATTTGGGACAGGGTGCCCAAATCGGGTTGTTTTACAATGTTTGACCCCAGAAATAAGGTCGAACTCTTACTTTTTTCCTTTTTTTCTCTTCGAATTATTGATAAGAAGGATGTAAAGAATTTATTAAAAATACTTCAAATTTGGGGTTATAGGCACTTTAAGATCTCACTTGAAAGTCCTTTCGAAATGAGGAAGAATAGCATTTTCTGTTTGTCAATATCTCATCTCGTTCCAGAGATATTAAGGTTTTTGGAATATGCAAATTAGATGGTATGTGACGTCATAAGGTTGACACATCACAAAATGAAGAATATCTTTGCAAACAGTGGGTAAAAACAATTGACACTTTTCACACATATGGTACGAAGGAAAATAACGTCATTATGCAAATTAAGATGTTACCATGAGGAAAATAATTTTCTTAATTTCTCCTTTGCCAAACAATTGTTTTCTACTGTTGGCATATCAGAAGGTTTGGAACAGTGTAGGCATTGTATGTGAGTGGCTTAAAGTAAATTATTTTCTGTAACAGAGTTAAAAACTACAATTTTATGTTCAAGGTGAAAGGAGCCTGGGGCCAAGAGTGTTTCCCATGGCAACATCATGATTTCCACAGTGATGTGTATTTTCCTTAGTACTACACATGTGCAAAGTTTCAATTGTTTTTACCCATTATTTGCAGAGATATTCTTCATTTTGTGATTGTCTCAATGGCTGTGTCAACCTTATGACGTCACAGATCATCTAATTTGCATATTCCAAAAACCTTAATATCTCTGGAACGAGATGAGATATTGACAAACACAAAATGCTATTCTTCCTCATTTCGAAAGGACTTTCAAGTGAGATCTTAATTTTAATGATGAAATTTCGCTTCAGTAGCACTTTAAGGTCTCTTGTACAAACATTTATCCAACGCTGACATTTCTCACTGAATTTGCTGTAAAGGTTTTGGAACAGAAAAGCTCCTCCTGTGAGTGATCAAAAAGGCCGAGATAAGATGAGAAACCTCTACTAGCGGTGTAACGATCGATGCCTCATTCTCCGAGACATATCTCTTTGAGCGCCGGATTTATGAAGGTTTTTCACATCTAGAGTCACTCTTACATCTCCCCCAGCAACAATGCTTGGTAGTCACCATTACTGATATGACTGGGAATCTTGCTGAAGCAGCTGAAGGCATTGATTCTTTTTTTTTATCGAAAAAAATACGAATTCGGTCCTAATTTAGTCTGCTGTTCTGCAGGTTCAGAGTACTAATAGATGAGTGTCTCAAATGTATGTTTATATTTGTCCCATATTATAAGTTGTATCCTGTCCACCTATGATGGAGCTATCACTATATTTCTCTACTGTTCTTTCTACCCTGCGGCTCTTTGATCGCGTCCATATCGGTATTTGTTGGACTAAAGATTAGCATTTCTACCTGCATGCTGGAGCGATTAGGATGACAAGGTTAACATATGCAAGCTTTAGTATTACAAGCTACAAGTCACAGGCAAATTACATGTAGACTGATTTCAAGCGTTTGAAGTGTTTTTGATGGTCACAAAACGATGGTCGCGATTTACGAACTGTTTTAATAGATAATAGTGCTTTCCCTGAAGTCACACGTGCGAAAATTCAGAACGTTTTTATTTTCGTTACACGTTTACAGCAGGAAGAATGTTCTGATCTTTTTACAATATCAGGAGCCCATAACCATTTCATGATATTTAATGTCTATATCTGCGAGTCGTCAGACTACGACAGTCCTTACCACTCGTGATGCACTTCTGACACAGCCTCTTGTGGTCCTTGTTTGTAAATGTGACATCTGATGCCCTCCTGCTTCTCCCTCGTCTTGACGTTGAAGCGGATAAAGATCTCAGTTTGAAAGGGTAACATTCACAAGCAACCCCCTTACTATCACATTCAAAACGGCGTTGGAACATTCCATTCCAGCTTGAGCCACTCGTCCACGTCTTGTTGCACTTTCTGCAGTAGAAGTTCGCAAGGCACGGCTCTTCTCCACTGTACTCACTGAAGGTGACCAACAGGGCTCCCTTGTTGGACTCAGTATACTTCCTTCCAATCCTCTCAAGGTATCCTATAACTTTTGGCCGGATCTTTTGGCGCTTATTATATGAGTGATGACCAGCTCCATCTATGATCTCCAGCCAATGGCGACCATACCGTCTCGCTGTCTCGTGATTAAAGCCTGTCCAACGTTGATCCAGGTAACGAATAGCTTCGTCTCGCTTCTTCCGTTCTTTTTCGATTTTGACTTTAACCTCTCCAGGAGTTTTATCTCCCTTACTTAAAAGCTGCTTTTCGTAGTCGCGTAGCTTTCGTGGATCAGCTACCAGTTGTCCATGGAGATCGATCTCACTTTCAGAGCGACCTTCGTTGTAGAAATTGAAGATAGCAACAGACGCTCTGTAGTGACTCTCGTTCATTAGATCTCCATACTTCTCTTTGATGGCTTTGCACTTTTCTGATTGTGTATATTCTTCACGGCCATACGCTTCCGTTGCTTTTCCTTTCCACTCTTCACGCTGTTTGTCAAACTCCGAGGCCTGTCTCCGGTAATGGCGTCCCTTTACCAACAAGGAGATAAGTCGGAACACTTTATGGGCGTCTTCGAGTGTGAATCCCCTAAGGTCAAAATGCACACACTCTTCATTTTGGAGATGACGCCTAGCAGTAGACATAACAGTAATGTCTGTCCCAGATAACTTACCATCTTCATCTTCCAAGGTACGGCTGATGTTGTCGACGTTTGCGTATTCAGGACCAATAAGAAAACTACGAGGAACACCCCAGCAGTTAATCGTAAGCGAATCTTTAGAAAACTGAATATTGTTTTCTTCGTGGTATGAATGTAAACCAACAATATTCACATGTATCTGATGACCTAGAAGTCGACCATCGTACATTACTTGTACTTCTTTTCGACCCCCTTCTTCGATATCAAGAATCGTAACACAGACTTGACCAATTTCTGTTCTAGGCTTGAGGGCGACTTGACTAACTATTCCGTTTACCTGCACCTTCAGGGAATTACTATTTAGCTTCCAGTACTCGTACCTTTTATTTGTACAATCAAGGAGAGTCACCAGAATCTTAAGAGGTTTTCCCGTTCCGGTAAAGACGGGTGGCTCTTGACAAACGCATACTTGACACTTTCTTGGATCCAAGGGAACTGAGGTAACGTCGACTTCAAAAGAAGGAACCTTAATGTGGCATTCTGTAGCCGCATTTACAGGTTCCATAGTGACCTTATACTTCCCCTTTTTAGCAAAGCTGTAATAAAAAGCCAGTGTCCTAGCCTCTTGGTCAAGAATGACATCTTTCCCTTGCAAAATATCTCCGACGTCCGTTACTAAGTGCCACTTGGTAGGATCGAGGAATACGTTATTTCCAAATTCATCTAGGCCTTCGACTCTCACAACCCGATTTTCGGTAGGATAGGACGTGATATTTTTGCTCGGAGAGGGTTTATGTTCGACGGTTGCTATGGCTAACAATGGACCTGGCACAACGGTAATCTGTAATGGCGAATTCTTCACTTCAGTGTAAACTCCTTTAGGAAACTCTGGCTTTGTGGAAAACACGCCGACTGAGGTCACGCAAGCAATGAGTGCTATGGATACTCCCCGGGTGTCACGAAACATTTCTCGGCATGTCATGACGGCTTTCGGTACGGTTTGAGACGCCACAGAGTTTCCATTTCTCAGAGTAAATAAAGGTATGGGAATATCAAGTTGTTCTTCAGGATTTGTCGGTTTGTAATCATCGCGAAGACGAATCGAAATCGTACAAATCTCTGTTTTCTGGCCTGCTATAACAACTCTGTTGACGTCTGGCAGGTCAATAGTTACGTTGAACACTGGTGAAGTTAGCCATTTGTGAAATTCTATTATTCCACATACGGCAAAAGGGATGGCGATGGCTGCAGCACCAGCAAGAAGTGACATAATTTATACTTACAGTTTCGACCAGAGAAAAGTTCCTTGGTGAAATAAAGGACACTAGAGATATACAAGCGGCCGCCGTGGATACTTGTAAGCACCTGTCTAGACTGTGTCTAAAAAGAAACAAAAAGCAAGGTTAGTATTCAAATCGTGGAAGACCAATTACAAATCCCCAACCTTTACCAAATACAGCCCAAACAATCAAATTAAAGTTCTGCAGCAGTGCTTCAATTTCATTTAGTTTACCAGAGGATGCGACGATGATCTTGTTGGCGAATTCGAGCAAAACGTTTTGTCGCTACTTCTGTTGACTTGAAATCCCTGAAGCCGTGGAAGAACATTTAGTGTGTGAAATTACAATATTCATCAGTCCTGTTTAGTAAGTAATATTGCTGTATGAGTGAGAAGGGATAAAAACCAGTCCCAGCCTTAATTCCAATGTGATAAACGAGGCAACGAGTCTGCCTCATGAAACATATACTATTTAACCCTGCGAGACATTCAGTTGCATTCAAAACAACGCGTCTCATTGGATGAGCGATTTTACGACAATGCGCTTTGATACCATGTCCTCTGACGTAATGGGACATGCAGGCTAATCAAATCATTCGGATCTATTTGGATACGCGCGACTTCAGCCTGGGAAATAGAGTCCGTGACAGTTTATGTCTTACAGCAAAATGACGTGTTGACTTCTTAGAAGTCAGTCGATCGATAAAATAAACTGTCGAAAGAAATTATTGTCGTTTCATTTCTTCATATTTACTCTGTTTAGAGTTCTTGTAAAAACAAACACAACAAACAAACAAGTATGTTCGCCTTTGTGATGAACTAGGTCATTTCATTTTGCAGATCAGACAAAATCAAACGAACTTCGGCTCAATTTACGTTTTATACATCGTTTAGGAAATGAAATGTATTTGAATTGTACTGCTGCAGTACCCAAGATTCGACATGTTGACGTGCGGTATAACAACAAACCAAACTGATTCGCGCGAAATATAAATCTGAACGTTTAACTATTTTCTTTACAACCCCATACAATCAGACTTTTCCCCAGTTATTTACTTATTTATTTTATTTGTAATTTTTTGTTTCGATGTAGACCGTCCAAGCTAGAGCCTTTAATAGTCACCCATCACTTTATTGCTGTGCAACGAGCGAAGCGAACGGACAGCAATAGACCCTTCCACGTTTTTTTAAACTTTTGATATATACGTGTAACAGCAAAACCGTCGATACTACTGAAAAGAGCACCTCGAAGTTAGTCAAAATCCCAAATTTTAGAGTTATATCTTGAATAGGAGCAAAGATACAGGCCCGCAAACTTGGAAAATTTCGGGAAATTTTACAGACATTAGACTGTCAAAATTTCCATACAAACGTCTGTAAACTTTGCTCGTATTCAAGATATAACTCTGGAATTTGGGATTTTGACTAACTTCGATGTGCTATTTTCAGCAGTATCGACGGTTTTGCTGTTATACGTATATATCAAAAGTTCAAAAAAACCGTGGAACGGTCTATTAAATGCTTTATGACATTTGCCCAAAGTCACAGACTGCTATAGCGCGGATCAAGTAAAGCCACAAAATGCTTCAAAGCTGTTGTCCCAGCAACTACTTGTGTAATGGCAGTTGCCGACTGTTGCTGATTTTTAGTCTAAGTTTTTTAATTAACAAGAACTGGTGAGCGACCAATGTACGAGAACTCTGTGGTTTCGTTGTAAGCTTTCTATTTCTCCAACGCGATTCGTCCGTCTTTTTTTCTTCAGGGAGCTTTATACAATATACCATTTTACAGCAGTATGGATAGACCATATGAGCGTGTGCCCCCAACACATAAATAAAGGCTGTTTTCCATATGGACGTAAAGGCATCGCAAACAGTCGCAAACAGATTGCGATGGCTTTATCGCAAACTGTTTGCGATGTGACCGAGTTACTGGAAATACAGTTTACGTTACGTTGCGATGGATCGCAGACGGATCGCAAACAATACGTAAAGATAGATCAAGTCATCGCAAACTGTTTGCGATGGCTTTACGTCGATATGGAAAACAGCCTTAACATAACGTAATAACATAGTTTTGTGTTTTTGTAACGCCCTATTAATGCATACAGCTTGTGTTAGAAATTAGTCATTTCTCGTGGAGGTCATGCACGTTCTTTAGGGACTGTTCGTTAATTATAGCTAGGGGGGTAGGGGGGTCTGGAGTTCAGAGTAGGGGGGTACATTTTTGTGATGGTAAAAAATGGGCGAGATACAGTTTTTACAGTATATTTGGGAAGGGGTGTGTTTTTAAGATTTCAAATTATTTTGGGGGTACATTTTTGTTGTGCTTATTAAAAAAAACTATTCATCTGAATAGGGTTGATTGTGTTCTATACTAACTCCTATGTACTATTTAAAACATTAATTGGAGTGGTATTACAAATGTTGAGAAAACAATTGAAACCCGAGTTAGATTTCATACAAAAAAATATGTCGAACGCACTTTGATAATCTATGATTACTTCTAGTACTAAAATTAAAAACAAGGGTGATGGCCTCTGTTTTCTTGTAGTTTCGGCGGGAAACTGGGGACGCGCGCTGGGCTCATCAAAAGCGCATGCGCGTGACGTTTTGCCGCGGTTGGGGGCAGAACTACCACGCTACAGAGGCGAGGAGGAATGGGGAGGAGGGGAAGAGGAGGGGAGGAGGAATGGGGAGAGGGGAAGAGGAGGGGAGGAGGAATGGGGAGAGGGGAGGAGGAATGGGGAGAGGGGAAGAGGAGGGGAGGAGGAATGGGGATGAGGGGAAGAGGAGGGGAGGAGGAATGGGGATGAGGGGAAGAGGAGGGGAGGAGGAATGGGGAGAGGGGAAGAGGAGGGGAGGAGGAATGGGGAGAGGGGAAGAGGAGGGGAGGAGGAATGGGGGGAAGGGAAGGTTGCCTCCCCCTCCCCCTCCCCTCTTATTTTATTTATATAATTTAATCAACTTCCAAATATACATTATTATAATAAAATAATAGATAATGTAATTTGTGGCCAGTTTAAAACAGAATTCAAGATTCCATAATATAAACTGCCAAAAAGATTAGTGAAATATAAATCCTATGGATAATTTAATTTACATCAATAATAGCAAGTATCTAATAATTGTACTATATTCCCCTGATCTTGCCATTCCCCTGCTCTTGCCACGCAGACTAATCACTATCATATAGTTTGTTTAGTTTGTATCTAGTCTGATCATAATAGTTTCAATATCTTTCTTTTATAGTGCTTTTGCTTACCATCAAAAAGTCGTCCAAACGACTTAGGAATAACAAGAGAGAATGAGATAAGAGAACGAATCCTCCAAACATGGGTTTGTCCATAGTTAATAGAGTGGAATGGATAGGAAACCCGGCAAACTTCAAAGGGGCTAACAAAGGCGCTGCGATTTAGGTTGGAAGGGGTAAGACAAAAGATTGTGCACGGTTATAGTTCATTATCGTCCCCTCAACGACTGAACTCACGCGTTTCTATTGGCTGATTGATTAACACATTGGAATTTCTATTGTCTTTTGTGCACGTTCAAGGTTGAAAAAAGCTAACAAAGACCTATAACGAAGAAGGTCGCTGGGTTTCCTAACCATTCCACTCTATTAACTATGGTTTGTCCCAATGAGAATTATTTGAAATCTATTTTTAGACTAACAGGCCACAATCTGGTTATTTTAAGAAAGACACCTGTTGGCGTAAAGTGGCGCTCTTGTGCTAAGGGTGGTCTATATCGATGCTATGAGGACCCAGGGGATATAAACAATGAATAACTAACGAGGGTAGCCTACCAGAACGAGATAAAAATAACTTACACACGTGTGCATGTTGTGAAACTAAAAATAGATTTCAAATAATTATCATGGGGCATGGGGATTCAGCCTCTGACCTCATCCTCTCTTGGTATAGCTTAATTAACTTATGATAATTACCTATACTATATCATTTATTGTTTGCATTGGTATTGTTTGCATTGGTACTGTTGTCAAGAGACCATCACCTGATGGTCTCTTGCTATTTTATGTACTTTCATTGCTGGATTGTAAATTTGATATGTAGTTTATCGAATGAAATAAAGACATTATTATTCACTCTTTTCAACTGGTGGCCATCTTGGATTCAAAGCGAGGCAATCCTTTGTTTTTGCCAGGTCAGCCTCGTAGTGAGGGATAGTCAAAATGAGGCTCACCTGGCAAAAACAAAGGATTGCCTCGCTTTGAATCCAAGATGGCCACCAGGTGAAAAGAGTGAATTAGTAGTAGTGGTAGCTGTAGCTGGTTTCCTTCGATTCTTGATCATTATTTTAAAGTACGGTTTGCGGTAAAAAGGCAAAGCATCCCGTCGGGCACCATGCATTACCCCGATCTACTTATTATCTAGGAAAGAGATGGCAGAAGAAAGTCACCGAGCTACGTGGAGATACGAAGCGTTACGGTGCAACTGCTATCATTCTGTATAAACTGGATGAAATAGCTTGTGAGTATTGAATTAACTGATGTTAAAAATGGTGTCTTAACCAGTGTTGGAGTTGTGGAAGTCATACACATAGTGCAACGAAATGTGAGACTCTTTATAGACCCACTCGAAAAATGAAAAAGGTCATATTTCAGAATATTGTCAATGTGTTCATAAAACGCCGCATCTACTAATGTCACCGATATTAGATTACTCTGCCTGAGTCAAAACTAGGCCTCACCCCCCCCCCCCCCCCAAATAAAAATAAATAGAAAACAACAACTACTACCATTTTATTCACATTATTTGTAAACAAAATATTTTTACAATGGGTGCCCTAAACTTCCTATGGCTACTAGTTTTGAATTAGAATATTCATCGTATTAGTGCTGATAATCTAGGTTAAAATCTCGCATTATTGTCTATTTTTGCAGGGCTACTGAATCTCCGAAATACCCGCACACCGTCGAAGCCGGTATTCACCTCCTTCATGATTATCACATCCCACGAAGTCAAGTATGTTGCTTAAAACAATTCTTATTTACACTTACATATTATCTATAGATCGTTTGCACTCAATCCCTAGAGATTCAAATGACAAAGGGCATGGCGGCCATGTTGGTGTACAGAACAAAAGAAGCTAATGAAGAATCTATTGTTAACTGTACACCAACATGGCGGCTATGACGTAACGTGCAAAGGGTCATTAGCCGGTAACAAAATGAGCGGGGGACTGGAACCGAGTCAGTAAAACTAATTCAGTTCATAACTAGTCAAAGTGAGCATTATTTTCCAAAAGAACGGATCAAACTTAGCTAGTCTGGAACGTTTGGTGACCTTTGACTCAATGTTGACGATGCTAGAAGGCATCAAATATGTCAATTTTCCAATACAAACTCTTATTTTTTTAAGGTTGTCCCTCCAAACCATACATTCACAAAGAAATTTCAATTGCTTATAATTCATACAAGATTCACTTGAATCGCGTCAAAGTTGGCACACATGCTAATTTCAACATGCTCTATGATGTGATGAACTTCATTTTAGAATTAGAGTAATTCTGATAAACTCGGTCGCAGTTCCCTGCTCGGTTTACTCTTTACCCCGCCGCTCCATTTTAGCTTCTGCTATTTTTAAGCGCTGTTGCCAAGCAACATAAAGATATGGAGGTCATTCTTTTTGTCCAACCACATTCAACTTATTCTTTTGATATATATATATATAACAGCTTTCTTACATTTCTACATTTTTCATTGTTTCTCCATTATTAAATGCTGCTCTAACATTACAACTCCGCTTCAACCCTACATAAATTGACTGCTAGCCTTCCCTATACTACTATTTCCGCTTATCGCTAAGAAATATTACTACCCGGAACGCGTTATCTATTTGAGCGGAACCCAGCACATCGTTCGGGCGGGTTAATAAATAACGCGTTTCGGGTAGCAATTGTACGGGCTTCGCGCTCATATAGCGCTTAACGGAAATAGTAGGGACTGCTAGCAGTGTACTACATAAATGGCTTACTGTTTTCCACAGTCTCTTTATCGACAAGAACATAGTAACACCTGCAATAAGCTCGCATCTTAGCGTTGACTTGTGCAGTACTATGTGTGTTCGTGTGATGGATTATGGGAAACTGCTGGATGAAATCAAAGTCCTTACATCAAATAAAACTTCAAAAATATGGGTGAGTGGGTGGCTTGCTTGTATGGGTAACATCAGATTCCTTATGAGATGTTTTACATTAACATATTACTGATCTAAGGTTCTAGAGTGTTTTTTTTCCTTCCCGGCGTTCTCTCCTGATTACTATCCAAAAGCCTGGAACTGACGATAAGGAAAAAAAGATGGAATAGCCGCTATACATCCTATTGTTTCAGAAGGAAAATGTTAGCCTTTTGTTGGCTGCGACTCAGCCGATACCGGGAATCGACAAAGACTGTCTACAGTGAGCCAGGCTCAGTGATTGCTTGAAGGATGCTTTGTATTACTGCCCGTGTAATAATAATAATAATAATAATAATAATATAAACATTTATATAGCACTTATACATCACTGTTTTTAGCGCTTTACAATATTTCTAAAAAATAAATATAACTGATATAATTATAATTACGGCTAATTAAAAAGTACAAATTAATAATAGATAAGTTAGTATAAGCTGTTTAGAATAGTAAACACTAATTAAAATTACAAATTGTACGGAGCTATGAAAATATGTTTTTTTAACATAGATTTAAACATATTTACGTTATTAAATGACCTTATCTCAACGGAAGCTCGTTCCACATTGAAGAAGCAGCTGTAGAAAAGGCCATCTGGCCATAGGACTTTAGCTTATAGACAGAGTTTTTAAGCCGAGAAGTATCACTAGAGCAACGTAGTTGTCTACTTGGTATATAATATTCTAGCAAGTCCTGCAAGTACTTTGGAGCAAGGTAATTTAGCGTTTTAAAAGTAAGTAAATTTATTCTACTGGCAACCAATGTAGATCCTTGAGTGTAGCAGAAATATGATCATATTTACGTAGACAAGCAATGACTCTCGCAGCTGAATTTTGAACGCGCTGGAGCTTAGAAATCTCATGCTTAGGCAAACCATACAAGAGGGAGTTGCTGTGTAGGCCGCGGTGGTTACAACAACAATGTATTTATTTCACTAAAGATGGAAAGGATTTATTGTACAATGTTAATTTCAAGAACTTATAGTGCTTGTCATTTGTAGGTCAGTCCAGAGTGTAGCCAAGCACTCGTAATGCATGTTCCGGAGGTAGGTGCATGATCGCGCCAGAGTATAATACTAACTGAAATATTAAAGTGCTACTACGATCAAATTTGGAGATATTCTTGCGTATTTCTAAAGTAAAGTTGCTATATTTTTTTCCTGCCCAAATCGTGTTTGTTTTCACGAAGGGAAGTCGTATTTATTGGGATCCGAATCTTGAGATTTCATGGCCGCCATTACCCGAACCCGTTCCTGTGACAGAGCTATTTAGGGACCTTAAAGTGCCTATCACCCTTTTGCAATTTTGATAGCTTATGAACTTCCGAAAAGTCTTGAATACTTCTGTGAAGAAAGTTTTGGTTTAAAGTGAATACTTTATGTTCTACGCTTGTTTGAAATCGTGTTAATGTGACCTTTCCTGACCCATGACCGCGTAAGTAAAAGCCTGGGTCGAAACCTGGGTAGACGTCATCTCATTAATGCATTATTCTCCATGGCGCCTTTTTATCACAACAACATCGATGCATAGAAAATATACACAGTTTTTGAGTTGTTAGTAAAGAAAAAAGTCATTTTAGTCAACATGTTAAGTATTTATTCAAATGATTACAAAGCCGAATTAATTATATGACGTCAAGATGACGTCTACCCAGGTTTGGACCCAGGCTTTTACTTACGCGGTCATGGGTCAGGAAAGGTCACATTTACACGATTTCAAACAAGCGTAGAACATAAAGTATTCACTTTAAACCAAAACCTTCTTCACAGAAGTACTCAAAACTTTTCGGAGGTTCATAAGCTATCAAAATTGCAAAAGGGTGATAGGCACTTTAAGCAACCACGACGGCAACGTCTAGGGCGACGGCATAAAACAATAGCCTTAATTACAAAATACAATAACTGCACGTGGAAATGCACGCAGTCGCCTTCATTTCAACCGTTGTCTGCAAAAGCACAACGTGAAACTCCCAACTTTTAACTCTTAAAGAGAACGTGAACGTAAGAAAGATTATCAATCCGTTTTTCGTTCGGCGAGAACGAAACTCTATACTCGTCATATTTTTCGAAAATCTGGTTGTGATAAACAATTAAAGGCGAACAAAAGAAAAGAAAATTGTTGAATTTCGTCGTAGTAGCACTTTAAGTATAGGGTAACACGTGGATAGAGGGAATCGGCTAACTCTGTTGCCACCCAATTCAGATCATGTGACGTAAACAAACATTTATTCAGATAGGCATGACTGCATTATGATTAGAATGAGTAGCATCTGATTACGTCACATGATCTGACTTGGGTGGCATTCACCCTTCTCGCGCGGCGGCCATGTTGAATCCCAGGAGAATACAAACCTTTGTTTTTGCCAGGTAAACTCGTTCTGAATCTGCTCAGTGCGAGACTATCCACGAAAAATCTATTGTTTATATCCAACATGGCCGCTGTGTGAGAAGGGTGAATTCCCTCTATTTTTAAAGCAACCACGTCTACGTGTGGGTCATGTATTAATCGACTGTGCACGTGTTATTTTATTAGAACGCATGCAACAACCAGTGCAAAACGCGCTTTCCGGTTGGTCCGTATAGTAGATATGACTTGTATTATTCAATTGAATTTTGCGCGTTTAGTTCACTCGGAGAACCTCGCCGGTTTGTAAAAATATAAGATTGTTACTTCACTGCGAATAAACTATTAAAGACGAGTCGGAAATGCGTCGTTGTATTGTGTCTACTTATTTACCGTTATTATTATCAGAATGTGAAGATAATGTAATTGAATACAGAGCAAGGCGAGTTGGACTAAGTTTGAAAGTGTCGCGATCGTGTTGAATCAGATTTTCCACTGAACACGGATCCAAAGATTTAACCAGTTTTCAATGTCTTTCTCGGAAAATATTTCATCTGCGATATTAGGCAATTCGGTGAAAACTAAGTTTGAAAACAAGCGTGATTAATCCTCAATAGTAAGCGCGAAACAAAAGGTATCATAGTTCTGGCACGCGTATACTTACTCGAATGTTATTGACTTCTTATTTCCCAGAACAATTTATTTCTCAAGATCTCGCCAATCATCCTCAAAAAGGCTATCAAGAACAGCGTTGAAATCCAGGGCATGAAAAACGCAAACGTAAGTGTCCATTTTATCTTCAGCACTCGAACTGCCAACACTGAATCTCACTCGTGCTTCTGCACTTCAGTCATTTCACATGCTATTTAGTTACTTATATTAGTTATTTCTTGTTTTACAAGCTAAAAGACGCTGGAGCACTATGCGAGTTCTTCCACTGGATGGAGAAGGAGGTTAGTTACCTCAAGAAAGGCTAATGCTGATAAAAAGCATTTTCTTGTGAAAAAATCATGAATAGGAATTATTGTATTTAGGGCCTTGGAGTGAACCATTTTACATTTATTTTTAACTCACTCCGTTCGACCAAAAGAAAATAATTGTCTAACTCCCTTAAGGAACTATATATATAAACACAACAACAACGAGGTTGGTTGATAACTCACTTGGAGCCAATATGAGAAAATTACAAAGCACACAAACGAAGGAAACAAAAAGAAAAAATGTATAAAATTACAAAAGTGATACAAATACCACGAAAAAGCTGATTATCCCTTGCCCCCACTTGAGCCGTTGAGCGTTGCTTCTTCTTGCTCTCATTCTGTCGTTCTCTCTCTTTCTGTTTCCTTTTCCTATTGGCGGCGGCTCGGGCAGTATAGAACTTATATACCGGTGATACAATGAAAACGAACACTCCTGACTAGCAGATGTTATACGTAACGGTTATGTAATCGAAGGTAACTAGAACAAACAAACTGTCTAAATAAACGTTCCGTAATCAGGTCCTTTAGAAAATACGTTTTTTTAGGGGGAGCTGAGGAGTGTGGAAGATTTGAGCATATATCTTTTTGCCTCTGAATTGCCAATAAGATTTTTTTTTTCATGAAATAAAGTCGCGTATATATTATACGACCGATATTGTTTTTGTTTCTCAGAACCGCTTGTTTAAATGTTTTGCCCCTTAGCTCTATATAGTATTATAGTATAAACTACGAGAGCATCCTAAGAACTTCAGGTCACCGTGCATGCGTTTCTTATGAATGCACGCTCGAGCAGGAGAAACACGTTGGTCGAATTTCATATATAGAACAAATAGAAGATGGGATTCCTGTGTTCTGTAAAAACATAAAGCCGCACTTTCGAGGTCTTGAAAAGCTGCTGTATGCACTCTCGTTCCGCTCATGTGCCATCTCCCGGGGGAGGGGGAGGGGATGTATTCCCAAAGGGGAAGCCATATAGGTACCTGCCGCTGCATGGGGTATAAGGGAACTTAAGCAACCAGGACGTCGACGGCAGTGACGACGGGATGTTGAGAAGTGTTTTCTGCCGAAATTTGGTGTTTACTCTTTCCTTTGTTCACCTTTAATTGTTTCTCACAACCAGAGTTTCGAAAAATATGATGAACACAGAGTTCCGTTCACGCCGAACGAAAAACGGATTGATTACCTTTCTTAAGCCTAGTTTCCATATAATCCCAAGGATCGCAGCGATCGTTGCGATCGACGATCGCTGCGATCCTTGAGATTCTTGCGATCGTAGCGATCGTAAGGAAACGTCGAGTAGGCCTGGATCCTGGCGCGAATCCTTGGCGCGAACATTTTAGACATGGCGGCTATAAATCAAAGACTTGAAGCCTTAACCCGAAGGTACATTCTTCTTCTTCCTCAAAAATCGTCCATAAGCTGTCCTAATGTTTTTGAACTTATTTTGAGCCTCACTTGTGCTGATTTTGAACTTTTCGGCATTTTTTTGCCCAGCAGTTCTCCCTTAAAATCTTTGCTGTATTTGTTGTAAACACAGTCAAAGTTCTGTACTTCTTCCATGAAATTGGTGTTGTCTACTTGCATGTGTTTGGGATGTCTTTTTGCCGAAAGTGAGAAAACATTAAAGTGCATTATGGGATATAAGGCTTTGGTGCGCAATGCTTTCTGGGACATTTTGCATCGCAAGGATCGCAAGAGTGGTTTCCATATAAAGAAACTTCTCGATTGCAAGGATCGCAGATATATAATTTTTTCTATCTCTGCGATCGCAAGGATCGCAACGGTCGTAACGATCACAAGGATCGCAAAATTTTTGGTTTCCATATGATCGCATGCAAGGGTCGCACAACACTTTTTTTCTGCCATCCTTGCGATTAGACCTATATGGAAACCAGGCTTTACGTTCGCGTTCTCTTTAAAACGTAAAATGTGGGGGTTTCACGAATCGTTTTGCAGACGACGGTTGAAATGTAGGCGACTGCGTGCATTTTCACGTGCAGTTATTGTATTTTTCTAAATAAGGCTATTGTTTTATGCCGTCGTCCTAGACGTTGCCGTCGTGGTTGCTAAAGTTCCCTATAGTTTTCGAGGTGCCGGACCCTTAAATAGGGTCTCATATTTTGTATGATCATCCTTAAATAACATATTCGCTCCCAAATAGGGTACAGTGTTTTTCTTTGCCCTAACTCTTGATTTGCAATATCGTGCATTTGCTCAACGCCCGCTAAACGTAACAGTCTTCAATTTACCGCCTCACTGGTTAGCTTAGTTGGTAGAGCACGGTCTAGAGTGCGGGAGGTCGGGGGTTCGAATCACGGCCGCGCCCTTGGGCAGGAGCGTATAAGCCGTTGGCATTGTCTCCTTCCTCTTCTAATCTATACAAGGGGGACGTGAAAGAACTGTTGTGTTATAGGAGTAGGTGATTGTCTCCGACACAACAGCCTGGTATTCTGAGGTACTAACAATCACTCATGATTGTAAACTGCACGGTAACACATTGCGCCACAATAGCAGTCCGTTTCACAAAACTGAATAACCTTGTGAAGTGCATTTGAATATATTCATATAGAATTTGCGCTATATAAATGAATACCTTTTTGTGTGTGTGTTTTATTGACAAATACAGGCTCTTGCTCGATGAACCCAAAATTTCTTCAAACTGCGTTCGGCCCTGCATTCGGTCAGCGCGTACCTGTATTTGTCAATAAAACACGCACGCCATTCTCTAACCCTTGAATAGAATTCGGAGAACAATCTTCTATTTTTTAAATATAGTGAAATGAGTGTCAAACTGAAGGTCAAATCCTTATTACTATTATAACAGCGTTCTGTCCTCGCCAATCGTAGGTTCCAAAAGGACGAAAAGAGTTGACCGAAATGGTTGCGTCTGCCAAATTAGAAGAATTTAAAAGGTAAGCTCGGTGAACAAAAAGCAGAAATACCGTAGACGGCTGCCGTGTGTACAAAACGGATTGACCAATAGTGCGCATGCTCAGAAAATTATTTGCAGAAAACAGTTGTTTGCGCACAGTTTAGTACAGGCATATCAACCAATCAGAATTTAGAATGGGAATGATTCTTGCTTTTAACCTGTTGACTCCTGCGGCGCCCGCCCCAACAAAAACAGGGACCTCCCAAAAAATATTGCATCAAATTAAAGATGGCGGCTATTCATATGACCACAATTCCTTGCGAACCTAACACGGTCAAAATAACACGTAGAAATCCTCTATTCTCTTTAATAACAGTGTATTGGCAACAGCATTTGTACTTGCTTGTTTTTTTTAAGATTTAAAACTTCTCTACCGCAATTTTATAACGAATTTAAAGTTTTGCGCGCGCAAAGGATTCTGGGTAAATGTACAAGCCGCCATGTTTTTCTGTCCCGTGGATTCTGATAACGAAACATTATTTCAATGGATGGATGGCCAAAGAAACCAAGCTATAGCGCTGATTGATTAGCCTGCTATGCAGACGTATTTTTTCACTCATAAATTCGAAGAAAAAAGGAACGTCTGCTTACCCGAGAGCTTAATTAGTTTCCAATATGCACACCTCGTTGTGTTATGGACCAATCAGATTTTACCTTCCCATATCCTGGAAAGTGACGTATAAATATTGCATTTAAAAGGAATTCAGACAATACATTTGCCATTGACCAATCCGGCATAGGAGAGTGTTCACTGGCGCACCAATTCACTAAAATTCTAACAATGGCTTTGACTGGGCCGAAAAATAAAACAAACGTGCTGACGTCGTGCTTGCATATTGGAAACTAATTAAGCGCTCGGGTAAGCAGACGTTACTTTTTTCTTCGCATCTATGAGAGTGAAAAAAACGTCTACACATCAGGCTGCTGATTGGTGGATTGGGAGGAAAATGTTTTTTGTTTCTTCGATTTTCACGAATTTTGAGGAGCTGAAAGACAGTTCAAATAACCCTTCTCCTTCGCACTTAAAATCAAAAGCAAAAACAAAATGTGTACTCATGCATTCTTTATCCTCTACAACCACCAGGTTTCTTTGCATGAAATGCATCAAACAACTGTGATCCATGTCATTCTTAACACTGCATTTCTTTCGACCACATTTTTCTGCACCCACCTCCAATTGCATGCTGGGTAATGGACACAAAATCGACAGTAACCCCCCTCAGGAACAACTGTAGGGTCTTTTTATAAGTCATTTTACCCTACAACCAAGAGAGCTGATTTTGACACAAGCCGAGGCCTTAAAGCGACAAAAACACATCCAGGTGATAGCTTCTTATGTAGACCGGCCGTCGAATTTTGGACAACCAAAGAGAGTCAGATGACATCATGAAGTCTGAAGGCGGCTGAAAACTACTTGGCTTGCTTTTAGTGAGCTTTGTGAGGGGATTTCACTGGGTTTTTCTGTTGTGTTCCTGCTTTGAGACACATCAAAACATTCTTCAATGAAATTCTCGAAACTCTGCAGTTGGTGATCTTTGTACCCTGCAAAACCTTCGACATCACCGTAGAATTCTTCCGACTGTCATTGTAGGGAAAGCTTGAGCTCTTGGCTTAAAAGTCAGCAGTACGTAACTCACCAGGGGCTAGCCAAACTGGAACTGAGGGGGAGGGTTGTGTTAGCATAATATAAGGAAAATTGGCCCGGTAGACAATGAGTTAATGCGGTAGACAATGGGTTAATGCGATAAAAAATATGAGAAACGCACGCTCTGATTGGTCGCTTCAGTTTCATGTGTTATTATATTACAGGCTAGGCTCCGGTTTTTCAAAAGTGGATAACATAATGAATGTATCCTCGCTTTTCACTAAATATTGTATATAAGACAAATATATGCCATTTGCTGTCATGCTGTCCTCTTTTGGTTGTACAGATGAATAATCACGCTACGATTTTGTTCACATTTAATTTTCCCAGAATATTATTATTATTCTAATTTAAAGTGCTTTGTAGCTTGTTTTGGTCAGTGACTGAACGGTTTTCTCTCAGTTCACGATAGCTTTAGAATATATTCATAGAGGGACGTTCTGTGCTACAAAATAACCCAAAACAACCACACTCCTTTAAGCTTTTCCAAATTAAGTAATTCACTTTTCAATATTGGGGAGTCGGGGTGGCGCAGTGGTTAAGCGCTTCGCCTCTCCCCTCTGTGACCCGAGTTCGATTCCCGGACGCGGCGCCATATGTGAGTTGAGTTTGTTGGTATCTCGCCTTTGCTCCGAGGGTTTCTCTCCTGGTTCTCCGGTTTTCCTTTCTCCGCAAAAACCAACACGCTAAATTCCAATTCGATCTAAGGATAAGCCGGATCCTGGCTTTGATCACTCATCAACCCTGTGGTTGTTTCAGGTCCCGTTAGAAATTCAGAATCGGAATATAAGATTCTGGTTTAGAAGGTGCGTCATTTATGATTGGGCTTCCTTATGTTTTATGCTCTTCACAGCCGCGAAGAAGACTACATGGGAGCTACTTTTACCACCATTCTTGGCTACGGACCAAATGCAGCCATCATACACTACAGGTACCGGTAGCATTTGCAGTTAACATTTCAATGGCATGTTCCACTGATTGATGGTTATTTGTTTCAGACCGACCGAGGCTGAAAATCGACAAATCTCTACCGACAGTACCCTCCTAGTGGACACAGGCTCTCAATATAAGTATGCCTTTTAGAAAAGAATACATATCAGGAGGGGAGGAGTGCGGCAAACATTGTTTCGTAAAATAAGAAACTAAGAAGCCAACCATTTTACTTCTGAGGGGGGGGGGGGGTGATTTAGTATAGGCATGATTTTATTTTATTTTACCACCTCTCAAAGTGGAGTACACTAAATATGGATCAGGGCCGGTTAAATGGAGTCCTTTTTGTAGATTTAAAAAAAGCATTTGATACGGTCGACCACACTATACTGTTGAAAAAACTAAATGTTTATGGAATAAGAGGAGGTGAACTAAAATGGTTTCAGTCATACCTGTCTAATCGTTCTCAGAAA
This sequence comes from Actinernus sp. WN-2022, assembly GCA_030867875.1. Lineage (NCBI taxonomy): Eukaryota > Metazoa > Cnidaria > Anthozoa > Actiniaria > Actinernidae > Actinernus > Actinernus sp. WN-2022. The sequence continues at coordinate 31,457,927 of JAOWCC010000019.1, forward strand.
TGCCAAGTCAATGGTATTTTATCGGACATACAAACCATATCATATGGAATACCACAGGGTCCATTCTTGGCCCCCTCCTCTTTCTTATATACATAAATGACTTCCCAAATTCTTTGAGTAATTGCACCACTGGTATGTTTGCTGATGACACATATATAACTAATGCCAACACTAGTATCGTGCAAGTAGAGGAAAATATATTTGAAGATTTGAAGCGAACTGAAAAGTGGCTTATTGCCAATAAATTGAGCTTCAATCACATCAAAACTAAATACATGGTCGTTGGATCAAGCCAAAGAATAAAACAAATTGCTCCAGCAGTGTCACCATATTTTTGTGGCCTCTCAATCAAACGAGTAGAAGATTTCAAACTTCTTGGTGTACACATAGATGAAAATTTAAATTTCAAACCCCATATTGAACATGTCATCAGCAAAGTTACAACAGGTCTAAAGATGCTATATTGCATAAGAGATCTTACAGATAATAGATTTATAATTCCCTTATCCAACCTTATTTTGATTACTGCAGTACCCTCTGGACAGGTTGTAATAAAGGTCTTAAAGAAAAGCTCCAAAAACTCCAAAATAGAGCAGGACGAATAATAACTAGATCAGACTATAGCGTTCGCTCTCACACCATCAGAGAACAATTGAAATGGCTAACTCTTGATGAGAGAAGAGCAAAATTAGAAGCTATTATGATGTATAAAGTTCTCAATGGTCAGGGGCCTGGATATTTAAAAGAAATGATCTCATATTCTGGTGAACACCACAACTACAATTTAAGAGGGGCTAATATAAACCTCTGTCTACCAGCCCCAAAAACAAATTTTGGAAAGCAAGCATTTTCCTTTAGTGGTGCTTTTAAACATCAATTATAAATTAATTAATTATAAATAAAGTATTTATAAATAGTTTGTATAGTATTTAGTAACAAGAACGTTTATATAAAGTAGATAGTAAGTAGCCAATGTATCCATAGTATTTTATAAGATTACCATGTGCCATTATAGCTAGATATATATTCAGTAATTATGTAAATGTTGTAATAGTTAGTGACCACTGCATGTGTTATTTTATTTTACACTTTTTAGCCACACGGCTCGTCTGAAAACCAACTATGTTGAACTGTCGACTACCGTGTATAAATATGATTAAATAAATAAATAAAGTACACATATCGAGCTATAAAATACTGGACAAAATTATTGACTACTAGAACTAATGCACGAGTATAAACTCGCCGAAACAAAGCTACTGGAGTGAAAAAATTAAATACATTCTGTCTTCTAATGGGTATGGAAATGTGTGGTCGAGATCAAACGACAAATTTGAACAAGTTTTTGGAAAATTATTTAACAAACATTAAGAGACATTGAACAACAACACTGATTCAGCGAGATTCATACTGACATACGAAGAAAACAAAACGGAAAAAACAAATTAATAACATATAGGATATTCAAAATAAATTATAATCTGGAGGACTGTCTCAGCAAAGTAACTATTATAGAGCACAGACAAGCCCTTACCCGAATAAGAATAAGTAATCACCCGCTACAAATTGAAGAGGCAGATATTTGAAACCCTACATGAAACCTGAAGAAAGGATATGCGCATTATGTAAAAATGGGGTAGAAGATGAAATGCACTTTATTCTAAAATGTAAAACATACCATGTACGTAGGAGAAAATAATTTCTTACTTTCGAAAATATATTCAATGTTAACAGCCGGCACATGAATGAAAATGAGCTTTTCAAACTTATAAATCCACCAAATAAGTTCGCAAAACAAGCAGCCAAATACATACACGACTGCCTCGTCATTAGGAAAAAGATATTAACTGAATAAGTATTGCCTGCTTCCAACTTTTAGTAACTGAACTACCTCATATTATGCTCGTTCTTAATTATTAGCTATTTACCATCGCGTTCACGCCATGTAAAGTATATTTGGTGAAAATCCAAAACGCACTAGATTGTGTACGGGTCCAAATAAATAAATAAATGATGATGTATTCAGTAGGATTTTTTTCCTAAGGACATATAGGTTTTTTCCACTGGTATTCCTTTGCATGATTTTTTTTTCGCGAAAAGCAGCTTGCAGGACATAGACATATTTATTAGCACCGTATACAATTTTGTGCATTGGTCTTGCAGGATTTTTCTGCATCACACCCCCCCCCCCCCCCCCCCCTTCCCCCTTCCCCCTCTCAGAAATCAAATGGTTGGCCCCTAATTAGAAATATTATCAAATGCCCATGTCTTTAGAGAGCCAACAGGTACAGATTCCGGATCAGTCACGGTTTCTGGGAAGCTATTCAACCCCACCCACCCCCCCTTGAGTATACATGTGTAATTAATGATTAACCATTAAATTTAGGGTGAAACAGGAGGGAGAGGTGGGGGTTTCCCAGAAACCCTGACTGATCCCAGATTCCTAAGGGGTATGTTGGCGGTAAATCAGTATTAGAGGGAGTTGCATACATACATATACATTATTTTATTAGCAACTTAAACATTTGTGCACATTGGTCTTGATATCCAAGGAAGCTAATCACTATATCAGTATAAAAAATAGATTATACACATAGAACTAATTAGATTGGAAAAATAGATAATTGTACCACTAAAATTGACGAACGAAACATTGAGGACTAACCTGGAATAGGTTTCGCTAATTTTTACTCGTCGCTTTTCAGCCTCGAAATAATAAAACTGACTCGTAAAAATACCCATCCGTATTTCACAACTTTCTGTGTAATAACCTCTTTTTAATGGCCAAATTTGGTAGTCAAATAAGGTATTTACGGTACCTAAAGACAGGTACGATTTATCTTTCAGAGACGGTACGTGTGACACTACTCGTACGGCTCATTTTGGGACGCCTACTGATGAACAGAAGGTAACGTATAATGTTTTCTAGTATTTAACGAAGCACTGTCAATAGAATTGAAGATTAAAGTTTCTCTAAAATGATATAAATGATACTCTGGGACTCAAAGAGAAACACGGCTTATGAATGTATTATACTTTCAAGACTGTTTTGATGTTTTTTTATCAAAACACCGAGAAAGCAAATGAATCTCGAGGGGCGCAGCTCGAGAGATTTATTAGCAGCCTTAAGGCTGGTTCTCATATGAATCGTCCCGATCGTCCCGATCTCTTGATTCTTTTGTTCTGCATATTAATTTACGCTTCGATTCACACCGAACAAAAGGTTCAGGCACGGGATGATTATATGAGAACGATCTTTATGCGTGCAATCAGGATGGCGACGTTTAGTAGGACGGCAAAAACAATAGAGTTAATTACAACATACAATAACTGCACGTGGAAATGCACGCTGTCGCCTACAGTTTGACCGATCTAGATCTCCAAAACACGATGTGAAAAACCCAAATTTTACGTTTAGGTTACCATATACCTTCGCGGCATGTTTTCTTAAAAAGATTATAAAAAAAAAATATTTTGAAATTGATGGATTGATCTTCATCTTTCTAAAAAAAAATTTTTAAACATGCAAAAGTTTGCAAGATATTAGAAAAAACGTAATTTGAAGGAAAGTAAATAAATCGCTTCGGCATGATAAATCCCTCTGATCCCATTACGTGCTATAGGCACCCCGCTGAATTTTTGCGGGAAACTACATCCGGGAGCTTCAGACTCACAGTGAGCCGTGACTCGTGAGTTCAGTGATTTTATAGCGTTTAATTTACCGGTATATCGATCGTGGATATGTCCAGAAGAGAAAAGAATAATCCTTGGATAAAAGGTAAAAAAAAAGAAGACAGGCCCCAAGAAGATTCAAGAGAATGAGCTCGAGAAGGGGCAAAGTTTCAATACGGAGAAGAAAGTGATGCTCGCGGAAAGCGACAAAGGTTCGAACAGCTTTCATGTTCGACGACTCCTACTTCGAGTTCTATTAGTACTGCTACAACTCTGACGGAAAGCTGCTCAGCTAGTAGGCTTAAACTTTTGCCAGGTACAAGAAAAGAGACGGAAGATTCAGAGAGTAGCAGCGAGTCCGCATCCGACTCTATCTCTATTGTCCGATTCTTGTTTGCGGCGTTGCCTTTCGACGCGGTTTAGTTTTCGATATCCGGCCCTCTCCCTTCTACCCTGGAATTGTGAGCTAGGAGAAGCGGATTTCCAACCTCTGATCCAGGGTATCTCCCTTCTTGGTACAACCCGTTGATTTACCTTTCTTTTTGCCCTTTTGCGCATTATCTCTAGTGTTGGCCATAACACAACGCTCTTTTGAATATTTGTGACACGACACTAGTTTGTATGTTTCTTAGGGACGGACCATTAGATTATTGATGGGGGGGGTTGCGAGAATTTTAGTTGCTCGAAAACATTTTTTCTGATTCTAGCCCTGCACGATATTTTTTTAAAGCGCCATGACCTTGTACGATATTTTTTTCTGAACTTACCTAAAGATTTTTTCAGTTATATTAATGCAATATATTTTGTACCAACAATCCTATATTTTTTTAGCGTGACTGTTTTTTTTACATTGCACGCACTCCCGCTCGCTCAAGTAGCATTCCTGGTTGGGCCTTGGAAATTAAAGAAAGCCACATAATTAATGGCAAATACCAAAGCATGGATATTCTGTGGCTGACAAACGGGCTAAGAAAAAAGGGGGAAAAGGACAGCCAAAGCAACAAATCACCACATAGAGATCAGCCCTCTATCAGCAGAAGTGATGAAACACAAACTGGTACCCAAAACCTATCATTACCATTTATAATTCATATAAATATTTCAACTTGATCTATTTTTTTATCAAAAATGTTACTGTTGCATTAAGATTACCAGCAGAAGTGAAACCAGAAGAGCCTTGTGTTTAAACCTGCGAACATTTATAACCCGGATCATGTGTGCTGTACGCAATGTCGGCCGACGTATCGGTCGCGGCCGACGTATCGGTCGACATGTCGACCGACGGTCACCCAATAGGCGGCCGAGGGTCGGACGAGAGTCGACCGCTATTCGGCCGAGATTTGGCTATTCTGTATGTCGGCCGACATGGTTGATGATGCACCGACAGTCGTCCGATTGATCACAGACACTCAATAGCTATCGATAGTTTGCCGACAGTCGGCCGAGGTAACGGTGACTGTGATATTTTCAGCTACCGTATATGTACTTCAAAGGTTGTAGAGGCCACAACTATTAATGCTTTCGTACAAGGCTAACCTTTGTAAACTTAAGATAGCATAAACTAGCAGCTCTTTATTTATTTTCCAGCCATGCGCCTCTGCATTATACTTCGATTGGAGTCTTCTTCCCTGGTTTATTTCTTTGCCTTAATTAATTTAATTTGTAAATGCGTATGAGACCAGCTAGTGCTTGCTCGATATTTTTTTTCTTGATTATTGTGTTGCTCGATATATTTTTCCGATAGAAGAGCTTGCTCGATATTTTTTGGGGGATTTGCGCAACCCCCCCCCCCCCCCCCATCAATAAGCTAATGGTCCGTCCCTTATACAATTTGAGCCACGTACTAATTTCCAGCGAATTTCTGGACTTGATTCATAAGCTCCGGGGATCCTTACACATAATTGGCTAGTTGGTTTAAGTGTTGACGTTTGCTTTGATGAGGTGTGATGTGTTTCCTAACCTTCAGAAGCCAAAAACGCCGATAGATTTTTATGCGTATTCATTGTCTTTGGATGAATTTATAGGGTATGAAAACTTGTCAGATCTTGATGAAACTTGGCCTAGTGTTAGATGAGCTACATATGAACCAAAGTGTGTGAGCGTTTAGCGATATTTTAATTATTTTTCTTATAAGAGTACTTGCCGTGATGAAACAGAAACTTTGAAGATGAATTGCATTTGAACAAAGTAAAATATTAAAAACGCTCACACGCTTTGACAGGCCATCATGTGCTGATTGACGTTATGCATCCGAATCGTTCGTAGGCGCGAACGCGGAGGCACATAAATTCACTTCTGTGAGACTCGTCTTTTTTGCGTTTGTTGCCTTAGCATTTCCTGAAAATGTAATATTTGTGCAAAATAAAACATTTCAGCGTATTCTACATTATATAATCTTTCCAGTGATATATAGGTTTCTATACTTTCCTTTAAAATGATGCGCGTGCGATTTTATTTGCGAGAGACTCCCGCGAAGGTATACGGTAACCTTAAAAGAGTACGGGAACGTAAGAAAGTTGAACACTTCGGTGTGAACGGTACTATATGCCTATCATATTTTTCGAAAATTTGTATGTGAAAAGTGACAATTGCAACAGGCGAATAAAGGAAACGATAAACACCTAATAGTTCAGTTTTGTATTCGAAAATTACCGACGCATGTACGCAGGGTTAGCCTCATTCTGAAGTTAAACATTCATAAATACCAGCGAGAAGGTGCAAAACGCGAAACTACAACAATACGCAGTGTTGTGAATAGCCCACCTTCTCACTGGTATTTACGAATGTTTAACTTCAGAATGAGGCTAATCCTGCGTACATGCGTCTGTAGTCATTGCATTCAGCAGTAATTTTCGAATACGAAACTGGATTAATATTTCGCAAGAAACACTTTTTGACTTCCCGTCACAGCCGTTGCCGTCCTCGGTACGTAAGGTTCCTATTGCTTTCGAAGTGTTTTGATATCCCTTCTTGTTACTGACTGTAAAGTTACAGCTACCGTATTTATTCGTGAGCGAGCAGCTGTGTTGACCATGTGGGAGATGTGTGTGCTCATTCATGTAGGAGATGTGTGTGCTTATGCGCCGATAGTGAATGAACAACCCTTGTACACTGATTCATGGGTAACTCGCTTACATTAATGGCAGGTGGCTCAAACTTTGACTGACATGGTATTGGGTTTCCATCAATCACCACGAGCAAACCCACAGAACGAGTTTTTTATATAACTCCTCAAACAATACCTGTATTCATAAATCATTACGAAGTATTGTTTGGCTGGTATTATGCTACGTATGATTATTGATCACAAGGCTTGTCATTGTTATTTTCTGTTGGTTATTTCAACAAACGTGCCTAGTAGTGTAATGGTTAGGACAGAGTATAAGAAGTCAGAAGCATTCATGAGGTGGAAGGTTCGAGACACACTACGTCTGATTTTTACTTTCATATTTTCCTTCACTTCTATTCATACTTAGTTTTAAAAATTCAAGTGTTTTGATCAGTGTTTGAACTAACTGGAGCGATCTTGATCTGGTGTTTCATTGGATATCAAGATTCATCACGTCACCAAAATGGGATGACCTGATTGGCTGTTGATCTAATTAATGAGTGGTTTCTAAATTTGATATAGATACGGTCCTCATTTACATAACCGTAAACTTCGATTTTCTCGGCCGAGATAGGTCATATCGCCAAAATAACTGAATTACATACAATACATCGACGTTTTTGAAGCCGTTCAATAAACTCGCAGCGAGGCTTTTTTTTATCAGATCTACAAAAACTCGGGCTGCGCCCTCGTGTTTGAAAATCTGATAAAACACCGCTGCTCTTGTATTAAACATTGCATAAAGTAGCATTTTTTATCCACTCGAAACTTTGGGACCCTCCATTAGAATAGGCCCAGAGTTTCTCCAGTATGCATTGGAACCATTCTCTTTTGTTCCAGGTAGTTATTTTTAACTTTGCTTGAAATAACTTTGGGGCTGAGTCTAATCCATAAACACTCTCGAACGAAGTGCACGGTTGTATAAAAGTATATTTAGTGCCTATTAGTTCTAGTTACCCTAGATTTAGGACCAAAGTTACTCTTGGAGACCGTGCTTTTACTTGTGCTGCTCCAAAACTATGGAACGTGCTCCCAGTAGAGATCAGGGCCGGGTTGTTCAAAGCCCGATTAGTGCTAATCCAGGGTTAATTTCCATGACAACCAGTAGGTTCTGTGCAGAGTTAATCCAGGATTACCACTAATCGGGCTTTGAACAACCCGGCCCAGGAGCGCAAGTTCGATCGGTTGTTAATTTAAGTCTAAGCTGAAGACCCACCTTTATAAGAAGGCGTTTTATTAGTCTAGCCTCGCATTCAATAAAAGTGTGACACCCTATAGTTATGTAGTTGTAGTGCTATTTTATAATTATATAGTGTAATGTTTTAGGATATTAAATACTTATTAACCGAGCAAGCGACGTTAATAAGGTGTTTATTATATTGTTGTTGTTGTTCACAAAAAGTTGCAGTTTCCTCGCTTACTTCGCCAGGATAATAAAATTCACTTTCAGAATGTTCGTCTTCACTCATTTTAGAGCTCCTCTGTCGGCCTTGTGTTTCTTGTATTCTGTGTTGAATTAAAAATGCGTAATATTTGTTTTTCTTTATATTGCGAACCGGCGTTTTCTCGATGTATCAACACAAATTTGAAACTGGCGCCGGTAGGACATTATTTGCAGTCTTACATCAAGTGCTATGCCGGTCCGAATACGCAAAAAGACGGACCGCGCGTCGACCAATCAGAATGCAGGAAATCGCAAAGCCATATAATAAAGCTCTTATGACTACTGTAATGTACATTTAAACATATATATGGAATTTGCGCAATATAAATTCATTTATTATTATTATTATTATTTTCATTTTGCCACATTTTACTATTTCGGCCACTAATTACATAATGTATTTATTGTTTGCTTTTAGAACGCGTACACTCGTATTCTTAAAGGCCAGATACAACTGGCGCTGATGATATGGCCTAACACAACTCAAGGTACGTGGTATGCAATTCTGGCTATCAGAGTAAACAACATTAGTTCTAGAAACAACCGCGCTAAACGTTGGTAACTCGTTCTAAGGTTTGATCAGCTTTAAAGACTCGATGATTTAATGTCTGCTTAGCTTGCAATGCCCTTGTCAAAAATACGCATCCTATTGGCTTTTATTTTTATCTAAAAGGAAGAACATGATAATTACCAATTGATTTCTCATGAATTGTGATGACTTGCTGTGGAGCCGATTACAAACTACTTATCAGAATTAATCATCCGTAAAATTCCGAAATAAAGCCCCGGAGCTTATATTTTTCAAAGGACATTTTTGGGGGTGCTTATAATCGGAGGGGCTTATTTTCGGAGGGGCTGATATTTGGAGGGAAATTTGCGTTTCAAAATCTGCTGGGCTTATAACTGGAGGGAAATTTGTGTTGGCAATTTTTCAATGTGCAAATGATAAATTGGGGCGTTAACTAGAAATTCGTGACAAGTTAATCTCTCTGAACATGCCAACTTCAAACACAACAACAATAAACTTTATTGAAAATGGAATACCAAGGCGAGAGTGAGTAGTGCACTACGTAAACGACAATAAAATTAATAAAAAAGCTTAACCATAATGGTACCGGTATGTCTGATTTGCTTTGATTTATTTTGTATTTGAGGACGAATCCCAAATATAAGCCCGGGGGCTTATATTCGGAGGGGCTTATTTTCGGAATTTTACGGTACATGTAACGATTTCTCGGATTTGATTGGTTGACAGCAGCTATATTTATGCTAAACACCAGTGCCGAATCATGTAATACCTCAGATGTAAGCAAAATCTAACCAACCACGACTCGTGGCTATGGATTGGATTGACTGAGAGCCAGTGGTCTTTCCAAACTTTTTCATCATTTACAGCCGGAAGAAGTTAAAACACTGAAGCAAAATGCTTCTGAATAATAATACGACAAAAAAGCACAAATATATGGATGAATGTTATTAATCCAGGATTGCACGAAAAAGCCATATGATTACTTGTTAGTTGTTGTTTTCCCTAGCCTCGTACCCAGGCCTCTAAATCAGTCGTCCCATCATGCAATCGTAAAGCGTTTTTTTCCCTTCAAAATGGCAGCCGTTTTGACTCCCGAGCTGGTTAACTCTCGCAAAGGAAAATATTAGTATTTTTGGAGTTGGTTAATATTTTGACCTACGTGAAGTACTTACGGCAGAAAATTTCGACTTAGATTTCACACGTATACTTAATAGACCTCTCAATTAATTTCGCTTTCAAGACTTCTCGGCGTGGGGTTAAGAAGTGACGTCACAATACCAGCCGCGCGTAAACGAAGAGCCCGGGGACAAGGCTAAGATTTGTCAAAGAGCTTAAATTACATTCCTGCATTCTTCGAAAAACTCACTCGTTCAATTAATCCCGAATTCAGTGCACTCGAACCCATATGATTACCTCTACGAATAGCATGATTTACATTCGAGGACGAAGACGAACAACAAAAGAATCTTAAAGAGACCTTGCCACCTGATAATCTTTCATACCCGTACTCTAAACATCATTTTACCCAGCATGCGTAGCTAAACGTGTTGTCGTTACAGGCCGCTTCCTCGACATCCTAGCACGCAAGGAATTGTGGGCAGGAGGCCTGGACTACAGGCATGGCACAGGACATGGTATAGGAATGTTCCTGGGTGTGCATGAAGGCAAGTGGATAGAAAGCGACAGGGAATTATCAGTTGTTTCGTGTTTAATAAACGTTTCGATTATTGTAGGGGTAACAGGAGCCCATTATCAGGAGCGTCCATATATACTATACCAGTGAGTCAGCGTATGACCGGTTTGAGCTATTTTTAGAACATGTTTCCCGGGTCCCGCCTTCTGACTCTGCTGCGATCGTGCATATGCTTGCCGTAATTATCGAGATTAAGAATGATCTATTGTTCTTTGAGGTGATTTTACTAACACTGCATTGTCCTGACTATGGTTTGATTGCATTCCCAAAGTGTTGGCACGTGAACTCCCGTGAGATCTGTTCTAAATATAGCTAAATCCGGTCATACGCTGACTCACAGACCTAGTATGGGAGATGGACGCTCCTGGTAATGGGCTCCTGAGTGGTAATTAATGTACGAACTATGCTTCGTGTCGAGAAACCATTATTCTGTGGATGGCATAACAATCATGACAGATGATGTGCCGTTATAAAGAGTCGTTTTGGCGTTAAAGGTTTCTTAGAAATTTTTATAAGCTTCTAAAAAATGAAGAAAGGATTACTGATAAAGGAGAGAGAACGTTCGAAAGTATACCGTGAAATGTCTTTAGGACTGAAGGTGAAATAGGCACACGTGATTAAACAAATATATGTCATTTTTCCGGAGTATGTTCTCCATGGGCGGAACCAGGAAATGCAGAAAGAAGGGGCCGTAAGCGTGCGGCGTAAGCCGATCCTCATGCCGTTTAGGCGCCATTAGCTAGGAGGTGCGGGGCCCAGCCAAGAAAAGGGGGGCGCGGTCCCCTTGGCCCCCCTAAATCCACCCCTGTTCTCTTACATATGCACACATAATAATCGCAACCCGATATTAGTCGGTCGATTCGAGATTTGGTGTCACGTGATTGTGGACTGCCATTTGGCGCCCCCAAACATCTTTTTGCAGGGGCAAGGCTTGGACCATTGTTTCGTAGCCAATCAGCATAAGCTTACAGCGAAGGCAAACTACGGCAAACTGCAGCAAATCTCCGCGTTCTTCAAACTCAAAGGAAGAGGATTCTGTGCGCTCGATAATAACTTTTGTTTTCTCGTTCAGATGTGATGCTGCCTCGAAATCTTCTAGGTAACATTTATAGAAGTCTTCAGGAGGTGTGCATAACTCCCCTGATCGGTGCTGTGTCGATGAAGAACCGACTATTAACCGTGATTTGTGGTGGTCGGAATTCATTCAAGCAACCGAGTTATAAACTGCTTTTGAAGGCCCAAAATCGCCAAAAACCACTCACACAACTTCATTAAGTATAAATGTTTTCAGTATTTTTGAAGATTTATTTCGTAGGAATCGGAAAAGAGAATTCACAAGGAGCAATTATATAAACTCTTCTGAGATCGCTTACCACAGGTAACCCACAGACTAATAAGCTGGAAAGTTGTATCAGTAATCGTTCAGGCCTCTGCCTACACACCTAACGTTTTTTATTGTTACAGTTGTATGCAATTTATTTAGAATGCATTTTTTTAACTTGTCAATAAAGCGTACTGTTCAAGTTCTTATGTAACGTCTCTTTCAGTCCGAGACGGCAAGCAGGCAAGGGATGAATATTTGACAGCAAAAAGGATCCATCACTCTGACTTAGACATCTGTACACGAAAAGATCTCGCATTTGACATAACAAATCAACTTTTTGTTATTAACATATTTATTTATCATAACAACTTTGCTCTGACTCAATAAAATTTCTAGTATAATATCTTTCCAGAGCAGGAATTAATATTTTTGTTAAGCGTTTTGTCAAATCTCCACCCCATGCACACTTTCCCCTGCCTCTACTAAAAGAAATCAGGGCTCGAAATTAAAATAAAATACTCGTCACGACTTGAATTGTAAAATACTCAACCTCGTGACCAGGGTCTTCTAGGTCAGATCCAAGATGGCGGCTACTCCGAGAGAAGACCCTGGTAAAGCCTGAACTGTCACGTATTCTGATTGGCTCTAACGATACTTTTGGTTCTAACGATACTTTTTATTGGCCAAACGGACTGAGTCCAGAGAGATGAATTTGTATATAGTTTCAATTGATCAAAATTTATCAATAAAACTATTTTAAATAACCTTAAAACACGTTGTGTAGGTAGAGCAATAGATGAAGTGCATTACTGGGTAGTTTTCTGGTAAGTTTCATCAGTGAGAAAGCCAGGAGAAGCCGTTAAATCTGAACATGTGCTATCGAACTCTTCGCTTCAACGCTAACAGAAAATGAACGGCTTTTTAGGATTCTCTTCTAGCTTAGATACATCCTGGTAGCTTTGTGATACTCTTCCACTGTTTCTTTATCCAAGTAAACTCCATTTCGAACTGTTTAGTAGACCTGTTTTCACTTCGTCGTTCGCCGCGTGGTGGAAATACCGTTAATCGCATCTCGCTCACTCCGGATTGGGATACCTATGGTTTGTAGGCACGTGTTAAACATTTCCATATTTAGCTTGGACACCATATTGGATGCCCACATCACATGATTAAAATCTCCAGGATTTCTGGAGATTTTTAGTCACGTGATTCAGCGTTTACCAGGGTCTTCTCTCGGAGTAGCCGCCATCTTGGATCTGACCGAGAAGACCCTGGTCACGAGGTTGGTAAAATACTAAGAGCTAAGTTAAATTGCTAATGTTGGTATTAACTTTAATACTAGACGTCAAAACGTGACGAGAACAAATAAGTACGTCACGAGTCGCAGTCGAGAAGCTTCACTGTTGTTCTAACCATGTTGTGACGTCATCTGTCCTTCTAAAAGAGCAAACCAAAGGCAAAATGACATGTATACGTTTTATGCATTAATTACTGGTTATTTCATGGTTTTCTATGGAATATTGGCGAATATTTCACGAGAAATTTGTATTATTTAGGCGAGTTGTATACCAAAATAATATGAATTTCGAGTGAAAATTTCGCCAGTATTCCATAGAAAACCATGAAATAACCATATTAAAAATTATCCTATAAATAACAAATTTACGTGAAGATTTATCACGATAGACTGCGAATTTTTTCGCCGGAAAACAAAAAAATCGAGTGGCGGTCGCGTCTGCAGACTAATTATGTATTCAAAATCTTGAATTCTTATTGGCTGATGAAGAAAGGTCGCGAAATTTCCTGCAGTTTGATTGGCCTTGATCTAGCCATGAAATACCGTTCTGTATTTCATAGAAAAACCATGAAATACCACCCTGTATTTCATAGTAAAGCTGAGCTCTGATTGGCTGAAATATAATATTTATAGGATAATAGGCGGTTTGCACTATGACGTCAGTTGAATACAACTACCAGAATCCTTTTCGAAGTCTTTTTCTTATTCAGATTATTTAACTCCTGAGAATAACAAGACAATTCTTTTCACCTATAAAAACATTTCACTGATGCAAAACGTGACGCACTCGGTGCATCTGCCTCAAATAATACTTCACTATCGACCAACAACAGCATGTTTATTGTACATAAGCTAGGTAGGTAGCACCAAAAGAATGTGTCAAACTTCCGTGACCCCGACGGGAAATTAAGTCGGTAATAAACCCATTGCATAAATAACGTCCAATTTAAATAGCTATTGTCCTGGAGGCTTTAGCCTCGTTGCGACACAAAGGCGTTTCCACATGAATGTGAGACTAAAGATTCCCAAACAATGATTATTCAAATTAGACGCCATTTGTGCTCTATTGAGCTCATTTTTCTCGTCATACCTTTGTCAGGTCCACAGGCCATCGGTATAGGTTGTCCCCGTCCATATGAACGTCCTATCGTCCCTGGAATGTTCATATCTGATGGTAAGGGAAGGAAAGTCGAGGAAAAACTCGCGAAAATAAGTTACAGTTCATTTTCCTTTGTGCCACTGTAGTGTATAAGGGATAGAGACGTTACGTTTGTGTTTTATTGACAAACCCAGATGCTGACTGTACGATGAATGAAAACTAAAGGACGAACGCAATATTAAGACATTTTGGGTTCATCGTCCAGTCAGCAAGTATCAGGTGTATTTATCAATGAAACACAAAAATAACGTCTCTAACTTTTAATATTCCAACTGAGCGCACAGCATGCTGTGGTCACCAATCACACTGTCATTAGCCAATCACCTGCTTGGATTTTGTACTGCGCACGAAGTTGGGATATTAAAGTCTAGTGGATCATCCTAAGAACGCGCGATTTCATTAGCTGGAAATGTTCAACCAATGAACATTGAATCCTTCAAAGTCTGTAAGTTAAATGGTTCGATTTTTCTAGTGGTAATAGTGAAATTACAAGCTCCAAGTTGTAGTACTTCAAGCACTCATGCATGATGTACATGAAGACTTCGGAACCGAAAATACACCTTCACAATCTCACTCGAACAGCTGTGAAGGAACAGCTGTGAAGGAACAGCTGACAATATACATGGACAAAACACCAGCATATTTGTCTTGTTTGTGATGCACTGACCACCCTGGTCCCAGAGGTTTTCTAATGTTTTCATAATACACTTTGGCGGTCTTGAAGAGCTGCTCGTTCCGCTTGTGCATCCGCAGTTTCTCAATACCTTGATCGTGCAATATGTGTTTTATAATATAAATTTATTACGGGAGCATTCTAAGAACGCGCGATTTCATTGGCTGCTCGGCGTGCTTTGTTTTCTTATAATGCACGCTCGAGAATTTCTTTCTGCGAAGATCGAATTTTAAATTATAAAACAAATAGAAGATGGTTATCCTATGTCCTATAACAAAATTATGCACTTTCGAGGTCTTGAAAAGCTGCTACATTTCCGCTGGTGCTTCCCCAGTTCTACAAAACATCGAGCGTGCATTATTTTGTTATAGAACCATCTTCTTTGTCATCTAACTAATTCTGGCATGGAAGGGCTTGTTGCCACTTTTCAATCATTTATTTAAATTGATTTTATTTAGGGAGGGAGGGGTAGGTTAGGTTGTTTGACCTGTTTGTTGTCGTTCATAACAGAGCCTGGGTACTACAAAGCCGGTGATTTTGGCATTCGGCTGGAGACTATGCTGCTGGCCGTGCCTGCAAAAGTCCAGGTGGGAACTGGGCTATAGAAGTCACTCTTTTCAACAGTATAGTATTTGTCTGGTATACCCTAATTGAAAAGGCTGTCGGGTAAAAAGAATAAACCGTAAATTATACTTCTCCTGTGTGTAAAATATTGCTGCCGCGTAACAGATTAAAATATTGCTGGAGGGTAACATAGATTAAAATTTTGCTGCCGCGTAACATAGATTAAAATAATGCTGCCGCGTAACATAGATTAAAATATTGCTGCCGCGTAACATAGATTAAAATATTGCTGCCGCGTAACATAGATTAAAATATTGCTGCCGAGTAACATAGATTAAAATTTTACTGCCGCGTAACATAGATTAAAATATTGCTGCCGCGTAACATAGATTAATATATTTCGACATTGCCAGCAAACATAGTCTCTTCAATATCAGAAGCAATGAAATAATGACTCCATACAGCTCTCAAACGCTAATTTTGAGAGCATGATGTTGGCATGTTGTATTATTATCGAATAAGTTTTTCCACTTACCATAAAAGCAATGGGTCCTATCGTTTTGGTTGATACTTTTTAGCTGACAATCTTTCTTCAATTATGTGTATACAGCTATTTCAATTAATGTTGTCTGGGAGATAGGGGATAGGACATTAAGGAATAGGGTATTAGGGAATAGGGCATTAGGGTATTATAAGTTTAAAACACTTATAATGAATTATGGTTACGAGTTATACGACCTGGAAGACTAAGTCGGCTTAGCTAACGGTTTATTTATCCATTTTTAGTCTGTGAACAACCGTCCGACATTTTAATAATGCAATATTCCCCAATGTCATATTCCCTAATACCCTATTCCCAAATGCCCTATTCCCTATCTCCCAGACAACATTAATTGAAATAGCTGTATGTGATACGTTAAATGTTAACCTATCTAATATATCTTCATTAAAATTATTATGTCTAAATTTAGCTGTTTTATTACCTCTTCAGTAAATGTCACCAGGCTGTCGTAAATGTCACATTTGATTGCCATTTCTTATGCTGTCTTTGAACTGATTCTGTCAGCGAAACGTTTTTAATGAGTAACAAACATTTGAATAGAACCAAAGTTAGTTCATTTCAAAAATGGTGATCCCAGACAAACAGCAAGCGACAAACGACATACCCAGGCCGAAATGCATTGTGGTCGTAGCCTGGTGAATTCGTTTGTTTGTAGTCTGGTGAATTCGTTTGTTTTTGGGTCAAAAACTTTAAGACAAATACACCTTTTGCTGTTCATTACGAGAAAATACGCATTCATTTGCGTGAAATGGCGACCAATAGTACTAAGATACATTCATTAGCGCGTAACTCAGATTCAATAACGATTTTTGCATTTTAATCAACATTCAATTACATTTTTGGACATTCTTTTGCGTCATTCGGCTACAAAAGAGAAAAGTATACTTTCGTTTGCGCTAATTTAAAAGTCATTAATACCATCTTGAAAGTCAATTGAGACAATCAACAAACATTAAAGTGCATATAACATTTATTAACATTTTTATCACACCGTTTGAAATTCAGTAGCATTTCTGGACCGCGTTAGTGCGGATAAGACAAATATTAACGCGCTTGTACAAACAATTGAACGTTCTTTACATTCAATATACAAAAATCTATTTTCAATTGAACAGTACCTATTTTGCCTGATTTTTTCATTGTCAGTGTGATGTAAGATTTGGCATGCACTCCAGAGAGTTTATGTAACCTCTGTCATACAGAACGGTAAAAGCATCAGAAAATTTCGTCCAGTTCATTCGGTTCGTGAACGTATTCAGACCTCTGGCAAAATGCCACGAAGAAATCGAATACCACTCGAACACAGAGAGAGAATCGTTAGAGCATTTGAGAACGAGGAGGAAGACTATCTTTCAGTCGCAGACACGCTCGGAGTGAATCTATCAACGGCAAGAGGCATCGTGGCGCGCTACATCAGAGAAGGCAGTATCCATGAGAGACCGAGAGGTGGGAGAAACAACGTACGCGTAGATGATGTGATGAGAGATTGCCTAGAGCAAATCATCAACGAAAACTGTCTACTCACCCTTGGTCAGATAAACCGTGAACTGAGGAGACGGCTACCAGCCAAACCCGAGATCCATGACCGCACCATAGCAAGGACATTAGACGGCATGCTGTTTCATGTAAAACTGGCAAGGCCCCTCCCTGCTGACAGAAACAGGCCTGATGTGCTGCAGAAGCGAGTCGAATACGCGAACTGGTTTATGAACCATGCCGTAGTGCGCCACTGTGTGTTCGTAGACGAATGCGGGTATAATATCTGGACGGCCAGAAGTCACGGTAGAGCGCGGCTGGGAGAGAGGGCGTACCGCCAAGTGTGCGGCCAGCGAGGACGAAACCTGACTGTGACCATGGCAATGTCGCCTATCAATGGACTTGTGTTTTCCTCAGCAGCTGTCGGTGGAATGAATGCTGCGCGTTTCGATGACTTCCTGACACAGACGCGGCAAAATCTGGATCCCGACGAGTCGGTGATCTTTGTGTATGACGGAGCACCGGCCCACCGAAACCCGGCCATTCCCGCCCCAAACACAGAGCTTAAAATGCTTCCCCCTATAGTCCTTTTCTAAACATCGTGGAGCAGGCAATAAGCTGTCTGAAAGCAGCAATCAAGGCCGACATCTCACAGTCCAGAAATTCAAAGACGTATGGATAACAGAGCTGAAGCCAGAGCCCGAGGAATCCCACTGGGAGAGTTTCGAACACAACTACTGCTTGAAGCTCTGAACAGAAACATCGACGCTGTGACCGCAGCTAAAAGCGCGCAATGGTACCGCTTCATGCAGACCTATCTGCCAAGATGTTTTAATAGAGAGATTATTGAAGGGTAAACTGAACTTCAGAACGAAATAATTCTATAAATTGTACTGTTTAATTGAAAATAGATTTTTGTATATTGAATGTAAAGAACGTTCAATTGTTTGTACAAGCGCGTTAATATTTGTCTTATCCGCACTAACGCGGTCCAGAAATGCTATTGAATTTCAAACGGTGTGATAAAAATGTTAATAAATGTTATATGCACTTTAATGTTTGTTGATTGTCTCAATTGACTTTCAAGATGGTATTAATGACTTTTAAATTAGCGCAAATGAAAGTATACTTTTCTCTTTTGTAGCCGAATGACGCAAAAGAATGTCCAAAAATGTAATTGAATGTTGATTAAAATGCAAAAATCATTATTGAATCTGAGTTACGCGCAAATGTTCGTTTTTTGGCGCTAATGAATGTATCTTAGTACTATTGGTCGCCATTTCACGCAAATGAACGCGTATTTTCTCGTAATGAACAGCAAAAGGTGTATCAGTGGTCTACTGCGAATCTAGTTTTCGAAATACACTGTAGGGCCGTCCCTTCATGTAGGACGACACGAATTGCTACCAAATTGTATTCTATTGTATTGTGTTGCGTTCTATTGTTGTATTGAATTGTATTGTGTTGTATTCTATTGTATTTTTGGTAAAAATTCGTGTCGTCCTACATAAAGGGATTGCCCACTGTAGTTTATCCGTTTCGCACAGCTGGACAGTTATACCCACAATCCATTTCGATCAGGGCTCGGTTGTTCAAAGGGTTGATAACTTAATCCACCGGATAAATCCTTATCCAGTGGATAAGAATTAACCAAACTATCTAGCTTATTTTATCTACTGGATAAGGGTTTATCAGGTGGAAACAATTATCCACCCTTTGAACAAGCGGACCCTGGGAATCTGAGCATTGGCTTTCCCAACAATAAAAAATCCCTAACCTTTAGAACGTGCAGCACAAAAACAATAGAGCTAAAGTCTAATTACTGTATTACTCGGAATCTCGGCGCTTTGCCGTTTGTCGTTCATCCAGGGCAACTTCTTTTGAAATAGGTGTATACGACCACCAATCTCCCAGCTTCGTTTGTGTTCACAGGTTTCCGTTTTTGCACAGACAACGTTTACACAAAATAGATTACAAACTAAAAACTGAACACTGTATAGTAACAGCATCATTATTAATTTCGCCATGTTCACTTCTTTGCATTTCAGAGCCATATTAGTGGGAAGTATTTTATTGCATTTCAGCCGATCCACCTGGTACGTTTGTTATACAAATAATTAGGAAACAGATTCGATAATACGCGCTCTCAAATTGGCTGAAAGCCGTGTTTCTATTTATAAGGGGCTATGTCATGGTACTGCGCATGTATCGAGTAATCAATGCTTGATTGAAAGAATTTTCAATATTTTCCCTGGAGACTGTTTATATACGCAGTTTGTTAGTCATTTGTGCATATTTGCTTTGATTTTAAGCATCCCACATGGCCGAGAGGTTCGTTAATTCATATCAAAATCAGTGGAAATAGCTGTTTCCGGCCCGGAACGTGAATGGGGTCTATTACCGTAACACAGCCCCTTCATAAATTAGACTATGAGCTCCAAGTTTCGATTATACAAATAGAGTGTGTCCGTCTCGGAACTATCGGCTGATAGTTGCCCGCGGAAGTTTGATGTTCTTAAAACAAATATAAGCCCGAGAACGCATTATATGCTAGTTTTAAGAACATCAAATTTCCAAGGGAAACTATCAGCCGATAGTTCCGAGACAAACACAGTCTATTTTGGCGTTATTGTTCATCACAAAATTGTCTTCCGCTCTCAGCGGGCACTATCGCCTGATAGTTACAACTATCACGTCACGTGATCGCTTTTGGCCAATGAGCGCGCGCCAAAATTTTGTGGTGAACTATAACGGCTGACAGTTGACGAGGAGCGTAACTCCTGAGAGCTAGTAGTCTAATTGTTTTAGTAGAAACCAACTAGTTGTTCAATTTTTAACTAAAATTAAATCGAAGATTTTTCGTAATTTCTGTTGTGATGATTATATTAAACGACAGTTAATCTTCCCTCCTATTACCGTGATACAGCCCCTTTAAAACTACGAGGTTGTTTCTTTATTGAGAGATTTAATAATTCTCAAAACCTGTCGTTACTTTCTACTTTCATTCTACTTTTTCAAATTGAACATTTAAGGGGGGGGCACTGTCAACCCCCAAATGATAAACTTTCTCACGAGGAAAGACAACAATAACTACTCAGATTAGCAGAGAATGCTTTCCAGTTATACTGGAGAAAATCTGAGACAATTTTGATGAAGCATGGCAAAGATTCAAGCGAATGTAAAATAATGTTTAAGAGAAATTTAGAGCAACTTGAAATCAGTTAACTGTAACTGAATATAAAGTTGTTAGAATAAGCTTTTGTAATTCACTTTAATCTTTGCCATCTACTATCGAACAGTTTTGAGAAGCATATCAGGGCATTCACATGGTATTTCTCTTCTATCTCTGGGCATTATTTTTGTAGCTTTGGTTTAAAGAAGCTTGAACTTCAAGGTTCAATACGATTGAAAGTGCCTCTTCAACGAGATGCAACATTTGAATGACTGACTCTGTCGTAAGACTACGATTCTCCTGATTCTCCTCCTGAGCTTAAGAAAGTAGTGGAAACGTACAGGCATCGAAATGTAGAGAAAACAAGAAAAGTAATATTGTAAAAGTATCTTTCTCATTCATTGCAGACGCCATACGATAAGAAGTTTATCATCTTGGATATGCTGACGGAACGTGAGGTCAGTATATATTCAAGCTGTATATTAATTTCAAGTGCCTTATCTTTTATTATTAATATGGATTCTACATCAGGTGAATAGTTGAATATGTTTTGGATTTGAGTGTTCCTTATACGAGTTAGATGTTTATATCTCCAATATGCTAATGAATATGACGTCTAACCCAGGATTAATTAATTATACAAAAACAAGCTGGTAGAGATAAATAACATTTATAAATATCCATGGTATATTTGAAGCTTATATCAGTGATTTTACCAAATATTTCAACTAACTCAGAAATAGATTCGTTCACAAGGAGAAAGAAATGACAGAACAGTTCCCAGTTGACGTCACATCGATCCGTTATAACTCATAGACGCAACAAATAAGCGTTAAAAGGCACTTTCCGTGATGTTAAAACATTATTTCTAAGATTGGAAAGAGGTTAATTGGGGGTTGCTTGGTCAGTTGCTCAAGAAAAAGCTAAACAACATACGCCACGGACACTTTATACAAATCATGTATCGTGCCAGTCTTAGATTACCGTTACTCAGTGTGGGCCTGCTGCAACAAAGGGACAATATCTTGCTACCTATTTTTATCCCATAGCTTGATTGGTTGAACGCGTTTCATCGCGAGTCTCGAAGCAAAGTTGGTGATCTTCTCAAGAAACAAGGCAAGAAGGACGTCTATGATTGGCTGGTTGACAAGACTGAACCACTTAAAAAAGACTATCGACCAGTGGCTGGAGCGGGACACCAAACTGCTACTGCAATCGTAGTATTCAGCGGACTCTTCTTCTTTTGGATTTGCCATTAAGTAAAGGTTCGGCTAAGAACTAGGCAGTCCAACGGCAAAGGATCGAATGCAGAAAGGTGCTGATTGCGTATTGTTTCATTTGTCCACCTCATTGGCTTAGACACCAAATTCCACGAAAACGTTAAAGTGCCTATAAGCCCTTGCCAGTTATCTTTGATTTAAAATCCCTTAAACTCATTAATAATTCATGAGATATTCATCCAATGGAGAACTGGGTTTCAAGAACCATGCATGTGACCAAATACGGTAAAACCCTTGTTCTAAGCTTCGTCAGGTGGATGCATCTTGACATCCAATAAAACACTAGTTCCAAGCGCACTGGTGTTTGATCACATTTCCGACTCAAGCGATCAATATTTCTTAATCATCATATTCATGAACAAAGGAGTAAAGAAGTAAAGAACGACATGTGACCGAGTGATTTTACTAACTCTTGGCCACAACACTACTGAGTACGCTAATTGAAATAACTGCCAGCAAAAAAAAAGAATATATTTCTTTGTTATAGCCATCTATGGCATAATTATATACAACGGTAAATAGTACTTGCTAATGATGTTTGAAAATAAGCGTATGTAAATGTTCGGTTTAGCCATTCGCATACACGAGAAGTCATTTCAAACACTCATTGTTCGTGTTTCATCAGGGGATTCCAAATATTTCGAAACTATATTTGTTTTCTCGATATCGCTATATTTGGAACCCCTGATAAAACAGTACAATTCGTGTTTGAAACAGTACGTCAAACTGGAAAACAGAATGACCGACATAGGAAAAGTAATAATTATAGTCTGCCAATGACGTCATTTAAGGGATAACCTAATTATAGTTCCTTTTACTCTGTTTTTACGTCAGCCCCACTTATTAAAATATATTTCAGTAAGATTGTATAAAGTATCAAATGTCTGACACCTGTAAAACAACTGTATAAACGGGAAGAAACTCAATGTAACTGCGCCCAAATAAATGATTTCTGGCTAGGGCTTATAGGCACTTTAACAAGAATATTATTTTCTCACAGTTTTTTTACAGATTTGAATTAGTGAAAGAGCTCATAATTTTTAATGTGACCAAAATTCTATGTGGGAAACAGTTTAAAATTGAAAGCTTTCTATTGCTTATTATTTTGAGCTCTTCTGATTGGACGAAATGGTTTTGCACTTGAAAAGGGAAGTAGTCTTAAGATGCAGTTTCGATGGATTTGATTTAAGAAATGTCTTAGTTAAGGGTTGATGCGTGTTCTGTAAGGAAACCAGATATTTCTACCGCGCCAAAAGCCTATAGATGGTTGCACTCAATCCCCAGAGATTCAAATGACAAAGGGCATGGCGGCCATGTTGGTGTACCTAACAAAAGAAGCTAACGAAGAATCTATTGTTAAAGGTACACCAACATGGCCGCCGTGACATCATGTGCAACCCATCTATTGCCACTGAACAATATAATTTTGCCTAGTTTTTACACGCACTGTTACTTTAATCGTCAGTCTCTTATATATTTATCATCCTGTATAAAGAATTAGAGGAACCCAGTTATATTTCATTCGTACAACTATCATGTTTATCATTATATCAGCGTCTGAGACGTTGTGTTTAAGTTTTCTCCAATTTCGTTCCCTGAGTCCGCGAGTTTTTCGGTCAGCGGTGACCAAACGCGCGGGCCTCTGGGAACGAGGTAGTACTTAGTTGGTCAGCGGATATCAAATCTGTGTATGTGCATCTAATAACTCCATGGCTGCTGCGTAACACTCTGCCTGTACTCGATTAGGATTAGTTATTGTTTCGTTTCACTTTTCGAAACATTTTCTCCTCATTTTTTGTCTTTATATCGAAAATACAACCTAAATTTAGACTGCTAGATACTTTTTTTTCTGTAACATATTATGTCTGTTGGACCAAAAATAAATTTTATGTATCTATAATGTCTATCAATTCCAAACCTCCGATCATACGTGGGGCATTTGACTGAGTTTCTATCCCGAGGGTGGGGCATTTGCCAGAAAAGAAAGAAAAGTTAGGGGTGGGGAACAAATAGAACCGCCTGTTCTAAAGATGTTTCCTGAATTCGTGTTGTAAATGTGAACTACCAGGAGTATATTACAGATTAGTGTTCCTCTTCCCACATTATATTGTCACACAACACTGTAGACGGTACAGTTATTTTTAGCATAGAGAAGAAACAAAGACCTTAATTCTTAACCAATCAGGATGCACTGAAAAATTGTAATTAACAGGGTTCAAACTGCTAAAAAATACTAAAGGCAAGAGAACAAAA
The DNA here is from genome assembly GCA_030867875.1 of Actinernus sp. WN-2022. NCBI lineage: Eukaryota > Metazoa > Cnidaria > Anthozoa > Actiniaria > Actinernidae > Actinernus > Actinernus sp. WN-2022. Next base: position 31,482,134 of record JAOWCC010000019.1, read on the forward strand.
GACAACGTAATCGCATACCAGAACTTCGCGACTATAAATAGACACACCATCCACTGTGTTAGGGGCCAACACAAGGGCACAGGAACACTCCTGTGTAATATACTCCTGGAACTACAGTATATTCTTAGAAATCCACAGATAGAAATGTGTCCAGCTTTCGTAGCGAGAAAGGGTATTTTAATAATGTTCCACACGGCGACGTTTTTTTATAAATGCCAATATACTGCCTCATCATTTAGGTCCACAGCACACTGAGCCATCTTAATATGTCCATTGTCAGAAATCTATTCTATTGTGGGCAGGGCGTAAAATTATGCAATAGCGCCTGTCAATCATAAATCACTGTTTCTCAGGCCCTCTCGCGCTTTAGTTCTTGCCACCCATTCACTACATATTCAGGCAAGTATTGCAGAAGTTCTGACATCATGGAATGAGCTAGTTAAAGAATAACAACTTTATCGAGGACCGAGACGGAAACACACTCGAGATTTGTTCCCATTTGTTTTTATATTCCCGCCACCGCTAACAACAACAACAACCTTTATTTAAATACCACACATGTGCAAATTACAATTAATAAGATGTAAGATAACTAATTCAGAAGTTGGGTATTTACTACCTATAGAATAACTATGAAAAGCTAAACTAGCTAGGTAGCGTAAATACTAGTAAAACGACTTTTTCTCGCGAGAAGATGCGCGGGCCGACTTGACTCGGGCTCACGGATACACCGCGCGGGGCGAGGGACTCGGGCCTTTGTAACCGCCGTCGGCCCGCGCGTCTTCTCGCGCAAAAAAATGGAGTCCCGTCAGCCCATATGGCGTGTTTTCCTGCGAAAAAAATTAAGTTAGAATTCCCTGTGGAACTGTTAACGTTTTCACTTCGTTACATTCTCGACCCCAGACCCTTTTCTTATTTCTTACTGCGCATGCTCGAAATCGTCGAGCATGCGCAGTAAGAAATAAGGTCAAGAATGCTTCGTTCAATTGAAATCTCGCTTTCCACTGGATTCGACTCCTACGAATACAGGTATAAAGAAACTCAGTTATGTTCGCTAGCCAAACTCCTAAAAAGCCGATTTCAAGGAGACTGAAGAATCTTCGATCAGCATTATAAGACTTCTATTGACTATTTGATTGTTTGATTCAATAGGTCAATATTTCAAAATACTGAAAGCCATTAAAGAAAAACGACGTAAAAAAATATAGATATTTCAGCCGAGTCTACATGGCCTTCAACTACTCCTGCATCTTATGTTGAAATGATTTAACAACTGCTATTAAAAAAGAATACGAAAGAGAAAGAACAGAAACATGAGAACAGAAACTTGAGAAACAGGCAAGGCAAAAAACGAGTCCCACCCGAGTTTCAGCGAGGGCAATTTACTCTTTCCAACCGGTAGGGGGAGATAAGCGGCGGATTTTTCAGGCTATCCAACCGGTGACCGTCTTGGATTCAAGGCGAGGCAATATTTTGTTTCTGCTAGGCCAAACTCGGCAAAAACAAAGGGTTGCCTCGCTCTCAATCCAAGATGGACACCTGGCCCCAGTTCCTGAAAGGCCGATTAAACTAACCCAGGATTAAGGGCTAATCCTGGATTAAATTTCCTAAGCCAGGATGTGTAGCGACATCACAAGCGCCCGTTTATGGCTGATGGCTAGCGAGCGTAGCCCTCTCGGGAACCCGAAGGACGTGGGTTCGATCCCTGCTGCGGCCATAATTTTTTCCTTGTGATTTGCTACTATTTATTGTTTTTCTTTCCTTCCATATTCTCAACAACAGTTGCATAATTATTTCAACATAAATGAAGACAGACACTGAATATCTATAAGGTTCGCTCAGCACGTCGAGTTTTTGATTTGGATAGCTTTCTCAGCCTGGGAGTTCACCAAAGGCCATTTTCACAATGTTGCGCACGCATCAATAGAGGCGAGCTGCTAAGACTCGTTCTGGTTCACCAGCCTTTTGTTATTTAAAACAGATAGTCATTGTTCTAGCTGCGCGCGCAAGAGCGTGAAAATGACCTATTAAAAGTGCTATTACTATACAGACTGGATTTTAGCTGTTCATTGGTAAATTCATCCAAGTTGATAGAACGTATATCAAGACAAGATGAAAGGCTGATTGTACGGTACTGGGAATATATATAATTACTACCGATATTTCGGTTGGCACGGACAACCTTCCTCAGGGTACATAAGTATATGGCAAGAAACCGTTAGTTACAAATTTTAAATTTTGAAAACATGAATGTGAGACTAGGAGATAAAATTACAAGTGATGAGTGAGCGTGATAGAGAACTAAGATAAATACAATTCCATAATAGAGACTGAGTAGTATAAAATTACATTTCTTCCTTTCTGTTCATGCCTTTAGGTTCTAATATTTGTCCTTTATCAATAAGAAATGCCTCGCGAGCCCTGCGTACGCCATCTCTATTAGAGTGGTGAGTTCTAAGGGAATTAATTGCATGTCATTAGGGCAATGGTTGTTAGTAAGAAAATGATCCGAGACAGCAGTAGCTTTAGATTTGTTAGTAGGTTTGTCAACAGGGCGGCGGTGTTCATTAAAGCGATCTTTAAGGCGACGCTTATGCTGCGGTCAGACTCGCGCTAGAACCGTGCTTGCTTGGCTCATTTCTGTTTACCTAGCACATTCCTAGCACGCTAGCGAATGTGACCGACCAAGCACGGCAGCTTCTGCTTAATGGCAAACCGATGCCTAGGTAAATAAAACTACAAAGAGACCGAAGCGTAGCTCAAGCCTGGTCTGTACCACGCTAGGGCTGCGCTAGGCAAATAAAAGTAATTGGATTTCGTTGTTCAACCTATAAAATGCGTTGCTGCATTGACGGCTAAAAATTGACAAGCGGTGATCTCAAAATACTGTATTCTCTGGTTTCTAACAGCAATACGAGCACAGTTGTAATTCATTACCACTTCTCTATACTGTCTTGAAATGTCTCGAAGCCCAAGTCCTTTCGTTCCAGCTGCTATGATGAATGAGATGGCTGTCTGCAATATTCAGGGCCAACCACTTTCGTCTGTAATAAATCCCGCTCCATTTCTTTTGGACAACAGTTCCAGTCTGCCTTAAGGATTTAAGGAATAGTTTCGACACTCTCCGCGGTTTATACTCTCAACATCCATTCCCAAATAATTCATCGCCAAGTACCTCGCTGAATTTCTCATCAATGTGGCAAAGGCAGGAAGAGGGTACCTTCTCCTCTACGTCTTCAAGTAATTTCGTCCGGTCAACAGCCACAAGCACACATGTGCATAGTGAAAATATGCGTACAGTGCAGAGGACAGTCTGGAGAGTGGAAGTAATCAGAATACTGATTCTGACAGGATTCTGTTAACACCTTGAAACTAGCAAGCGCTGATCTTTAATCTGACCGCAACATGCTTGCTTCTAATTTTAGCATTTGCTTAGCCTCCTCCGCAGGCATCTCTAGTTAGTAAGAAATAGTAAGGTTGGGAACCCTGTGGACAAACATGTGGGCGTGCGAGGGACCCTGTTCACCTGCCACAGGGAGCCCATACTCTGATTTCTTCAAAAATTAGAGATGCCTGCGGAGGAGGCTAGCATTTGCTCAAGTATCTCATAATCAAGCATGTTGAACTCCAAGCTCTAGCGCGAGTCTGACCAAAGCATTAGTTTCTCCTATGTATTGAGCATTACAGCGTTTACAATGAACCATGTATATGAGATTTTTAGAATTACAGTCAATGTGATGCTTGATGGGCCTGATCTCGCCAGTCGAATGAAATGTATAATTAGTTTGGCCGTGATTAATGTAGTTACAAGTTAGACAATTATTACCACAGCGAAATGAGCCATGGGAGTCGTTAAGAGGATCAAGTTTATCAGTGCGGAGTTTGGATTTGACTAAAACGTCGTAAGTTTTTACTGCGTCAAAAGGCTGCAAACGGTGGAGTTTGGAATACGTTTATGCATCGGTTAGATGAAGAAAGAATGTTAACGTGTTTGCGGATGATGGATGATACGGATGGTAAAGCAGGGTTATATGTTATACCATGGTAGCCTCGTATTCTTTTGTTCTCCGAGGCACATTTAAACCACTAAATTTCCCTGATGGCAGGGATATTTAGAAATATGCATTGTTTCGAAATTTCCCGGCCAGTCGCATATTTCTAAATTTCCCCTGCATGCGTAATGAGGGAAAATTAGAAGAGAATGCAGGCTGGAAGTGAGAAGATCAAAAGCATCAACTCCTGCTCCCCTCTGGCATGACTAGCCCTACGCTCCCGGATGAAAAATACTGAATCCAAACTGACCTGTCTTCATCATAACCTTCAATGTAATCCATGTGGGATGACCTATTTCAATCTGCATATTCTTCTCTTAATTTCTCAAACCCGCTTCTTCCATGTGGGATACTTAAAACCATAAACGTGACGTAATTAAAATCCATTCATGCTCTTTGAATATTTAGTCAACCACATAATTACATTGTATTTTAGTGTTATTCTTCTCAAAAACAACACGCTTTTCCCCAGGGGAAGCCAGGGTCGTTTAATCAATGGCGCTCAGTCAAGCAAATCTCGGCTCTCGGGGCAATTTAAATCACTAATACCCCGAAATGCCATGGTATAACTTATAATTACAAGAGGGACTTGGTTAGACTGTTTGTTAGCTTGTTTGAGTGTAAGTGCTTCTGTCCGTGAGATGGTATGAACGCGACGTATTTCTTTGTCTAAAAAGAAGCGGTTATATCCACGTTTGTTAAGGTAGGATTTAAGTTCGTTGGTGCGAGAGGTAAAGGTTTTGTCGGAAGAGCAAATACGGCGTAATCTGAGAGCAAGACTGAAAGGAATAGCGCGTTTGGTGTGTTGTGGGTGACAAGACGAACGTAGTAAGTATTAGTGTTTGTCGGTGGGCTTGGTATAAAGATCTGTTTCAATGTTACCGTCATTTATAGAAACTCTAACGTCTAAGAAAGGTACTGATGTAAATGAGTGAAATGAAGTGAATTTGATAGTAGGATGAAATTGATTAAGGTAAGAAATAAATGTGAGTAGTTCGTTTTCTGTGTGAGTCCAAATCATGAAAATGTCGTCGATATAACGCCACCAGGTATGTGGCTGGTGCGGTGCTTGAGTGAGTGCGTCAGTCGCAAATTTGGCTAGGAACAAGTTGGCATATGAGGGTGCCATTCTTGTATCCATAGCAGTACCATGTTGTTGTATGTAGTGTTCGTTGTTAAGGTTACCGGATACCTTCAAGGCATGTTTTTTTGTAAAAAAATATTATTGATTATTTGGAAAGTTCTACAATTTAGAAAAAAAAAATATTTCAAAAGATATAAAAGCTTGCGAGATATTTGGAAAAAACGTATTTAGAAGGAAACTAAATAAATCACCGAGGCGTTGTAATCCCTTTATGTGCCACGGGCACCCCGTGGACTTTTAGCGGGAGCTATTATCCGAGTACCGTAATTTGCATACTGTTGTTGTAGCTTCCCTTCTTCGAAATAACAAACGTGCATTTAGAGTCTTTTATCAATCGTTTGTATGGGGAAATCCAAAAGAGAAAAGCAGAGTTCTTGAGTAAAACAAAGCGAACCCTGGACCGAAAAAGAAAGGAAACCGGCGATAAGGAGGAATTTGGTAAAACGAGCCGGATTAATGAGCTCGCGAACAGCGACAAAGGCTCGTGCTTCGAAGAACGTGCGAAATGCAGCGAATAACAACCTTCAACTTCAGTGTCAACTCCAAATATAAGCAGCGCCAGCAGGCTTAAACTGTCGTTTGGCTTACCAGGAACCAGCAAGTCATTTGAAGTGACTGAGGACGCGAGCAGCGATGAATTCACATAATTTCTATAATTATTAGTCTATAATTTCCCGCGAATTTCACTACTGCTTTGAAGCTCCAGGGGTCCTTGCGTAGTCATTGGCTAGTTGGTTCGAAGTGTTGACATTTGCCTTGATGAGGTGTGAAATGTTCACAAAACTTTACACGCCAAATCTCCGACTAGGTTTTTCTTCGTATCCCCTCTCTTTGAACGAATTAATAGGGTATGCAGACTTGCCAGATTTTGATGAAACTCGGCCAAAAGACAGATAAGTTACTGACAAAGAAAAGGATGTGAGCGTTTAGCAATATTCAAAGTAGTTTTCCTCGTAGGGTATCCCGCGTGATGTGACTCGGACATTATTGAAGACTAAAACTTTAGGAATGAATTGCATTTGAATGAAGTAAATTAAATATTTACAAATGCTCACACCCTTTTTTAGGCTGTCATATGCTGATTAACATTATGCAGTTGAATTGTTCTTATGCGTTAACCCGAAGGCTGCTAATTGACTTTTATAAACCTTGTCAGTTTTGCGTTTGTTGGCTTAGCATTGCTTTACAATAAAATATATTTTTAAACAAATCCATTCAGCGTATTCTACATTTCATAAGCTTTACAGAGGTATATAGGTTTCTATAGTTTTCTTTAAAACAACGCGCATACAAAATTATTAACGAGAGAGACCCGCGAAGGTATCCGATAACCTTAAATTCGAGTGTTAAGAAAATGACGACAAGACTCAATGCCTTCGTTGTGAGGTATGTTGGTATATATAGAAGATAGAACGTAGCCGGAATTGCCTTTCTACTCGTTTTCCCGAAAACATTCAAATCACGAAAAAGTAAACAAGCCGCCATTTTTATTCTGGTCGGAACTTTAATCCAGCGATTAACTAGTTAATCCACCTTTAGGTGGGTTACATTTAACCCACAGATTAACCCTGGATTAGCGCCAGACGTACTTTCGGGAACGTAATCTAACGTAGGATTAAATTTAATCCTGGTTTAAGGGAAACGTAATCCTAGGATTAAATGTAATCCTGGCTTAAGGGAAATTTAATCCTGGGCTAGCGCTAATCGGCCTTTCAGGAACCGGGACCAGGTGAAAAGAGTGAATTAGACCACTAGAATTAGCGTGCAGCAAGCATGGCACGGCCACGCATGCGCGCGTGCGGTGTAAATGTTTTTTTTTACCTGCATGGGTCATCCTTTGTTTTCTTTATAATTCTTTTTTTTTCCTCTTATTAATTTTCCATTTTCCAAATTGAATATTTTCCGCTACAAATTGACGCTACAAGCTGCCGGAACGTTTAAAGAATTCTAAGCATCAAAAATAACAAATTATCCAGCTAGTTCTGTAACATTTCAGTTTCAGTATTTTCGTGTTCTGAAGGTCACGTGACCTTAAGGCTGATAAAACAAAGCAATCAAAATGGGGTGATGGAGTTCATGGTTCTCAATCAGTTATTTGCTTCAAAATATTACGTTTGTTGTGAGAAATGAGAATCTGTCCGGAATGGTTGACTTTATGTCACTGGATAGGAGATAAATGGTAAAAAATGGGTTCAAGTAAATTAAAATACAGAAGGGATAAGTCCAAAGACTCCTGCAAAGCTGAAACACCGTGTATAGTTTTAAACGTCCAATTCGATCAATGATTTAGCCTGATCCTGGCTTTGATCAGCCTCTATGGCTGTTTTTCAGGTCCCGTTAGAAATTCAGTGGGGTTTTTTTCCGGCTAGCCAAACTTGCCTTTTTCAAGTACTAGATATTGTGAGTAGAGAGGGGTTACAACATATAGGATTTCACAATGTGTGACGCGTGGAACTGTGACGTAATAAAGTGATGTAATAATACAGTAATCATTAGGTAAGGTAAATAACGGAAGGTACCAAATTACGATAAATCACATGACCTGTAAAAGTACATATCACATGACTTGTTTTCTCTATTTCCGACATAACAGTCTATCAGGATCAACCATTCCAAACATTTATTTCAAAGCAACCGGCAGAAGTGCAATCAGATATACAGAAAATCAGCTATTATTATTGCAATGCCCCACCCCGTTTTGAGTTTAATTTTCATGTTTTTGTGATCGATCGATCGTCCTTAAGATTACTTGCAGGGATGCAGGTTAGCGCAGTGGTAAAACACTCGCCGCTCACCGTTCGATTCCCGGCTCAGACACCGTATGTGAGTTAGGTTTGTTGTTGATTCCTTATCTGCATTCGATGGTTTTTCTCCGGGTTCTCCGGTTTTCCTCCCTTTGGACCAACAATTTTGTTTGACCAAATGTTTGATTACATTTGGTTTTGTTTGGGCGCCACCCCAACATGGTTGGATCTTGCAATCCGACTGAATATTCGCTAGTTTGACCACGGTGAAAATGAGATATTTGAAGCCTTTGAAACTCTTAGCCCCCGTGGCCAGGCCCGACGATCCACATATATTATTGGCAGATCATGCAGGTGGACACATTCCACCTGTCTATAAATACAGACTCAATAATACATTCAATAACAATACATTCAATAATACATTCGTTTTCTGTGATTGTTTGCCAGTGCTCTCAATCACATCCACAGTTCTGCAAAAGCTTGCTGCAGTTTTTACCATTCCAAGTAATATCAATAACTTTCACTGTTGAACTCAAGAAACCATAAAACGCATCATGTATATAATGTTGACAAGGCTAAAAGAGTTCGTGGCATGTGGACATGTTGGTTAAACATCCTTAGGCTTAGGGTCAATGATCCAAAACCAAACACTGTGGCTGAAATTTTACCGAGATAACCGGCGCCGAATATCAAGTTAGAGTGGCTGAAATGTAAGTATAAAACTTAGTCAAGCTAGAGTAACCCCCTTCATTGCATATTTTTAATATTACTCTGGCGTTGTTAGGAAAGAAATGAAAAACCTGTTGAACAACGAGTCGAATTCCCAGAAACCCGACTGTCTAGCATGGTCACGATTTAACACCGTATATTATAAGTTATATATATAATATGTCATTTGATATATTTATATCTACTCATGAATACACCTCCTTAAGGTTTCAACATCTCTTCAGCGTCGATGTACAACATTGTCGAAACCGATGTTGACTGAACCATTTGGCATGGTCTGAAAACCTTTTCGAGAACAATAGCAGTTAATGAGAATGTTGACAGATGTTGAAATATTTTGTTCTCGGAGTGTTGAATCGATGTTGAAACCCTTTGACAGAGGCTTATGCTTTAGTAATTGAAGTGTAGTGATTCTATATATAGAGTTACGTATACCCCTTCAACTTGTTCGTGTAGATGGGATGATATTGGTCTTGTTCATGTTGTTTTTTCGTGTTTATGGGCCGAGATGAAGTCGCATAAACAAACGAGAGCATAGAGCAGTTTCTATTTGACCGATTTAGCTTGTACATTTGTTGTCCCAATGTTTTCTTGTTCTTCTGTATACCAAGAAGAAATGCATAACTTTCTCTAATTGGAAAACAAAGCACTGAACCTCTGGAGAGCTGTCGCATGATCTAAATTGGCAGGGACGGCGGAGCGAAATTTTAAGTGGGAGGGCTATTTCAAGGGGGTGGGTAGGGGCGGAGGAGGGGGAGTAACTAGGCAAAAGTATGGAAGTAACTAGGCAAAACATTTTTCCCCCGGCTGCGCCGTCCCTGATTGGATAACAAATGTACAAGCTAAATCGACCAATTGAGTGTCGAGAACTTAGTTATCCATGATTGCGTTTACCGTTCCCTTGTGATTGGTTCAACTCTATCTCTCAAATTCAGTTGGATTTCAAGCAATCCCCAAAGATTCAAACGACAAAGAGATCACGTCCATGTTGGTTGTCCTGACAAGAGAAACTGGGTATATACTTCATGGTAGTGTTTTGTTCCATATTGTCTCCCTGCATCATTTTCTCTACTGTTTTACAGTATTATGCAGGGAGACTATATGGAACGAAACACTACCATGAAGTATATACCGACTTTAGCAGAAGCACTGTAAACCACCAACATGGCGGCTATGACGTAACGTGCAAAGGGTCTATAGTAAAAATAAATAATAAAATAAAACTATATGATAATGTCTTTATTCGATTGAGAAAAATACACATCAATAGTTACAATAAAAGCTATATATATTTAAAGAAACTTAAATTTATTAAAAACTCAATTAAAAAAATACGACTAATGTATTGCTAAATTATATATCAATGCTAATATATTAATAAAACTACTCTTAAAACGCACAGTGTTGTTGTTGGTAACAGACTGCTGGCAGATCTTCGTCAGAGAGAAGCTGATTTAATCCTAGGGAGCAAAGGAAAAAGTGGGTGTCGTTGGCTCTTATCTTGTCAAACAAATTACGGTCATCTTTTTCTTAAGTAAATCATATATATTTAGTAATCCTGATATGTAGCGCCGTTTGAGGACCTTTGAGGAAACACATCTGATTCGCTGGCTCCGGTACACGGGTAATCCAAAAGTTATTTTTGGAAGGACGATGGCTTTATAGAAGCTAGAAAGGAGTAATTTTAATTATCAAATACATTACTAATTGCTAAAATGTTAATCTAATGAGAAAGGTGAGAAGAAAGGTATTAGATGCACGTGTGGAATTATCGTGTTGTACGATATTGGTGGAGCTTTCGTTAAGAGCTTTCTTTTTTGGTATAGAGTTCGAATAAAGAGTTCCATCAAAGTGAAGAATAGACTAAGAAAAATAACCTACGACAAAGAATAGTCGAATTCGTAGTTCTCGACTGTCATTTTGAAAGGTAACCAAGTCTTTGGTGATATTGAGGCTGGAGTTGAGACAGCTTAGTTAAAGGCTTGTATCTAGTTAGCATGATAATCAACATCTATCCATATTCATAGAAATAGGGTTTGCATCAGTTCTAGTTAGCATGATAATCAACATCTTTCCATATTCATAGAAAGAGGGTTGGTTTCAGTGTAGGGTCAACTCCAGCCTCCATGCGAGGTTACCTTTCAAGAACTACAATTTACACTCACTGTTCTACCATAATAATAAACGCTTTTCATGCTGCCTCATTTCTCAGAATAGTTATTTTCCGATCTCTAAATAAGTAACAATTATTATGAATTGTAGAATTCCTATAATGGTTGTAGGAATATGACGTCACTGTACCTAACCCTAACCCCAAACTTTACCCCAAACTTAACCCCAACCCTAACGCAGGGTGGTTCCAATAGAATAATCCATTATTTTGTTATGCAAATTTGATATTCAAATTAACAAGAGTAAAAGTTTAATAAGTTTATATCATTGGCTATATAGTTTAACTATATATAGACAAACTTGAAATAACATATTTTGGTTGTAATTTTCTGTTTTAAAATTAGACAAGAATGAGGAAAACCGTTATTCAAAAAACATTGCGTTGCTGACAAAGCTAAGGTTTAAAGTGCCTATGAAATGAAAAAATTGATCCCGTTTTTATTTTATTTTATTAAATTATAGACTTCCCTTAGCCATTTTGTGCAATTAAAAATCAATTTGGAGAGCACAAACATAATTTTATTTCGTATCGAAGTCGGGCGGAATTGCCAAAATCTGGCGACAATTTTTACGCCGTTTTAAAAAGATATGCTAATCACATGCGTGACGTCACTAGGTTTGCGCATTTATATTAACAAAGCCGACTGCAAGGATTCTATAAAAAAAATACGGCCATCTTCAAGGTTTCTCAAAGTATTACAAACTGGCCAAAAATGCACTTATTTTGTAGTATTTATGGGGACGAATATAAATGAGTACACCTTGTGACGTCACGCATGTGATTACCATATTTTGGCAATTCCGCCTGACTTCGATACGAAAAAAAAATTTGTTCGCGCTCTCCATATTGATTTTTATTTGCACAAAATGACTAAGAGAAACCTAGAATTTAATAAAATAAAATAAAAACGAGATCCATATTTTCATTTCATTGCCACTTTAAGGTATGCGAAAAACACCAAAACGAGGCAAGCCAGTCATGCTTTATCACGCGACGGCCATGTTGCGTCCCAGGACCGCTCCGTTGTTCGAAGCTAGGGCAACTTTATCCCTAGGATAGCGTTAAATCTGTAATTGTAATATGTACAGTTTGCACTCGGATTAGCGATTTAACCCTGGGGTAGCGCTTACCCTTGCTCCGAACAACCGGGCCCAGAACAATAGAAACCTTTGTTCTTGCACTTTCAAACTCGACACAGAGACGAGGCTGGAAATGTAAAAGGTATTGTCTGTAGCCAAAATGGCTGCGGTATGATAAAGGTCTATTCTCATGAAACATTATCTAATTTTGAAGCGAGAAGTCCAAGGACTATAGTAAAGCTGAAACAACGTGTATAGTTTTAAACGTACTATATTTCGGCTAGCCAAACTAGCCTTCTTCAGGTACTAGATGTTGTAAGTAGAGAGTTTTCATTTTTTTCTAATTTTGAGCCGCAATATCTTTGAAGCCTTTCTTGCTATATAATCTCATTAATAATTCATGACGGAAAAACAAAGGAAATCAATGTGCGATAAGTGATCTGTAAATCTGATACAGATTCGTACTGATTTGCATAAACTTTTGCTTCGATTTTCTCGGCCGAAATTAAATAGGTCGTATCGCCAAAATAACTGAAAAACACGACTCTGTCATCTAGATGTTTGATAATCCATATACAGCATCCGTTTGGATGTCGGAACAAAGCACGGATACTCATTCTGTATACAGTCTATTACTTATTGTTCAACACAAAATTTTCTTTCGCTAGCTCTCGCGCAGGGACAACTATCACGTCACGTGATCAAATTTATCCAATCAGAATCGGAGAGAATTTAGGGGTGAACTATTATGACTGATAGTTGACGAGAAGCGTAGCTTAGCCAATCAGTTTGCAGGATTCGTGTTATCTAGAACACTCGTTGGTTTTTACTAATGATCAGTAGTCAGTGGCTTGGTTATAAGCCCGGGGGCGGGGGGGTTCTTCCTATATTTGGCTGGTAGGGATGATCGTCGTATTTTTTGGGGGTTGAAATCGGCGCCGATTTAGGATTTTTTGTGGGGGTTGTCCAAGCGAAATCCACTTTTTAGACCATGAAGTATATTTTAGGGTGGGCAATTTTTCACGGCTTGGTATTTTTTAGGGTATTCTTAGAGGTTTCCAACGGTCATCCCTTACCCTTTGCCCTGTCTCAGTCTCGGCGGCAAGCTGGTCTCAAACGAAATGAAATCCTACAAATGTAATAAATGGTTACAAATGTAAAAAATCCTACAAATGTAATTAAAGACCGAAAATGTAATAAGGGTTGGCCGCAGATGTAATTAGGTCAAGAATGTAACTAATATATCGACCACAGATATGACAATTATATGAAAGTACTATCATCATTATTAAAGAAACTAATGGGACAGGTCGGTTAGTTATATGTGAAGCTATTGCTTTTTTGAAATAGCATTTTTCTTTTTCCTGCCGTTCTTTTCGTTCTGGGCCATCATAGCTCACTTGAAATGAGCGAAGGAAATCTTGGGGCGCTTAAAGTGGATTGGCAAAACATCGCTCTAATTGTGATCCCTAAAAGGTAAGAATAATTTATCAATCAACGAAAACTTACCTCCAATAAAGTACCAACTCATATTACATAAACTAACTCAAACGATTTGACTCCCTCAGTATATCCGTCTGTCCAAGGTAAGCGTACTTCCCCATCCCCTCCCCTCCCCGATCTGAATAAAAAGGAGGAAAAACGTTTTAGGAAAGAAGAACGTTTTGTCCATCTCAAGAATACTGCGCCTTATGGATTGTATTATGTATTAGACTTCCGTTGATCAAGGCAGAGAGAGAGAGAGCTTTTCAGCCATTCACAGTAGGCTTTACTGATATGGCAGGTAATCACAGTAGGTTTTATATGGCAGCCAGTCACAGCAGGTTTTCATGATATCGCAGCCAATCACAGCAAGCTTTCAAGATATTGCAGCCAATCACAGCAGGCTTTATATGGCAGCCAATAAACAGTTGCTTGGATTGACGGAAGCTCACTAACCTTGCTACATTATATTATGCCGGTATAATAGTGTTATTTTTCATAAATTTATTGACTTTTGCGTCTACTCTATTTATTGAGTAGAAAAGGGATTCCGCTACATCTGAACGAGATTGGACATATGCAAGATCCGGCTTTACAAGATAACATTGAATCTTCTCTCATGTTGCAGTTTAACAAGAGATAACTCATTTACCGAGTCATCCGTTGTTGAAGTGTACTTTCAATGAATGAAGTAAATACAGGTGTGGAATCTGGAGGCCGGAGAACAGTTTTTCTAACCCCATTCATATTTATCAACAGTTTATCAACAGTTGAAACTCGAAAATTGAAATTATGATTTTTTTAGAATTCATTGGTGTATGAATTACAATTACATCAACCGTTCTTTCAATAAGTCGATGGCCCATTTTTTTTGCAGACGGAAGGGGTAACTTTTTTCATAATCGCGAGTATAATATCTGCAGTCAAGCATAATAGACCCTTTGCAGCTGACAGTCACGTACTGAAACGAATGAATAGAGCTCGTCATCCCCATTGGAAAGGCTTTACTGGATGGCAAACAACAAAAACTGACACAGTTTTAGAAAGATCGACAATCGATTGGAGGCGAAAAATAGCATTTACAAACAGGTTTCGCTAATAACACTACCGATCTCGTACAAGGCCTAAAACAAATGAAGTCAGATATGCTTTGCTCTCCAGTATTTTCAGTTGTTAGCGGCAAAGGGCCTATTTAGAGCAAAGTAGTTCGTATTGAAGGTTTTTTTTTTGTGTGTGTGTGTGGAAGGGGGTGGGGGGTGGGATGGGCAGGTTTGGAATTGATAGAGCCATTACTCAAACTCTGACCAACCAGAATTTCTGTGTATGTACGTAAATGGTAAACAACCAATCTCACTAGAGTATCGCGTTTAGCAGTGATCCGTGACAGACGTCAAGTTGGGCTGAGAAATTGACATTCGAAACTCTGTTGTTTCAGTTCATGCTAATGAGTTATAAACCCGGAGTGAAACTGCTTGTGATAGGAATTCCCACTAAATTCAACTTTGGCTCTGCACTAGGGAAAGATCGGCAATGTTGGGCTCTACATTTACTAGCAGTATTGTCACAGGTAAATCACATTTACTAATCATTATACGGTGCCGTGTTTATTCGTATTAAAATAAGATTAGTAGTTACTGGTTTCAGTAAACTGTATTCTAAGACAATACATGTGGTGCTCAATGTGGTTAGAAAACTGCTTCGAATAACGTGACAGTGATATACCTCAGAACATACTATAATAATAAATTGAAGCAGTTTCAAGAGCATTGGTCTTGTGTTGCGAAGAAGCTAAGGAAGTGTTCTTACAATCTAATTTGCTTATGTGCTTCTCTGTATCAGTCTTTGCTGAACTTTCGTAGCGTATTCTTCACGAGATCTTAATCCAATTAGACAAGATCAATGTAATGTTCAACGGGGATCATAGCTACAATTGTAGCTGTTACTGATTTTATGCGATAGTTTCTAGAAAACATGTTCAATGTCTGATGTTGTCTGATTTTAAAAACAATTACAGAAACACAACCATTTTCGAAAACCCTCTTGAACACCTAATTGCAGTCTGCGTCCTTAGTTCCTGATCCCATTAATTATAACCCCGAGGGCTTCTTACAGAGTAATGTATACTCTACGTGTAATAATGTGGCATTGGTTATTTTATCTGGCGCGCTCCATACTCTCGGCAGTTTAAAATCAAATTAGCAGTGTGGGCTAGACTGAACTGGTCTTTTCCAGCAGAGTGAGTACACCCACGTTAACCATTGACGTGAAATACCATTCTTGGAATATATATATATTTTTTTTTACAGTTTTCCTGCTTAGCTTTCTTCACCGCGGGCAAAGCAAAGGCGTCGATGTCAAGTCAATCCAGCGCAGAGCAACTCAGGTAATAATAATCTGCAAAGACTTTTCACCTGTCAAGAAAGCTAATGGATGAAAAGGCTTAGCAGGCTTTTAAGTACAATGCAGTTAATCCAATTACAAACCATGCCTGCATCCTCAGATGAAATAAAAAACTATTTCGATATTGTCGTCGTTGGGTAGCTAGCAGAGCCAGGACGTGTATTAATGAGGTGTACGAAACTCGCCTGCTTAGCTAACTAAGGGTGCCTAGCTAGGGGGCCCTTTTTTCCATGGAGGTTATGACACTTTTGTTGTCTTTGAGAGGATGTTTACCGCATGATGAATGTGGGAGGTCGTGGCGTGGGTTCGAATCCCGGCCGCGTTCGCTTGGGCAGGAGCGTAAAAGTCGTTGGCCTTGTCTCCACTTTCTCTTCATAAATGGGGAATGTAAAATACTTATTGTGCCATTCGTCAGTGAAGAGAAGGAGGTATTGTTCTACAACAATTTCCTTGGGCAAGGAAATGAAAACCAAAGTAATTACAGAGCCAATCACAGGAGCAAGTTAAAACGCAATGAGCCAATCAGGAGCAAGTTAAAACGCAATGAGCCAATCAGGAGCAAGTTAAAACGCAATGAGCCAATCAGGAGCAAGTAAAAATGATTGCGCGACGGACTAAACATTGTATGGTGTTAGTTTAGAATTTGATTAGTTGATAATTACAAAACATTTTATTTTTCACAGCTGATAGAAACGCTAAGCAAACACAAAACCAAAGCAATCACTTATTACTATCGACACTCAATCGAAAACCTCTCAGTATAAAGCTAAAGGACTCATAATCCCCAAATCCGAGAACAAACAAACAACCAACCCTGGACTCCTGGTGACCCCCCCCCCCCCCCCCCCCCCCCACGGGAAGCACGATGTCCTTGTAATTGTTGTTGCATTTTTGTGGAAATGATAAGTTATGATATATTGTATTATTATATAATAATCAGTCCGAAACGCACGCTCTGATTGGTCAAGAGCCGTGTGTTATTAGAGGACACACACATGGATGACGTCATGAGCGCGCGCAACCAATTCCTCAACTCGTTTTGATTGGATATTTCCATAGTTTTTAGTTACCATTATCAAATAAAACAAATAGATTCCATTCTGCCGTGCGTCTGTCCTCTTATAGATGCACAGATGACGTCACGACGTGAAGAGAACATCAGTTACGCCACTCGACCACTTCTTTGTTCTCTTCACGTCGTGACGTCATTTCTGCATCTATAAGAGGACAGACGCACGGCAGAATGGAATATATTTGTTAATTATACAATCAAATCACAATAATTTTGGCGTCATTTTACTATACAACTACCAGAATCCTTTTCAAGTTCTTATTCTCATTCAAATCTATCAACTCCTTCGAGTGTTCCAGGACAATGGTCGAAATTAGAGGAACAAAAGGTTCTAGTATATGACGTCAAAATGCAAATGTCCCATTCGTAGTTCTTGATTGCCATTTTGAAAGGTAACCAAGCCTTTGGTGCGACATCTAGTTAGCATGATACTCAAAATCTATCCATATTCATGTAAACGTGAGATGGTCCAAAGGAGAGCAGCTCGTTTTGTCAACAATGACTACAGCCGGAAGTCTTCTGTAACTGCCATGATTGATACACCTCGTTGGCGTAGTCTCCAACAGCCTAGAGCGGACAGCAGACTTACAATGGTTTACACGATTGTGAACGGCTTCGTCGCAATAGACTTCCCAGAGAAACTCATTCCAGTCACCCCAAGTCCTACCTCTTACCATCAGAGAACAGAACCTTCCTCCAACAAAGTTTTCTACCTCGGACCATAAGGCAGTGGAACAGTCTACCCGAGGAGGTAGCGACAGCCTCCACTCTCACTGGTTTCCTTCAAAAGAGGTGTCTGTGTGCTGTTGCACTAATTATTATCTTAGCGCACTGCTGACTGTGAAATGGAGCACATAAGCCTCGAAGAGAGGGAGTGCTTGTATTAGGAAGAAGAAGAAGGAGAGGGTTTGTATCAGTGCAGGGTCAACTCCAGCCTCCATGCGAGGCTAAGGCTTGATTACCTTTCAAGAACTACATAACTACTTCATTGATACTGGTCGGAATGCTGCCTTGTATGTCAGCGTGGAGGTGACACTACAGTGTAGGTTTACTTCCTTTTGAAGCACTCTAAACCTTACTGATAAATCAAAGATGACGGCATCCCCAAGCTCATTCTTTAGCGTGCCTAATACAAGATCGCGTCGACAGTCGGCCCATGAGGAAACAGAACATGCAGTCTGAAAATTATCGTGCTATCTAACAGGCTCAATAGACATTTTGTTTCGTTTCGTTTCGTCGATTATAGTTACTATCATGGGTTACTCCAATCACCGAAACGAAACGAAACAAAAATCTGTTATCGATTTGTAGTGCATAGGGTTCTGTAACCTCGAAAGGACTTTCTGTATGAATTCCTTACACGTTAGCGTACGCGTGGAGATGACACCAGCCGGGTTTGTTCCTCTGAAGCACGATCAAGTGAGTGCTAAACCAAGAGGACGGTCACGATGCGCTAAAACATTCAGCTTTTTTAGGCTTCTATACAGCACTGTCGCATAGGTTATCCGCTTGAGTGATCTCTGACATTTGTTATCACGCGAAATAGTCCAGTTTCGTATTCGAAAATTACCGCTGAATGCAATGACTACAGACGCATGTACTCAGGTCTAGCCTCGTTCTTAAGTTAAATATTCATAAATACCAGCGAGAAGGTGCAAAACTCGAAACTACAACAATACGCACAGGTGTGAACAGCCCACCTTCTCGCTGGTATTTATGAATGTTCAACTTAAGAACGAGGCTAGACCTGTATAAATGCGTCTGTACTCATCCCATTCAGCGGTAATTTTCGAATACGAATTTGGCACACAGCGGTCAAACGTCTGCGCGTGCGTATTACGGTCAGTCTGGTGGGCGGCCGCGCGAATTTTACCTTAAAACGTATTACAGTGAACTTCTACCCCCAAAAGTTAAGAAAAATACGTGAAAGTTAAGCTTTTTATTTTCACAGTTGACGGGAAATTGAACAAACTTCAAACTGTGAGTTTACCAAACTTTTTCGTAATTTACCAAAAAAGTTCTCAAGGTTTGAAAACGGGTATGTGAACAGTGACGGCCACCGGCTCGCTTCGAATTTGTTTTGGAATATGTTGTTGTTGCAAGACTTTTGACGCATGCGCAGACGTTTGACCGCTGCGTGGCCGAGGTGTGGATCCAACGTATGCCCAGTTTGAGCTATTTTTAGAAAATAATGTTTCCCGCGAACTTGGCCTTCTGACTCCACTGCGGTTCGTACACGCTCTCCGTGATTATCGAGATTGAGAATGATTTGTGTTTCTTTGAGGCTTTGGGCAAGTGATTTACTAATACTGCATCGTCCTGACAATGGTTTGATTGGATTCTCCAAGTGTGGGCGCGAGAACTTTCGCGAGAAAAGTGGCCGGAGGACTCAGTGGCATGGCTTCAGTTGATTACTGGGAATATTTTTTGGACGAACAAATAGGCACGTTTATAGCATATGATTACACAAACAATTGCAAAAAAAGGTTTTAATGCTACGTAATGATATACATGTTTTTGGTAAAGTTTGAGAGTAGTATTAGTTATCTGGATTCGCATAAAAGTTACATCTTAGAACTCGAAGACAAGCACGACGAATACTTCTTAGTTTTAGCAGATACAACAAGGGATTCAAGCACGAGTTGAACAGCACACCTGTTACTGAAGAAATTAAACTGACAGTCACAGTTAAATCATCAAATCCTACTACAGCTGTTATCGCAGACATAAATATGTACGGTAGATAGCAAAGAGACAACAGAAAAACCACCCAAAGCATGAGATTAAATGTTTTCCTGTATTTCTGAATATAAGTAGGATTTTGTTCGGCTTGTGCGTGGACTTGGTTGTTGGTTTGTTGCTGTAACTTTCTGTAGGCTTGGGAATATGAAAATATAGTGACATTTAAACAGGTGAATACAACTATTCCAGTTGCTGCGGAAAATGATGTGACATTGCCTTTAAGTGTAAACGTTACACCGAACACCATAGAAAAAGCCCAGATGAATACAATTCCAATCCCAACGCGTTTTAAAGTTACTGTTGTACGATAGTGCATCCGCGAGCGAATCGCCAGTAATCTGTCCAAACTGATTGCAGTGATTGTCAAAAGAGATGCAATGGAGAGGGAAGTGGTCACAGAAATAGAAATATTACTGAGCTGACAACTTAATTCTAAATCGCCTCTAACTTCTGCAATGCGAAAAAGTACAAAGATTGGCTGCGCAACGAGCCCTACCGCAAAGTCCGAGAACGCCAGGCTTGTTAGTAAGTAAAACGATGGCGTCCGTAGAGTTGGTGTTCTTATAATTGCCACGATGATCAAAGCGTTGACACACATGGTTGGAACAGCAACTATGCCATTGATGACGCTAAGTATGATGTTAGAAGTGTACAGCCCCTCGAACATGGCTTGAAATGAGCTGTTTCCATTTATATACGGGGGACACATATTCGGGAATCCAGGATTTTAACGGTACTATTCTTATTTTCTTTTTTTTTCGCGCTCGTCTCCACCTTGCAAGCATGCAGAGGTCCTATTCTTGTTCCCTCTTCACCAAAAAACAAAGTAGACAACAATTTCTCGCTTGTTTGGACGACGATGTCGGCATGGAAGACTGAAGTCCTTTTGCAACAGAATAGAATTTGTATAACACCTGTGCTTCGTGTGTTTATATCAATAATGAGGAAGTGTAGCATTGTCTTAAAAGGGTCTCAGGTCTTTATTGTGTAAAACTCATCCAGGTTTACCAATTAACGTAATGAGAATATCCACGCAATTGAGATATCAGAATACTGACTTCATTCGGTTACTATATCATGAATATTTCTAGACGAAATGAATTGTTAACTTATTTTCAAATACAATTGTTTTAATCAGCAAAAGACAATGTAAGAAATGGACCTCGGTTGTGGATCTCATCAATGTTACGACATAATTAGTCCTTCTCTGAATTTCTAACGAGACCTGAAACAACCATGGGGGCTGATCAAAGCCAGCCGTCCCGGCTAATCCACAGATCGAATTGGAATTTAGCGTGTTGGTTTTTGCGGAGGGAGGAAAACAGGAGAACCCGGAGAAGAACCCTCGGAAGCAAGGGCGAGATACCAACAAACTCAACTCACATATGGCGCCGCGTCCGGGATTCGAACCTGGGCCACAGAGGTGAGAGGCGAAGCGCTTAACCACTGCGCCACCCGAGCTCCCTTCCAATTTTGAAATGATAGTTATCGAACAAAATAAAAAATGAAAAGAAACTACTCATGACCATAACAAAACAGAGTGCGGAAGAAACGGGATAGTTCTTCTTGTACAGTTGTTTGTTATGTTACGTCCAAAAGTCACGACTAATGAGCTGATTAGTGAAACTGATTAGAGGAAGTAAAACTTGAGAACACCATTAGTAGGAATAACCATATGTTTTGGCATAGAATATCAATGAAAAGAGCAGTCCTTGAATGTGGGACTAAGGCGTTGTTCATGAATAATATTGTTTACTCTTGGTTACATGTATGAACTCATTTTCTATTCCTTCCAACGGATAAGACTTACTTATTTTATCAGTGTTACATAGACCATGCCTTGACTTATTATTACAGGTCTTGTATTTGTATACCAAGCTCTTTTTCATAACTAGAATCTACTTTTGTCAATCTTTTACACTAAGATAATGAGTACATAATATCATATTATTTGTAGACAACACTTATTCTTAGCCAATCAAATTATAGTAATGATTGACAAGTGTCAATCAGTAAGGAATTCGTGAGGGGCTCTTTATAAGGAGCGCCCCAAGTTCTCCTTTAGTGTGACACAGTGACGCGGTGACACTGTGTGTGTGTGCGCGAGTTGCACTGAGACCACATGTACATCTAGAAGAGAAGCTGAATAAAACAAGTCCACTACAAGATCTCGACTCCCGCTTAATCCCTCAGTGTACAACAACAACAAATTTTATTTCGTACTGGAATTAATAATAGTTACAGGTTTACTGGAAAAATGAAAAGCTCAATAATTGGTACTGGTAGGCTCAGAATAACTAGAAAGCTAAACTAAGCTGAGTAGTGTGTGTTGCAGTCCACCCACCGCAACATATTGGTGACAGAATCCGGGTAAGTGGCTATAAGTATTGATGTCGTGGCAGTGCAAGAGTACGGCAAGCTATGCATCAGGGCCATCACCGTGTCTCAGAGTTAAATGTCAATTGAACCGGTACCGCACTATAGTGGAAATACCTATAACCGATGAAAAAAACACTGCGTTTAGCGTTACTGAACTAAAAGGTAATGATGGGTGCGCCACCCTGCTTTTCCAAGTGGGCGTAACTCCGAAGCCATCAGTTGTTCACAAAGCGACGAGTACTGACCCTGAGAGGCCAAATTGGGCGGAGATTGCTAAAACCACTAAAGAATCTTCCAAATATCAAAATTACAACATGATCCCAGCCGGATCGGAGTCCGACGGAGAAGACGACGAATTTGAGTAGGATTCCTGTGTTTTACGTTTTTTAATTGGCAAAATCCGTTTGGGTGTGTATATATGGGCATCGATTTTTGATGTTGCAATACCGATTTTATGCTCTTAACGAGTGTTAGGCTAATGTAAGTTATCTAAATCATTATACGATATTATTCTAGTGGCAATTTGTTGTTGATTTACGAAATATTTAATGTTATAGAAATATTTCAGATTACACTAAAGATATAGAGTTAGTTGTCTCTGCCAGAAACTGCCGTTTACTTTTAGTTGGACCAAATTAGTCTTCAAGGTGCCGCTAACTAGGAGTAAAAAGAAACTATTGGCTGCAAAATTTTGTGAAGGCCTTTGTGAATCAACATCTGCGAGTCCTAAATCGACTCCGAAGAAATCACTTACGCCCACATTTCCCAGTAAAGGACTAATAACAAAACAATTAGGAGCAGGTCAAGCTGCCACGCCCCAACAAAAAAGTCCAATTATGGATGAAGCATTAGCAAACCAGATTAGCAGCTCTCTAGATACTCTTAAGACCTTATTAGAGACAAAACGAAAAGAAGACGGAGAAAGGATGGCTGCTATTCACGGGGCAGTGAAAGAAGGTTCAGATCCTTTAGGAGCGCGCGGATCGATTCGTTTTCCTTATTTTAGTGGAGACGGTATCGAAGACGTTCAAGGATTTATTCTTCGCTTTGTGCGGTTGACAGAGTTTTGTGGCTGGGATGATGATCGTAGCGTTAAGGCGTTACCTCTTTATCTGACAGGTCACGCAAATATTTGGTTTAATAGTTTGCCGAAGACTCCTCCCAAAACATTTAAAGATGTATTGAAAGCATTTTCAGAACAGTTTGACTCCAGTGCTAGTAAATGGCTAGCGCGCCCAAAAACTAGACCAGAGAGTGCAGGGAAAAAATGAGAAACTCGTTGATTACACGGCTGAAATTAGACGATTATGTCAGCGCTTAAGTTTGCCAAAATCAGAATGGATGCACCATTTTGTTCGAGGTCTAGGGCAACAATTGAAAGATTATGTCATCCTTCAACAACCAGAAAACTTTGAAGCCGCTGAAAATTTCGCCAAGCTTAAAGATGCTGTTTCGCTCCCTGAACCAGATCTGATAGCTATGACGGAGGACTTGACACGTAGTATCGTGGATAGGGACTTAAAACAGTAGCGGCCTATGATGATCGATTTAATCCAAACGCTAAAAGTCGTAATCATCCTTCGGAACAGACCCTCAGTAAGGAGGATATAAGACAAATAATACAGCAAGAATTGCGTAAGGAACTACGATGTATTCAACCGACTAATCAGGATCGCAATCAAAGCGATTTTAAGCAGGGGTATCCTGATCGTAATAGGAGAACGGGGTTTGGTACTCCGATTTGCAGAATTTGTGGACGTATAGAGGCCACACTACCTATAGCTGTCGTTCTAGAGACCCGCGTATTCCAAATACTAATCGATTTAATCCAGCGCCAAATAGATCGTATCAATCGCTTCAAAGTAGTAGACCTCACCAGAATCGTGGCGCTGATACTCACAACCAGGGAAACTAGCCCTGGCCTCTATCCCACGGGAAGAGATAGAGGCCGATTTAATAAGTTGTATAAATGATGATAGTATTTCAATGGGGGATTGGACATTTTCACAGGATGACAATCATTGTACTTTTCACGATCTTGAACTTTCGATTAATGACACTGAGAAAATATTCCTTGCACAGAATTATACGTAGACATTACGGATCCAAGCACATTATTTGAAATCGACAAAAGATGCGAAACTAACGAGATGGCACTAACGGACAATGAATTTCAAATTGAATGCCAAAATATTGCTGAAGGTGACAATAGGCGGGAAACCAATGTAGGAATAACCATATGTTTTGGCATAGAATATCAATGAAAAGAGCAGTCCTTGAATGTGGGACTAAGGCGTTGTTCATGAATAATATTGTTTACTCTTGGTTACATGTATGAACTCATTTTCTATTCCTTCCAACGGATAAGACTATTTTATCAGTGTTACATAGACCATGCTTTGACTTATTATTACAGGTCTTGTCTTTGTTTACCAAGCTCTTTTTCATAACTAGAATCTACTTTTGTCAATCTTTTACACTAAGATAATGAGTACGTAATATCATATTATTTGTAGACAATACTTATTCTTAGCCAATCAAATTATAGTAATGATTGACAAGTGTCAATCAGTAAGGAATTCGTGAGGGGCTCTTTATAAGGAGCGCCCCAAGTTCTCCTTTAGTGTGACACAGTGACACGGTGACACTGTGTGTGTGTGCGAGTTGCACTGAGACCACATGTACATCTAGAAGAGAAGCTGGATAAAACAAGTCCACTACAAGATCTCGACTCCCGCTTAATCCCTCAGTGTGTGTTGCAGACCACCCACCGCAACATCAAAATTAGCGGTGCATATTGTTTTTGTTTTCAAAATAAACAACTTCCAGCCGGATTCATTTAAACCGATTGAAATGAGTAAAGCATATTATTATTTGTGTGTTCGAGGAAGAATTAACTGTTTGAGTGCATGCCTTTAAATGATACGACAAGCCTAGTTGTTATTTTTAATTGAAAATGGTCATATATAAAAGTGTAGAAGAGAACAGTAGTTTCCATGAGAGTAACAGACAATTACAGGCAATATGAGCTGTCGCGAAAACTATCAATCAAACCAAGGTTCAACTTCAACTTTATTAGTATATATGCTATGAATACAAGGATTATATACCACCCGCAGTTAGCCACGGAACTATTCGAAGCCCGAGGTAAAGAAAAAATAGTTGCGCGAAAGAAAATATTACAGTAATATAGTGGACTCTACATACAGAACTGACTGTAACTGTCATATAGAAAAATAATAAAAAGGGGAAAGAGAGGAAAATGGACTTAAATAATACATTTAATAGTGCATAACTAAAATAAAAATGCATAGTTAAACTAGGTGCATATTTGAATATGCATTGATGATGTCAAAAACCAATAGAGAAAACTTGAAGATCTCTCATTGTGGCCTTAATATCAACCTTGACTATGACTCGGCCCAACTGAGCCTTAACTGAACAAACACCGACATGGAATGTCGGATTTTCCAAAGAAACGAATGTCCGAGTTCACGGGTTTCATCCCCTAAAGAACTTGCGTGAGAAGATGATGTATACCTTCAGGGGTTCATATAAAAACAATTACCGGTAACAGCTAGCTGTTTATAATACACCTGAGCGATCCGTTGAGCACTTCAATCGGGAATTATCTGTTATAACTGCCCGTTCCGCTAATCAGCTGCTTTTTTATAATAGTCCACTGCCAAAAGGAACAAGTAACCAAGTTCATTTTGAAGGACTGGAAAATTGTGGAAAGTACCAAAATGTATTGCACTCGACAGAGTACAAATTAGCGTGTGTCGAAGATGGGCGGTTGTGCGGGAAAAGAGGCTCAAAGAAACAAAAGGTCCATAAGAGGCGAGAGAGGAGAGAGACGAAGAAGAAGGGCCTCTGGTGTTGTACGTTAAGAATCTCACTCCATTCAAACATTAGGTTTCAAAATTTGAACCTCGTCCCTGATTGGATAATCTACTCATTACCAGGCGCAACCGTGAGTGTTGACGTATCGGTAATTTTCATTGGCTTTCCAATGGCCCAGCAAAACCGGTTTGACGTGTTTTCTTGATTTGTAACAGCGCATGGAAGTGAGATTCTCAATGGATCTAGAATTCATACACATATTTATTATCTAGAATTCTGAATTCACCTCGGAGGGCATGTGACGTCACTACACAAATAATGTAATTAGACTTTGGCATGAAGCAAGCAAACTCAACTCGTAGACCGTGTTTTTGTTTGGCTTAATCCTCGATTAGTTAGGTTAATCCTAGATTAGTAATCTAGGGTTAAATCGACCTTCCAGGAATGGCTTTGTAACCTAGGATTAGCTAATCCTGGCTTAGCCGAAAATTTAATCCAGGGCCAGTGGAGAATAAAGACCTTTGTTTTGGACCCGTAAACTCGTTCTGAAACTGATCAGTGAGAGGTTACGCGTGGGAAATGTATTGTTTTTAGCCAACATGGCGCCGCGTGATAAAAGCGAATTAGAGGGCTTTAGATCTAGAACTCTTGAGTTAACTCAAATGGACTTTTTCACTAAAAAAGAATATACGAACAATGTACCTTTTTTCGACGATATTCTATGAGCACGCTTCTCCGCAGTTCGAAATTTGTGGAGAATCAAACCGATAAATGGAACTATTGGCAATGCAACAGAAACTTCGCAGATTGCATTGGCTAATTCTGACCGGAAGTGCAGGGGCAGAATCAGCTGGTACATATATTTCAGCACTCTAGTATTTAGACATACATCAGTTTTTCTATTTTATTCAGACGGCAGTACTATTTACAAACATCTATTTAACATTTGTTACACGTTTTTTTACCTTTATCACGTAGCAGCCATATTGTGTCCCAGGAGAATAAAAACCTTTGTTCTTGTACTTTCAAACTCGACACAGAGACGAGGCTGGAAGTGCAAAAGCTATTGTTTGTAGCCAAAATGGCCGCGACGTGATCTATGGGAGAAAGAGGGATACGGTTCGTACAGGATATGTCAAATGTATAATGTCAAAAGCGGGCAGGCGGCCATGTTGTTTAGATGGGTAAACCTATTGGTACAAAGTCCCTAGGGCTAAATATTCTTAAGCTTAGAAATGCAGAGGTAGAAATGAAAGACATATCTTCTTGACAGGACAAGGTAATGGCAAGGACAAACACGACAGTTCGTTTGGCGGCCCTGCGAAAGGAGATGGAAGCACTAGGCCTTGACGCCTACATCGTGCCGTCCACTGACGCACATCAGGTACGCATGCGCGTTAGAAGTGGATTTCTGTCATTATAGGAAGAATACTAGAATATTCTTGGAAGTAGATCGCTGAGCCGAGCTCATTGCATAAATGGCGTCCAATTTAAGTAGGTATTGTCCTGGAGACTTTAGGGTATATACTTCATGGTAGTGTTTCGTTCCATATAGTCTCCCTGCATAATCATTTTCTCTGCTGTTTTACAGTATTATGCAGGGAGACTATATGGAACGAAACACTACCATGAAGTATATACCGACTTTAGCAGGAGCACTGTAAACCATCAAATAAATGATAAACTTTCTCATGACGAAAGACAAAAATAACTACTCAGATTTGCAGAGTATGCTTTCCGGTATACTGGAAAAATTGAGACAATTTTGCTGAAGGTGGCAAAGATTCGAGTGGATGACAAATGCTGTTTTTAAGAGATCTTTAGAGCAACTTGTAAAACGGAAATCAAGTTTTAATTGGCCATCTTTATCGAACAAAGTTTGACAAGTATATCAGGACATTCACATGGTATTTCTCTTCTATCTCAGGGTGTTATTTTTGTAGTTAACTCAAAGGTTCAATTCGATTAACAGTGCCTCCTTAAGGTATGAGGGTGACAACTCTAACAAGGCCTGTTTCGTGAGTGCGGTAAACCAAGGCAGGGTACGGTGATGGTCTCTTGAGTACACTTTTGCCGGTGAACTATATAGAAACAATAGGATCAATCACGGTTTCTGGAAAACCCCCACCCCTCCCCCCATACTTCACCCTAACTTTAATGGTTAATCATTAATGATAGAACGATGCATATCCAAGGGAGGGGTGGGTGGGTACTTTCCCAGAAACCTGGAATGAGCCAAACAATATCGAGACATTGCACATAATTTTCGGGAGATTTTTTCTTCCGACCAGCATAGTGAAGGGGAAATCATACGGAGGATTTTTGAGAAACATGGCTTTCTTAGTGGTTGTCAACTCCCGTTTAAGGTGAAATAATTATCAAGTGATTGGGCAAGAAGGGCCGCACACTTTGAGCCATCCCCTGTCCTTTAACACCGACATATCCAGATAAATTGCCTTAAAATTATAACTTGATAGTCATTTTTAGTGTTTCTAGATGGTCAAATTAAGTCTCGACGTATTTCTGTTTCAGAGTGAGTACATATCTCTGCACGACTCAAGAAGACAGTACATATCAGGTTTTACAGGATCGGCAGGTTAGTGACCTTATCAACGTGTTACTCTCGGTAAATATTGAAATCGCTCAGAAAGATTAATTTTTCCCTCATGGCGCCCAAGATTCTCGTACCCAGACCCCATTTGTTTCTTACTGCGCATGCTCGACGAAAATATAGGGCTCTGGAATAATCCGATTCCGGAAGTCCTCGAATCACGGACTTCCGGTAACTCTGCGTGTGCTTATCATTACGTCACTCTTCGGGTTCGATTCTCAGGTTAGTTGGATTTGGAAGTTCGCCCAGTAGTTTGATAAAAATATTTTGCTTGCTACTGTCAGGGCAAGCCTTAGGGAGTTTCTTTCATCTTCTGCCGTTTTTGATGTGGATTTTACGGCTTTATTTTCATGCATCAGGCTCGTGTTTGTTTATCGTTCTGCCCTCGGTTGATTCATCAGACATCAGATTCATACCGACAAGAAGATTCACAGGGATCGAACTGAAAACTCACTGAAATCGCCTTGCCTGAGCCCGATGACCACACAAACAGCGACTGAATACACCGTAGAAGCAAGTCAATACATTTTATCATAAATCGTTCGTATTTTAGCTCCTTGAAGGCTTGAGTTCGTTGCATTCCCATACAAACGCTTATATTTAAGCGATCAGCGTTTGTGCATGCACAAGTATACGAGATCGGAAAATGCCACTTCTGCCTGTAGAGCACTTACGAACATTGTTGTTAATATGGGAATGTGCAGATGACCTATCTGTTATGGTAAATCCTTCGGCTATATCAACTGTTACTACCGGTTGGGTTCGATTTTCAAATTCATGTACTGTGTGCGATTTGTGTTGGCGGTGAAGTGATTTGAACTCCCGATAGGTATCTAAGAATCCTAGAAGATTTTTAGTGGCAACCACTTAAGTAAGTCCAACGGTTTTTAGCGTTTAGATAACCCCCAATTTTCAATGCCTTTGTCCAAATAAATCAACCCCCAAAAAGGTCTTTATGCTTGACTACCAGTGAAATTGCATTGTTCAGAACAGCCAATCAGAATACACAAAAATCGGATTATTCCAGAGCCCTATTTTTTCGTCGAGCATGCGCAGTAAAGAAACAAATGGGACCTGGGTACGAGATTGGTGGCGGCCATATTGAGTCCCCTAAACTCGTTCTGAAACTGCTCAGTTCGATCATAATTAATAGAGTGGAATGGTTATGAAACCCAGCGACCTTCTTTGTTGTATGTCTTTGTTCGCTTTTTTCAACCGTGACCGTGCACAAACACAATAGAAATTCCAATATGTTAATCTATCAGCCAATAGAAACGTGTGATTCAGTCGTTCAGGGGACGCTAATGAACTATGACCGTGCACAATCTTTTGTCTTATCCCCTTTGTTAGCCCCTTTGAAGTTTGCCGGGGTTTCCTGACTATTCCACTCTATTAACTATGGTTTGATACTGACCTTGCAAAATCTATTGTTTCTATTGTGAGAAGAGTCAATTGGCATGTAATATTAAATATATGATAATAATTTAGTACTTATATTGCGCAAATTTCATCTGGATATTATCAAATGGCAATGCGTGTCAAAGTATAGTTTGAGTAGTTTGAATTTCTGCCAGTCATTGAGATAAATTATCAAACATGACCGGAATTTGTCAGTAACTCAGGAAAGAAAGCAAGAACGAAATTGAGCATCCTGTGGAAAGCCTGAGAGAGGGAGCATCCTGTGGAAAAGAGTTGCAGCGAGAGCGAGAGAGAGAGATAATGTGTAGAAAAGAAATAATAAGAGCTTAAAAGAAGTTCGTGTTGGTATGGGGAATAAATAATGACTTTTTAATGTACGTGACTGCACCATGGAGCTATCAAGGTGAGAAGTCAGGTCTCGGCTGAGCCGGCTAATCACCAGAAAGCAGCATGGAAGAACTTTTACCGCCCATGTTGTGACGTTCTTGAAGTGCCAACATGTACATACAGTAAAACTTTGGTTAGTCTCAAGTTGTTATGTTTTGCTCTTTCTCGTAGATATGATACTTAACATAAACTCCATTATTTTAATCCTATAGTTTAAAAAAATACTTTTATTTCTGTTTACACAAACTCTTATACTAGCTCTAGTGCACTAATAATCTACATTCACTTTTTATATATCCTGTATTTGTCTTATATATCTATTAATTTAAATACGTTTTCTAGGGGCATAAGCAACTTTGGTAACCCTCCTCAACATTAGCAAATATCTTTTGTCGCATGTCCTAAATGTAATGATTGTTTTGTTTTGTGGAAATAAAATCCTTGAACCTTGGTTTCGTTTGAGTGGGAAAGAAGTAAGACGCCCGTATATGCCAGGTTACGTCATTACCGTAGCTTTCCAAATCGATCTTATCATACCCGAAACTGATGTTACTGTTGCGTCTAGCTACGAATAGCAGTTTCAGCGGTATTGACCCAAACACCTCACTTCGGTGTACTGAAGCGCCTTCTTGTGTGACACCAATACCCACTTAAACAAGCACGACTAATTTAGATACACAGTTTGAATAGTGCTTCATTACATTGAAGTGAGGCGTTCGGGTCAATACGCTGAAACTGCATTTCGTAGACGCAACAGTAATAGAATATCAGCTGTTTTGAGGCGACCTCTCAAAACATTTTTGTTCATGCGTGAAGTAATCTTGAATTCGCGTGCCCGTAACCAATTTTTCTTCTGCTTCTTCTTCTTCTTTTTCTTCTTCGTCTTCTCGTATCGCTTCTTCCATTCCCTGGCCTTCAACGACGTCAAATAAATATGTTTTGATTCCCGAATGCAATAAAATATTTTTGAGCTTGAAGAAAGATCAAAACTACACGATCTGTGGGACAAACTTTGAAGCAGAAGAGCATGTCGTTTAATAGCCTGAGAAAACAGCCGAAATTTCTGCTCGGTCCAGGAATCCCATCGCGAAAATGGCGTCTGAGCAACGAGCCAGAAAATTCCATACTGATGACGTAGAAATTTAGCTCGCCCTGTAGTGTCTCTGATTGGTTGAAATAGAATTATGAATTATAAGAGGCGAACTACGAGTTTGTTTTCAAGGTATATAACTACCGAGCGGGTTGGTCGTTTGCTTGGCAGTGGATCACGGTCATTAACAACCATGAAATTCAAGCCTATTTAGCGTGTGTCGATGCTGTCGGTGGCTCCTTTGCTTCGTTCCTGCAGCGGTTAGTTGAGCGAAATGTCATACTGTCAAAACATGTACATGTAAGTGATCAAAAAGGATACTATAATAGTTGTTTAGAATTTCATAACCTACACACACTGAGCTACTTAATCGTTATTCATTTCTGAGAACAGTCTTTATCAAGCCACCTTTGACATGAATCAGTATGGTGTCATTAAGTGTGCAACAACTGCCTTGGATCAACTTGGACGAGTTGAGCTGTGGCTATACAGATCATCTTCTCTCAAACTCCAAACTCCCACGTAATCAGCCGGCTCTTTTGTTAGAAAGTGAATCTCTGCTCAGAATAAATATTTACATGTAAGTGCGCTATGAATCACGAACGTGATGGCCGTTCTTTCACCAAAACAAACGAGCAGCCTCGTTAGTATATACCTTGAAAGTAACTGCATTCTGTAGCTAACCTCTTCTGATACTGACCTGGCAAAAGAGCTGGCTTGAAAAGTGGCCCACTGTGCTGTGTGTAGGTTTTGAAACTATAAACAACCATCATGTTTTGACAGTCGTAGGACATATTCGCTTGACCGGGCCGAGCCGCTGAAAGAACGAAGCACACGAGCTACCGACACATGCTAAATATTCTTGAATTTCATGGTAGTTCATTACCGTGATCCACTGCCAAGCAAACCAGCAGCCGGTAGTTATATACCTTGAAAGGAGCTTGCACTTAATTTATGAATCGTGAAACGGCTGTCTGTTACGTCATCAGTATGGGATTTTCTGGCTCGTTGCTCAGACGTCTCTTTTGTGGGAGCGATAAGAGTCGAAAGTCTTCTCAGGCTAGTCGTTTCAGAGATATGGGAGAACAAATATGAGAAGTAGTTGGTAACCTTATAAGCCAAGATGGCCGCCATATAACTTCAAAATCTCATTAAATATAAAGCGAACATTTCATCCACTTCATTCGGTTTCGCTGTGAGTCCCATTAATTCGAACTTCTGAACATTTATAAAGCTGAAAACCTTTAATTTGTCACAAATTTGTTGATTTTCATCACTAGTCTGAAACACATGAAGGTTTATATTGTTGGGACATAATTAAAGTCTCTGGAACTCGTGAGCAAATATATATCATATTGACCTGAAATTTCGTCTGAGGACTTAAAACAGGGACATCGTATCATTGTTATCAACACGTGTAGAATATCAATCCACAGACCAAAACGTACTTTGTCTGATTTGCTCTTTGTTATACCCTAATGTTCCAAAAAAATATGAAAAAAAAACATTACTTTTAAATAGCGACAACGCAATCTTAAGCAAATTTGTTTCATTCTGACTTGGGTTTAAGACTTTTGACGATTTTGCTGATCTTGAAAATGCTCACCAACTGGTTTTCATGTAATAAAAAGTCAATTACATGGCTGTTTGGAAATACAGAATTTATCTTCTCGTGTTTAACGTGAAGTTAATCATAAGTAATACCACGACAAGAGATAAATTCCGGATCTCCTTCATTGGCATTATTTAGTTAATCCAACTACTATCTCTCAAATTGGCTATTCGAATATCTCACTATCTTACCCTTAATCTTACTGAATCTCGCAGGCGAGGCCGTAATAACAAAGACTAAGGCATCCCTGTGGACCGACGGTCGCTACTATGAGCAGGCTAGAATGCAGTTGGATAGCAACTGGGTGCTAATGAAAGCCTGTAAGTACATAAAGGCAACTGTCATTACAATTCACTCTTTTCACCTGGTGACCATCTTGGATTCAAAGCGAGGCAATCCTTTGTTTTTGCCAGGTGAGCCTCATTTTGACTATCCCTCACTACGAGGCTGACCTGGCAAAAACAAAGGATTGCCTCGCTTTGAATCCAATATGGCCACCAGGTGAAAAGAGTGAATCATCCCACTGTACCGAAAAAGATGGCGGTTGTACACTTGACCACAATCCCTTGCGAACCTAGCACAGTAAAACACACAAGTAGAAACCCCGTTGTTTATTTGAATGACAGTGTATTGGCAACAGCATTTGTACTGGCTTGTATTTAAGATTTAAAATCTCTCTACCGCGATTTTATAACGGATTTAAAGATTTTCGTGTGCAAAGGATTGTGGGTACAAATACAAGCCGCCATCTTTCTCGGTATTTACAATTATAATGCGTCGGAGAATACAATACTATGAGCTCACGCGAATCACATTGGTCCATAGACCATAAATCGTCCATAGATCATATATACTTCATAGACCATAGTCCATAGACCAATCTGTTTGATCTGTTCATGTGTTAAGTAAAAGGAGAGTCTGGTATAAAGGAAAGGGGAGAACTTAATTTCGTAATTTGACGATGTTATGCGTGCTAATCATCGCCTGTTTTCTTTTCGCAGCCACTGCTGGTACTCCAAAGATTTATCAGTGGCTTTCAACGGTACGTGATACTCTACAATGCTTACATCCACCAAGATACAAAACCTAAATCAGCCCACCGCGGAGGCCGGTTATCCCACGGAGATTTTCGGCGTTCCTTTTTGGGGTACAATGGGAGACTAGTTCCTGTAAAAACTAGCGTTAATCTGCGTCGGCGGGGAAGATAAACACTGGTATGATCAACTAAAAGTCGATTAAGGTATGCTAAGCGCCGTGGGGAGCGAGTAGCAGTTAGCCTTTAGGGGTAGTCTGCGTCATTCTCCCTCCGCTCCCCCACCCCATGCGCTTGCCACGCAGGCTATTTTAGAGGTCAAAATTCTCGTCAGTTTCGTTACAAAGGGGGTGGGGGACCCATAAATAATGAACGTTCCTTTAGGACCCCTGTAAGTTCGTTTGAGTTACCGTATTTCCTTGCTTAAAGACCCTGTGTCCGAGCCCATGGTGCTTTGCGCGCGCAAATCATTTTCTTAGGCTACGAAAATCCGAAAGATCGTTGTTGGTTATGTGACTCTAGAATCTTTCGAAATCCATCCCTAGTTTGGGCCATCGTGTAATTATTCATAGGTATATATGCTTAACTGACTTTCTTTTACCTTAACTTTTGTATATATACTTTTTTAAATGAAACTTTAGTTCGAATATTTCTTCGAATCCCTGTCTAGAGTGGCGAGTAGAGGAATGCCGGAGAAAGTGCCGAGACAGCGAGGCGAAGCGACTTGACAGATAATCCTTCAGCAGTCCACATTTTACTTTCTCTAGGTCTACAATAGAACACTTGTGGTTCAAAAGGACTACTACGTGAGTTTCCCGGGGATTTGCTGCACTAAGGGACCGGCGGGCTTCGTTGGAAATACAAAGCACAAAGCAACCACTTCTGGCATCAAGAACATTCGTAATTATAATTTCGCACGGCTAAGCTCCACTGAGGTGTTACTACTTATCTGTATCTGTATATGTTTTGCATTTTTATTAGCAGAGAAAGCAATGTCCTTAACCATTTTTTTCATCCTCCAGTACGTCCAGAAAGTCTTGCTACCAAAACTACGATCGCGGGTCAAACTCCAATCTGCCGAGTTCAGCTGTTACTTCGCTGTGAGTTTTCATTTCATTTTGCACTCAAAATATATCATTCGCAAGGAAAGTAGAGATCTTCAAATACAGCTAAGCAATACTGGAGACATGAAAACAAGGTAACAAGAGTATGTGTTTGCTTGTAGAGTTGTGAAAAGTCGCACTCGTACACCGAATTAGAATCTAAAGACAGAACAACAGTGGCTTCCTGCCAAGTACTGTTAAAATCATATTCGAAGCATCCGGGGAAAATTCGTGGGCTCGATTGGGTTTTTAATCCGGTAGAAATTATGAAATTCGTTATCCAAAGTGCATGTGTACTTCTTTTATGAAACTTATAAACAATCGAGAGCATTTTAGTTCGCCTAAAAGCTGGCCTTTAATTTATGCGGCCGTTGATAAACAAACTAATCATAACATTGGCGCAAAGCACCATGGGCTCGGACACAGGGTCTTTAAGCACCTGGGCGCTCGTTTCAAATTGTATAATATGATGGGACCGCGCTAATTAGTCGAGGGAGAGCGCTTATTTAAAATTTCGCATTCAAATGTGTGTGTGTGGCCGGGGGGCTTATTCGAGGGTCGACGCTTAAGGTTACCGGATACCTTCAAAACGAAAAAAATGAGGAAATGTTTTTTTCTCACAGAAATGTAGTTTTAATAGTAGTGTCTAATGTACCAAAAACTCCGTTCAAAAAAGAATTATATTGACGGAGAAATACCAAAAGGAAGTTTTTAACCGGAAGTAAAATGTTCTGTTTGATTGACAGCAGATCAATAAATACATGACAAGTGCTCACTCGCCCGTAACGACGGTGTGGGGAAAGCTAGCGCATATTAAATTCATTTCATATACCAATGTTTATGCATTGATCAATGTTAAGACGGGGGGGAGAGTAGGTCAGATGTGCGGCATTTGACTTTTTTCGAGAGTTTTGGTCAAATTCCCCACCTTGGGGAAAGAAACATTGGTCAATTGTGATCAAATTGCCCCACCTGGGACAACGAAATTCCTCCTTAAACTATATATACAGCTGAGACAATGGGGGAACTGGAGGTGAACCCAAATAAATGTGAAGCGTTCTTTTTAACTAAATGAAAACAGATGTGAAAACGCATTTTTGAAGTTCAGACCTTCCAACATCCAAGATGGCGACTCGGGAAACCAGTCCTCAAGTCCTCAAGCGGTCGAATTCAAATGTCCACACCCTGGGGCAAAGCTTGTAATCAAATTACCCAAGATTGACGCCAATATTGATCAAATGCCGCACATCTTCCCGAGACCAACCGCCCCCCCTCCCCCCCCCCCCCCCCCCCTGCGGCTTAACATTGATACACCATTACGATTTTCAATCAAAATAGAGATTTAAAAAATTTCCCACTCAAGAGAATTTATTCGTTTTGTGTAAAATTTGCACAACATGTCAATTAATATCTCAGCTGCAAAACCGTGTCGGGAATTGGGAAATTCTAAAAAGAGAGCTCTCGACGGCGTTTCCCGCATATCTACCTGGCTTATGTTTTCGCCTTTTCACGGAGAGCATGATAACTTTTGAACTAAATCGAATTTTGAAATTCCCCGACACAATTTTGTAATACGATTCCTCTGAAATGCGACAAAGCAAACAGATTTTAAAACTCGGAGTCGGAGCTTCTGAAAGCCATCTCACTAGATCGGAGAAACGGGATGACGGAAAATTCGAGATTTTCAAAGAACTCAAAACTTTTTATCTATTCTTGCAGCCAATTTTATAAACTTTAAAATGATACATGGATGATTTATCTACGATGTTTCCTCGAGGCGCTACATATTTTAGACTGGAAACACACCCTGAAAGTATCCGGTAACCTTAATCGAGGAAAAGCAGTTATAAACAACTTCGGCCCCTTGACACCTCAATCATGCAGGAGGGACTCTGAAGACATTCCACTACTTTTTTTCTAACTTCTTTTCATTTTATTTTTGACAGGTTTTACAGAAAGGCAATAAAGTCGGAGTGGATCCCTACTTAATGAACACGCGTAAGTGTTGTCACATTTTGGACCGTTATAAACACCCTTGGAATATGTGTCCGCTGCTTAAACGCACCTTAACTGCGCGGCTGATTAGCGCAGTTGGAAGGACTGCGGTCTTGTATTCTGGGGTCAATGGTTGCAGCGATCCTTTTCTTGCAGGAATGGGTTGCGCTTTTCCAATCTGGTACGTGAGGAACGTTTATTCAAATGGTACAACATGCCAGCGTACGGTTGTTAAAAAAGTGGATAACGCTATCCACCGGATAAATCCCAATCCAGTGGATAAAATAAGCTAGTTTGGTTAATACTTATCCACTGGATAGCGCGATGCACCCCTTGAACAACAGACCCTGGCCTGTTGTACCGTTTGAATAACAATAAGGAATTGTATTACAATTGGCAACTAAAATACACTTATTCTGAGCGAAGTGCATCCCATACTACCCTGCATGGACCCGGTTGTTCGTAGCAAGGGTAAGCGCTACTCCGGGGTTAAATCTTTAACCCGAGGTTAAACAGTACAGATTACAATTACAGAAGTGGCGCTAGCTATCCTAGGGATACATTTACCCTTGCTTTGAACAACCGGGCACTGAGTGCCAGAGATCCGTCTCACTAAATTTGCTGACATAAAGAGCACTAAAGGCGTGACCAGCGTGTACCAGAGGCGCGAGAAGAACTCTGGAACGGAGCGCCAGATTCTCTGTGTAGCCTCGCGAATAAGAACACCATTTGCTCTTTCTAACACCCTCACTCATCGGCTTATTTTTGCATGTCGTTTCATCTGACAAAGTAGATTTTCTCATACGACATTGCTGACCAACGTAAATTATAACAGTATTATTTCATAGGGTCTATAGCTTAAGATTACACACGCATAATATATGATCCGGTCCGGGGGGTACACCCTTGTATGATAAATAGGTACGTATCTGTGGCCATGAGCTCCAGAACCGGACCCTGTTTTACCAGAAAAAATAGCTCCAAAACTCAGATTTCCAAGTTATTGTGAGAACGAATCCGGATTTTCTTCCTGTTTGATTATTTTGAATCGTCTATAACCTAGTAAAGCCAACAATCTGATTGGCTAGAACCGGAATTCGACATATTTTTACGAAAACTCCGGAAATCGGAATTAGGTTCAAAACCGGACCCGGTACTGCCGCACATATATATGACGTCATAAACAAGAGTGCCCCTACCCCCTCCCCCCGGGGAGCCGGTAAAGAATATGACGATTGCGTAATCACTAATACCGATGCTTTACAGTTCGACTACTGAAACCGGGGCCACATAGACAACAAGAACCAATCACATTGCAGAATGAAAACAAAGCATTCCAACTTACGGTTATTTGAGCCAATCAGTGTCGAGTAGAAGACAATAGCATTTCGACTTTCTCGAGCTTCGATCCGGTAAAAGGCAAATTTTATGGACAAGTTCTGAAGTCTTTTGAATGAATATAATCGTATGGATATGTTAGGATTTATACTTAGGAATGCCGTTTTGCAATGTGTTTAGTTCTCGTTGTGGCCCTGGTTTCAGAAGTCGCACTGTAACTAAAATAGATCT
The DNA here is from genome assembly GCA_030867875.1 of Actinernus sp. WN-2022. NCBI lineage: Eukaryota > Metazoa > Cnidaria > Anthozoa > Actiniaria > Actinernidae > Actinernus > Actinernus sp. WN-2022. The sequence continues at coordinate 31,520,795 of JAOWCC010000019.1, forward strand.
CATTAACTTTCAGGCAAGTTTAAAACGTATACTAAGGTTAGTACCATCCACGTACTTTTCCTTTTCTTTCTTCTGAGTGGAAAAATAAACAGTCTACATTTCCTGCAGTAGATAAATGGAGGTTATTAGACGGCTAAGCATCTATTCGGCTGTGTATTTTTATGAGTTATTCGTATTTTGGCACTATCTAATAAATGTTAAAGGGGAAAAAATGGATCAACAACCCATGGACCACATGCAATCCTGACGGGGTCGAATTATGAAAGCGAGGTCGGTCGGTCTAGCTAGGGTGGTAAATTGATCTGTTTTCGTGCTATTCCCGACATTTTAAAGTTTAGAAACATTTCTTAATACCAAGGAGGAACTTATATCAAAAGCTCCAATATTTTCAATTTTTGGCGAAGATTAAAACAGCTAGATCAACCGACCCTAAAGTTTCGACCCGCAGGAACCTGCAATGGGTTGTGGATGTTATCTATAGTGTGACACTTATGGTGTGACAATCTTTGGCGTGACAACCTATCGTGTGACAATCTATTGCGTGACAGCCTATTGTGTGACAATCTATGGCGTGATTGTAGGACAATGTACAGCGTGACAACCTATTGTGTGACAATCTATGGCGTGATAACCTATTGTGTGACAATCTATGGCATGATTGTGGACAATCTATGGCGTAACAACCTATTGCGTGACAAGCTAACTTGTAGATACTATATAGCTACCACAAGGCGTGAATTTGTACTGAAGGTTCCTCTAATGGAATTACGTATGGCTATTTTAGTATATAATGCTTTTCTATAGTCTCAAAAGTACTGTGAGATGAGTGAGTGTGTGATATTTTTTTTTTCTGTTTTCTTGGAATAAAGAATCTCAATGGCAGTGGATTGCACTTGCTTCCCGTAACACCTAACCTTGTAGACGAGATCTGGACCGAACAACCGGCCTCACCGAACGGGACATTGTTTGTCCTGTCTCTAAAGTACACCGGTAAGGGAACAGCACGCAATCCGTCCATATCTTTAAGGGTGACTAAAATACGTAAGGTAGAGGGACGGCTATGCATTCATGTGTAAACGTTATCCACTGGAGAATATGGACCTCTTCCATGGAGGGAAGTTTGATGGAAATTGTACTATAACAGGAGAATTCGAACGACGAGCACAGCCAGCCTTGTTTTAATAAGGACCCGCACTTTAAAAGGGAAAAGACCATCCGCTTCTCGCCCTTTGGGATTTCAAGTTAAGAACAGTCAAGCAAGTAATCAAGTAATTAGTCTTCTTCTGTTGAATACTAAATTGCTGAATCCAAAATTAAAATAAGCCAAGAAAAAGTAAACATCAGCAAGCTAGTTGCTCCGTTTTGTCTGTCAATAACTTTTTAGAACCGTTTACAACTCTTTAGTGTATTTTTAGACATTCAAGTTTTCGATTCGAATTTCGCGCGATACCAAATGTCAGAGATCACTCAAGTGGAGCATCACATGTTGCAGAGCTTTGAACAGAGATGTTCACTTGACAAAGGCTGATTGACAACTGAAGGTGTTCCAACCTGGTTGAGGCCCTTTTATAGTGCTGGTTCTCGTTTTAAAGGTTTATTAAGCTGCATGATGTGTGTTGAATTATGAGGCCTGCTTCATTTCAAACGAAGACTACTTTATTATTTTTCACATCTCTAGCTATATACGCACTAGCCTGCTATGCAAACGTATTTTTTCATTCTCATCAATTCGAAGGAAAAAGTAACTTTTAAAAGTAACTTTTTTCTTCGAATTTATGAGAGTGAAAAATACGTCTGCATAGCAGGCTATAGCGAGACTTACTGCCATTAATTGTCATTAATGTGCCAACTAGAGATCCATTGGTTCTTGACACAAAGCGGCCTTTTGAAATCATGGTTTACATTAGCATAACAATTGTAATGTTTATCAACACAAAGTATCGCTATATACGCAAATGTCACTAATATATACCGGGCTTACATTACTTACAATTACATAAATTACATTACATTCTTTGCATCGTATACTACATCTTTCCCCTAGAAGGAACTAGTTGCATAGATCAATAAAGATTAAGAGTAATGAAAATTCTTATCTTTACAAGACTTTAACCACACGACCTGCATGATTCGTGTGATATATGCAGCCGGGTCCTCAGCCTCTATGTCCATAGAATCGCGAAATACAAATGTGACTCCACAAACTGAAGTACGAAATCTTTGGCAAGAACGACAAAAAGCAAGGACAGAAACTGGTCGGCACATAACGTGCAAGTTTTAGGATTAGGGTTAGTACCACTGGTTACGTATTAACTTCAATATCCTTAATATCTAGGGAAAACGTGGCAAGAGAAAGTTACAGATCTTCGGGCAGATATGAAAACCTACGGCGCAACGGCTGTAGTTCTTTATGAACTGGACGAAATAGCATGTAAGTAATGAATATGAAGTAATGGAAGGGTTTGTGTGTTAACCACCGATTCCGTTTTGTCCAGTATGACTACCTAGTATTGGTTTGATTGTGCATATGAACTATATATTCAATATTCTTCAAAGCGAGGGTAGCTATAGGATAAATGACAATAGGCCGCCCATTACACGGAGCCGTATATCCCCGGCTAACTACGTTTATTAGCGCTTTCGTAAACTGCAAAAGGAATGGGGCCGAGTGTGTAAATTTAATATTATTTAATACTAGAAGTAATCATAGATTATTAAGTAGCATGGAATGTAAAAAGGTGCTAATTGTGGTATTGTTTCAATCTTCCACCTCATTGGCTTAGACATAAAAATCTATCTAAACTTGAAGAAATTTTTTTTCCCTCATTTTGTAAACAGATTTGAATTGCATCTAGTGAACACACTCATAACTATTAATATGACGAACTTTCAATATGGGGAACATTTTTAAATTGAACGTTTTCTTGGTTATTGTTTTGGACTCTTCTGGTTGGACGAAATGTTTTCACACAAAAGAAATGTACCTTTAAAATGCATTTTTAGTGGATTTAATTTCAGAGATTTATCATTTAAGGGTTTATGAGTTGTCAGTATGAAAAACAGAAAATACTAAAGTGGGGAAAGCAAATTGCATCTGAACAATAGAATTGTGCCTACCTCTTGCGCGGACTGTTACTTAAAGTGCGTTCGACATGGTTTTTGTAAGAGAAAGGACAGGGCTTCCTGTGGTAACACAAAAGCCTGAAAAATTGCTGCAATGATGTGGGTGTAGATGTAAATAATCCTGATCAAAAATGCTTGTTTTTAACTAATGTGAAAATTTTGAATGTCTTGACTTATAAATTAATATACAAGGGGATGCATATGGGTATAAAACTTTAACTGAATGTTTATATTGTGTAACATTAAATCATTGGCTGCATGTGGTGCTTATACATGTGGTTTATATGGTTATCATTCATTTGAGCATTTGTAGCACATTTTTGCTGTGTGGTATACAGTGTAAAGCAATAATTGGAGTTAGTGTAGAACACAATCAACCCCATAGCTATAGCTACGGCTATTCAGATGTGTATAAACTGCATTCCAGTTCCTAGTATTCACAATATTAAGTACAGTCCAGTGTAGAACATAAACGGAAATTATTTTTCAAGTGATTACATGGTGGTTGGCTGCAGAATATTGAGTGGTGTTGTTAGTTGCAGAATGTTTAGGGAATTGAACACAGCAATGAACTCAGTACTTTGATCATGAATTTCCCTCACCTTGTACTTTGTTGATATTTAAGTTCCTTGGCATATCAAAGTGTCATTATAGATTAACTCTTTGCCTGAATGTAGTGTTAATTTGTATAACCAAGATGCACACAAGCATGTGTCACTGATGTGTAGTGTAACAACTCACACAACATACGGGTGTTTAGAAAACTCAGGCCAGGTACTGTTTGTAGTTTTCGTATCTGTATGTACAGCGAAAAGCAGAATCCAATACAGCGAGTAAGCCAACAGAATTTTTGATCGCAGATTCACTCGGTGGATATAGTTCAGCACAAATTATGGCCAACTTGATTGTACTGCAGACCGCGCCAACAAAACAGACCATGTTTGACATCAGACTTTGTGTTTGTCTTATACTCCAGAGATAGCACACACTTTCCGAATTTCCTCAGGCTTCGATAAATCGTAGCAAATTATTCGCAGATTCACTCGGTTTTTACTGGTTCAACACAAATAAATAATTATGGCCGAGTTGAATGTTCAAGTATTTTACTTCTTCGGGCCTTTATAAGTACTTCTTCGGGCCTCTGGAACCCAGGGGTAATGTTCAAGGTGCCAAACAGACCATATTGGACTTTGTCAGTCCTCCAGATGTACTACACACTTTTCTCAGGCTTTGCTCAATTGTACTTGCGAACCTTTGAAACATCATTGCATTGGATTGTCGGAAAATAAGTCAAGTAACTTACCGATCGCGAGCAAAACAGAAATCTTGCGAGCGGCCATTCTGGTAAAATGAAGAAACCAAGCCACGAGGCGGTAAATACCTGCGTGCGCATATGTGCCGCTGGGTACCCGATTGAAGATTCACAGACATCGTCCAAAAAAAATCGATTGCTTTCCGCCTGGAAACGCACAGGTAGCCCACACATCACCACAGGGAGCGCTATGCAAGATTAGTATGCGCTCTCCTTCGTCGAACGCAAAAATGCATAACATTTTATTTTATTTTTAAATGAACCCCACTACAGAAAAGATTACATCGAAATTAGTATGTTTAACAAGTTTGAAGATGTTTGAGTAAATAAGAACTGAATATCAAGCATTTAAAAAACACAAAAATAAGAGAGTTCAGTATGGTTTGGGAGGACCCCCCCCCCCCCCCCCCCCCCCCCCCCCCCCCAACCACTTCCTCGTCAGTTCTCACTTCCTCGTCAGTTCTCACTTCCTCGTCAGTTCTCACTTCCTCGTCAGTTCTCAGTTCTCACCTAGGCACTGCGTTACCTAGGTGATCGGAAAAGACAGAATTAATAGTAACCGAAACCCATATTAGTAATAATTTAGTTTAGATATCGCGATCAGTCATATTTCAATTCTGTTGGCAGACGGTCATTTCTGAGTGTCGTTTCTTAGTTACCATCTTTGACTTGCATAGTTCGCATATTAGGTGTGAAGCTTGATCGAACGTGTGTAATAAGAATTTTTAAACTTGTTTCCTTTTTGTGTGTGCTACTTAAAATCTTATTGTTAATCACGTTAATCATTTAGTATACTTTCGGTAGACTTAAGCATAGGTATAGATGGCAACATTATTACACATTGGCGTTTGGAACATAAACGGCTTAATGAGTAGGGAACTAGGTAATAAACTCGAGTTACCCGAAGTAAAGGACATAATGGGAAAACATGACATTTTTGGAATTATAGAAACACATGCAAATGAGAATTCGAACCTATCGGTTGATTCATTTAAACATTATGCAAAATATAGAAGTGCTTCCGGTAAAAGGTATTTTGGAGGTATTGCGATATATATAAGTAAACGCGTCACCGGAGGTGTAAGTTATATTCCTACATCAAATAATAATGCTATATGGTGTAAAATTGACAAATCGTACTTCAATATGCAGGATGACATATTTCTTGGAACAGTTTATCTAAGTCCTAACAACTGCAAAAAATCTAAAGATGAAGACCTCATGAATGAATTAGAGGAAGACATTTTACATTTCTCAAGTAAAGGTAGAGTTGTTCTGCAGGGCGACCTAAATGCGCGAACTGGCGACCTGCAAGAATTCGTTCTTCTGGATGAAAACAGGTATATAGATCTTCCGGAAGACTATGAGCTAGATATCAACGATAAGCGATATTCAGAAGACGAGGATAAAACCGACCTTAGAGGGAGGTTATTAATAGAAACCTGCACGGGAAACAACCTTAGAATTCTGAATGGTATAGAGTTGCAGGTGACAACAGAGGCAAAAAGACCTGTCACAAGTACAACGGCTCTAGTTTGGTAGACTATGTAATAGCTAGTGCGGATATGATACCTCTTGCTTGTTATTTAAAGGTAAATCCTCTCAGGCCGCATATTTCTGATCACTGTCACATCTCTTTCATGTTTAAGATTTCCAAACCTATACTACATCAGACCGGCCACTCCCATAAAGTAACTCAGCATAAAAAAATGCTGTGGAGGGAAGATGTAAAAGACAAAATAATAGAGTTACTCAACTCTAACGAGTATAAAGAACAGCTAGCAAATGTAACAGATAGCTTCAGCAAAAACAAAGACATAAATATAGTCACTGGAAACTTTACCAAGGTACTTACAGGATTGTGCGAGAACGCTGGATTAAAATATAGCTCAAGTAGAGAAAAACGCCCTTTTAAAAAGCCAAACTCAAATTGGTTTGATCACGATTGTAACACAGAAAAAAGGCGTCTGGAGCTTCTAGGAAAGCGTTTATGCAGAAACCCGACTGATCGTTCAATCAGGAGTAATTTACATGAAAATAAACAAAAATTCAAAAGACTTGGCAGGAAGAAAAAAAATAACTTTATTAATAACAGCTTAAAGGGTATAGATTTAAAAGATACAAAAGGAACGTGGAAAGTGCTGAAAAAGTTATTCAACCTTAACAAGAAAACGAATACTAAGAAACATCCAGTAGAGAATAAGGATTTTTATCATCACTTTAGGAAGCTGAATGAAAAACAAGATAGTCACACTGAAGTTGATCGTTCTAGTCTAGAAGATATGGAAAACTTCGGTCCCCTAGATTTTGAAATCAGTGAACAGGAGATCTGTGATGCTATAGGTCGTCTTAAAAGTAATAAATCACCAGGTAGAGATAACATACTTAATGAATTACTGAAATGCGCCAAAGAGCAACTAAAAGCTCCGATTGTTCGTCTTTTTAATCTGGTTCTTGAATCAGGCAATTTCCCAAATGAGTGGTGCTATGGCCATATAATCCCTTTACACAAGAAGGGATCTCAAGACGATGTAGAAAACTACAGAGGCATAACCTTACTTTCGTCGTTAGGTAAACTCTTCACCTCTGTGCTTAACAAGAGACTTTATGATTATCTTGTCTCCAATGGGGTTTTAAAACCCGAGCAAAGGGGATTTAGAAAAAAGCATGGAACAGTCAATAGCATATTTATTCTCAAGACACTTATAGATAAATATGTTAAAAGCAAGCCAAAGCGGAAAAGGAATTTGCTTTTTGCATGTTTTGTAGACTTTAAAAAAGCCTTCGATAGTATACCACGAAATAAACTCTTTGAAAAATTGAGGAAAGTAGGGATAACTGGAAAATTTTATTCGTTGATCACCTCCATGTATTCAAATGACATATCTGTGGTCAAAACTGAGGACCAGATATCACCAAGCTTTAAATGCTTCGCCGGCGTGAAGCAGGGATGTATGTTGTCACCGACGCTGTTTAATCTTTTCCTTCACGACTTACCAGAAACATTTAATAAGAATACGTCAGACTTAGTTGAAGCACAAGACAAACAAATTAACTGTCTGTTGTATGCGGATGATCTTGTTTTAATGTCTAAGTCTTACACCGGTTTACAAAATCAGTTACAATATCTTCATAACTATTGTTCAATATCGAAAATTAATGTTAACTTAGAAAAAACTAAAATTATGATATTTAACAATAATGGAAAGACCTTAAATAATTATCGATTCTATTACGATAACAAATTATTAGACAATGTTAAAAAATATAAATACCTTGGGCTTACTTTTACATCTGTTGGAACTCTAGCTTTTGCAAGACAAGAACTAAAAAAAGTGGCCCTAAAAGCATTATTTAGACTCAGAAAAGAGATGGGAAAGCATTTTAGAACAGACATTTCAATAACTGTAAGACTTTTTGATTGCTTAATCAGACCAATATTACTCTATGGGAGCGAAGTCTGGGGAGTAGATATGAAAACAAATCTAGACAAAGATCCAGCTGAACAGGTACACGTGAAGTTTTGCAAAATGCTCTTGGGGGTCAACAAGACCGCAGTAAATAACGCGTGTCGGGCTGAGTTGGGAAGGCTGCCCCTGAAGCATCAAGCAATCAATAGAAGCTTTTCATTATGGACATCGTATTTATCATCAGATAAGTCAAAATTATCAGACAAGGCAATGTTTGATTGCATTAATAGGGCCCACCCGTACAGCTCGACAGAGAAACTAAAAAACGTAATTGACCTACTTGGTTTCAGCTTCATTTGGCAATTAAATTTTGGTGAAGACCTTTCAACGTTTCTCGTAAAGAGAATACTCAAAAATCTAGGTCAAAGATCCAAAGATATCGAAATCCAAAACTGGCATGGAGAAATTCATAACGACGAAAGAAAAAATCCATCTCATTCCAATAAGCTAAGAACATATAGATTATTTAAATATAATTACACCCAAGAGGAATATCTCAAAAACGTAAGTGTAGTTAAGCACAGGATATCTCTAACCAAACTCCGAATCAGCAACCACTGCCTTCAAATTGAAGTAGGAAGGCATTTAAGGCCATATCAAAAGTTAGAAGAAAGAATTTGTACAAAATGCAATACAGAAGTTGAAGACGAGAGGCATTTTCTCGTCAAATGCAAATTTTATCATATGAAACGTATGGAGCTTTTTAAAAAATTAGAAAGGCAGTTAAATAAGAAAATAAACCATCTAACGGAAAATGAGATATTCCTCCTCCTCATCAATCCGCCACATGAAATTCAAAACACTGTGGCTAAGTACGTCTATGAGTGTTTTAAGGAAAGAACGCCGTAAAGTAGTAAGAAGTCATTGTACACTTAAATAGACTTGTTGCAGTTCTGTCATTGCTGTTATATTATATTATTATTAGCGTAACCGATGTCCTGTATAGGATAAGGGCTGGTAATAAACTTATGTCTATGTCTATGTCTTGACTCGAATATCTTCAAACTTCATAAACGTAATAATTTCCATGTGGTCTTTCTCTTGGTGGGATAAGTATTTTTCTAATTAGGTTTGAATCCGTTCAAATTGCACACTCGGTCCCAGTCCTTTTGTAGTTTACGAAACAGCTGATAATGCAGCGTTTTTACAGACCAGGTTACTTTTAGAATGTGTTTCCCGCGAGTTCGATTTCGCTAGCCAATCACAACGCTGCATCACGAATATATGACAGATGGATGCTCCGGGTAATGGACTCCTGGTGAAAATGCGCAAATTATCTGCAGAGTGGCGGTGGTTTTCAAAACTGATTTTCCCTGTTTATTCTCAGGGCTGTTGAATCTACGAGGTACCGACATCCCGTATAACCCAGTGTTCATTTCATATGTCATCGCCACAGCCGACCAAGTCATGTATGTTACAATATAAATAAACTGCTAGCCCTTTTTTGTTGCGGGGGGGGGGGGGGGTTAGATTCTGAGTTACCTGTGGCACTCAGGGGCGTTAAGGCATGGGTCTCCAATGTGGCCGCCGCAAATCAAGAGGGGGTGGTCTATCTCTTTGTGCTTGTGCCCATGCCTTAATGCCCCTGAGCACGCGGTCAAGGTGGTAGGGATTGGAAACTTTAGGAAACAACCTCCTTCCCAGTGTTGTCTACGCTCCTTAATTATCCACTCAAGATGGCGTCGTACCATAGCAACCTCGATGCCATTTTAGATTACACTGGAAAGTCTGGACTTCTGCCATGGTTTGGAAATATGTTCGAAATAAGTTGGAAGTTTGAATTCCAAGGTTTTGCACACTTCCAACGGATGGAAATCTCAACATTTATCTCAACATTTTCTCAACATTTGTTGAGTCATGTTGAGAGATGTTGAGACCATGCCGTGTCAAACGGCCTCATCAACCTCTCAACAAATGCTCAACAAGTGAGATGCGTGAGGTCTGGGACTAAGAATCGGATCCCGCTCGTCCACGGCCGTGATCGTGATTTTCACAGTTGTGTTCAACAAAGTTGAGAGAGAGTGTCAAACGGCTTCAACATTTCGAGAACAAAACAAATGTTGAGAAGATGTTGAGACAAAGTTTAAACGAAATCAAACTCTTCTCAGCATGTCTCAACACGACACCTCTCAACATTGTTGAGAGGGGTGTCCAACAGCCTCAACATCGGCTATTCTCTCAACATTTATGTTGAGACAAATGTTGAGACCGTTTGACAGGAGTATAACAGTTCATCAGGAGTATAACAGTTCATCAGCAATGGTGAACCCAAGATGGCGGATGATCTTCAAAATAGCGTATTGTTGTGTCACGTAAACAGTCTGTATCAGGGGTTCATGGGAACGAGGTTGGAAAAGGAAAGAATTGAAATCTTCTTTTCTTCCCCCCTCATTTCCAATTCCTATCTTATCTGAACGCAGGCTCCTATGTGAATCCTCACGGATTGGATTAGTAATTACTGTAATTACAGTCATTTGAACACTTATTTTTTTCCAGTGTTGCCCTATGTTCTCCAGTTTTTTTTTTTTAGTTCTCATCGTAGTTACTGACTGTTTGGATCGCCCAACCTCATTGAACATGCCTCCCATATAAACGCATACGGCGTGTCGTTACGCTCTTAATTATATTCATTTTTAATTCACTGGGGTTTCCCCTGATCTGATCTGGTTAAAACAGTGCAATTACAGACCAAATACCATTTGTTCTTGTAATCGCATCATTTTGCTGAACCAATCAAAATGCAGGAGCCTCACGAATCAACCAATGAAATCAAATGATTTGAGAAGCAATTTCAAAGCAAAATAAAGAACAGCTCAGTGGTAGAATTTCTTTCGCTGTGAACCTTTCCTTTGGATTTTGAGCACAAAATACAGAATACCTCTATGAGTTTAAATTTCAAAATGGATATCATTAATTGGTAATATGACTTTGTGTCGTAAAATTTCGGACTCCACTTTGCACTCCACTCATAGTTTCATTACCATTATTAATCACCATCATTATATAACTGCTTGAAATAATATACAGATTAAATGACTTATCTGTTTTCCACAGGCTCTTTATAAACAAAAACAAAACAACAGCTGAAGTTAGAGCGCATCTAAGTGTTGATTCATGCAGTAGCATGTGTGTGAGCCTAAAGGATTATGGGAAACTACTAGACGAAATCAAAGCCCTCGCTGTGGCCAACAATTCAAAAATATGGGTGAGTGAATGACAGCAAACCAGAAAAATATGATTACAAGTAATTTATTCAAAGTTTCTTAGTAGGAAGCTATTTCTCCAATATGGTATATCTAGACCTTAATTTTCTTTAATTTAATTTTCTTATCACTGCTTAAAGCACAGAAAAATCTGGACCTCTTCCGTGGGGTTTTTCCAACCCGTTGAAATGAAATTTCCATCTGTTGGAAGTGTGCAAAACCTTAAGTTGGAAATTTCAACTTCCAACTTAGTTCCAGCATAGTTCCAGCATAGTTCCAACATAGTTCCAACATAGTTCCAACATAGTTCCAACATAGTTCCAACATAGTTCCAACATAGTTCCAACATAGTTCCAACATAGTTCCAACATAGTTCCAGCATAGGTCCAACATAGTTCCAACATATTTCCAACCCATGGAGAGGTTCATATCTTCCAGTGAAGGAGCTGTCACGATGAGCCTTCACATTCGCAGTACTGTGTCGTACGTAGTTAATTTCAGCGATGTTCATATGAACTGACGAACCTCGCGTACACATGTGGGATGGTTAAAGTCAAAGCAAATAGACAAAAAATGACTAACAACAAACTGTGTATAAAAGAAGTCTTCAAAGAAAATATTGCCGATTTAATTTGAATCAAGAATTGATGGAGGAGCAGGTAGCTGTTTGTAGCCAATTAACAGACACCAATCGAACGTTTACTCCACACATGCGGAACACTATGACATAACCCCTTTAACTGTGTGTAGCCAATTAACAGCCACCAATCGAACGTTTACTCTACACATGTGCAACACCATGACATAGCCCCTTTATTGCGCAAGTGAAACTAATAAAATATATGATCTTCACAACGTAATCTGAAAAAAAATCATTTGTAGGATTTTACGTTTCAGGGACCAAAATAGTATGTTCATCTGTGTTCAATCTGCTCGTCTTCTGAAGGTTAGCCTGCTAGCTGGCTCATGGGAATAGGGGGAGGAGGAGGAAGCAGAGATGCACGTATGCTATACAAATGTGAATTACGTCCTTACGTTGATTACGTCCTTACATATTATTAGGCTCGGTTCAGATACCAATGATTCCATGTCCACACGTGCCGGACGCAATTGAAACAAAGGATAATAATTGGGCGGCTTTGTTTATCTAATTAGGCTCGGCACATGAGTGCAGTGGCTTCTAAGATACCAGTCTAAGTTACACGTTGATTAATTTCATTGTAGAATGGACAAATAGGAGTTTGAAAATTTGAAAGTTTGGACGCAGATATTTAACTTTGTATTTCGTCCGTGCAGGCTCTCCTTCCCTTCTCTCCTCCCATGAGCCTGTTTGCAGGCTGCCGGGCTGTAGATCAGTCCTGTTGAAATTTTCATCTGTGTTCAATCTGCTTGTCATCAGCTGTAGATCAGTCCTGTAGATATTTTCATTGTTTCACTGATCTCTGTTCAATCTGTTTGTCATTTGTAGATCAGTCCATACTGTAGTCAGGCACTCGTCATGCACAGTCCCGAGGTGAGTATACGTTATCCAGGAACAAGAAATACTAAATTCCGGGGTCTTTTCTAAAAGCTCCGACAACATCGTCTAGGTGTTGTTTGTCTGAATATTACTTCAATTACCAAAGCTTTTTATATCTGAGCGACGCTATTTAAATGCAAAGACCCTCTCTGTCCAAGCCCTTGAGCCATATTTTCGTATCACTTCTTTGCATGGCACCGGTCCTCCATTCGACTCCATGGTGTGATGTACGTATCACTTCTTTGCATGGCACCGGTCCTCCATTCGACTACATGGTGTGATGTACGCATCACTTCTTTGCATGGCACCGGTCCTCCATTCGACTCCATGGTGTGATGTACGTAATCACTTCTTTGCATGGCACCGGTCCTCCATTCGACTCCATGGTGTGATGTACGTATCACTTCTTTGCATGGCACCGGTCCTCCATTCGACTCCATGGTGTGATGTACGCATCACTTCTTTGCATGGCACCGGTCCTCCATTCGACTCCATGGTGTGATGTACGTATTCACTTCTTTGCATGGCACCGGTCCTCCATTCGACTCCATGGTGTGATGTACGTATCACTTCTTTGCATGGCACCGGTCCTCCATTCAACTCCATGGTGTGATGTACGTATCACTTCTTTGCATGGCACCGGTCCTCCATTCGACTCCATGGTGTGATGTACGTAATCACTTCTTTGCATGGCACCGGTCCTCCATTCGACTCCATGGTGTGATGTACGCATCACTTCTTTGCATGGTACCGGTCCTCCATTCGACTCCATGGTGTGATGTACGTATCACTTCTTTGCATGGCACCGGTCCTCCATTCGACTCCATGGTGTGATGTACGTATCACTTCTTTGCATGGCACCGGTCCTCCATTCGACTCCATGGTGTGAAGTACGTATCACTTCTTTGCATGGCACCGGTCCTCCATTCGACTCCATGGTGTGATGTACGTATCACTTCTTTGCATGGCACCGGTCCTCCATTCGACTCCATGGTGTGATGTACGTAATCACTTCTTTGCATGGCACCGGTCCTCCATTCGACTCCATGGTGTGATGTACGTAATCACGTCTTTGCATGGCACCGGTCCTCCATTCGACTCCATGGTGTGATGTACGTATCACTTCTTTGCATGGCACCGGTCCTCCATTCGACTCCATGGTGTGATGTACGTAATCACTTCTTTGCATGGCACCGGTCCTCCATTCGACTCCATGGTGTGATGTACGTATCACTTCTTTGCATGGCACCGGTCCTCCATTCGACTCCATGGTGTGATGTACGTATCACTTCTTTGCATGGCACCGGTCCTCCATTCGACTCCATGGTGTGATGTACGTATCACTTCTTTGCATGGCACCGGTCCTCCATTCGACTCCATGGTGTGATGTACGTATCACTTCTTTGCATGGCACCGGTCCTCCATTCGACTACATGATGTGATATACCTTCAATTCGCTACAACACTCAAAATAGTTCCTCGAAAACTAGAAGAACGCGTCATTGAAAGATCTTAAATACCTGGAACCCAAAGTGACTAAACCGAGTTAACGCACAGATAGTCATGGGCTCGAACAGAGGACATTTAAGACGTTTGTAAAGTCGGTGAGAAGGATGTAAACATTGGTCGTTTTTATACTACAGACACATGATGCGTCTTAGATGTTTTGGGCAAAGAAAACGTAGTGCGTACTCGTTGTTCGTCTAACAATAAAACGGGCACAAGACGCATTATGCGACTAACCGAACTAAGTTTTGTAGTGTGTCCAAAACGACACACTATCGAACTTAGTTCGACCAGTCGTAAAATGCGTCTTGTGCTCGTTTTTATACTACACGAACTAAGAAGACGCACTAAGTTATATTTTCTCAAAAGAACAAGAACAAGTAGAACAATTATCTCTCGAAAATTTGGCGCGATTTATCATAAAGTTCATCTCATACTTTGTCCCGCCTTTATATTAGTCTCACTAACATGGTGGATGCATTATTAATCTGGACATATAATGCATCTGTACATTTGTATAACAAAATTGACAAAAGTCCTGTTTCGTATTCAAGAATTACTGCTGGATGCTGCTGGATGAATATTTTACATCAGAATGGGACTAACGTTGAGTAAATGCGTCTGTAGTCATCGCATCCAGCGGTAATTCCTGAATGCGAAACGGGTCTATTATCATGTTAAGTTTTACGTGATATAGAGTGGGTTGCCTGTGGTCGTGGTTAGTTATGGACGGCTACAAAACTTATTGTAAAAATAGCCACTTGTGTGTTCAGAACGTTTTCACTCTTCAACTGACACTATCGATGGGTTATAAAGTATCTGTACTCACACACATTTTGATTCTGGGTTTTTAGAACACGTTATTGCTCAAGATCTCGCCTATCACACTCCCAAAGTCAATCAAGAACAGCGTCGAAATCAAGGGAATGATGAAAGCAAACGTAAGTACTGCGTGTGCATAAAACACGGTTTCGGTTCACTTTAGTCAAATAAATGTTACATGTACCTTGGAGTAGCTACGGTTGGGTGAATGGTATTTTTCCGTTCATGACCAGTGGGCGTTTTGCAGGAAACAGTCACGTGCTGATATATCACTTCAATAACCAATGAACTGAGCTCGTGATCCCATGGGAAAGGCCTTACTGGACGGCAAACAAAACTTTAAAACGCTGTTTTAGACAGATCGACAATCGATTGGAGGTGGAAAATAGTATTTACAAACAGGTTTTGCTAATAACACTACCGATCTCGTACAAGTGCCTTAAGGTTACATAAACGAAGTTAAATTGTTTTGCTATCCAGTACAACCACGTGATTGCATTCCTGCAAAATGCCTAAAATAAATGTTTAGTTATTACATATGCAGTAATTTTTAGTTATAATTTTTACCAGGTCAAAGATGCGGCTGCAATCAGTGAGTTCTTCCACTGGATGGAGAAGGAGGTAAGTGAATAGATTCAATAGTACGCGCGCTCTGATTGGTTATTATAAAATGGATTCAATGGTACGCGTGCTCTGATTGGTTATTATAAAATAGAAGCAACAGTACGCGCCCTCTAATTGGTTATTATAAAATAGATTCAATAGTATGCGCACTCTGGTTGGTTATAAAATATATTCAATAGTACGCGCGCTCTGATTGGCTGTTACCTGTGTCTGCATGAGGCTATGTAAACACGGGCATAATTTCAAAGGCGCGAAATTGGGATTTTCTAAAACTTTTCTCATAGTTTCTGTCTTCACATAAAATTACTCAAGTATACGTGGAAACGTTGTTTTCTTTCTTAGCAAGAGTTGATGAAGCTGAAGAGATTCGTTTTGTCTCTATAGTTTTGGTTTGCAATCGATCCTCGGAGATTCAAATGACAAAGCCGTGGCGGCCATGTTGGATGAACTAACAAGAGAAGCTAACGAGGAATCGTTTGTTAACGTCATCCAACATGTCGGCGAAACGTCACATGAAAACGAGGAATTCATAAAATCTCAAAATTATACTAATAAAATATTCGTGTCTTCTTAAATCTTGGTTTTAAAATGTAATATATTCTTTTTTTCCGTTTTTAGGTCCCGAAAGGACGATCAGATATGACTGAGCTTTCTGCCTCGGCAAAATTAGAAAACTTTAAAAGGTAATCTCGGTTGGCAATTCATAGTTCCACACCTGTCAATTAAAAACACTTTAGACCAATCAGAACGGAGCAATGTTCCCCCGGGAAAATACGGCCGCTATCTTGTCGCACAAGCTCGAGATTGAGATCTTCGCAAAGATTGACGAAATTGAACAAAAGATAGGAAATCGGTACTATTAGTGAACTCAGCGTTTCTCGCTGTTTGTTGTGAATTTCGTCGGGTTTACGGCGTGTAGAACATAGAAACAGTAACTAGTACAAGTAACATACACAACGCAGTAATCACATCTGGGAGAAGAACTAGTACCACTAATGATCAATGCATTACTGCGTCTGCGTAGAGTAGTTAAAACAAGTACCGCTAATGATCAATGTATTACTGCGTCTGCGTAGAGTAGTAGGAACAAGTACCGCTAACGATCAATGCATTACTGCGTCTGCGTAGAGTAGTAGGAACAAGTACCGCTAACGATCAATGTATTACTGCGTCTGCGTAGAGTAGTAGGAACAAGTACCACTAACGATCAATGCATTACTGCGTCTGCGTAGAGTAGTAGGAACAAGTACCGCTAACGATCAATGCATTACTGCGTCTGCGAAGAGTAGTAGGAACAAGTACCGCTAAGTGATCAATGCATTACTGCGTCTGCGTAGGGTAGTAGGAACAAGTACCGCTAATGTTCAATGCATTACTGCGTCTGCGTAGGGTAGTAGGAACAAGTACCGCTAATGTTCAATGCATTACTGCGTCTGCGCGTATATATGTTGCTTGTTCTTATGCTTGTCGCTAGTGAAAACTAGGCTTTACTATAAAGAGGGGGGAAGCGTATGGAAATATGCATTGTAGATGCTTTAAAATGAGCATGGCATACCTATATACAGTTAGCCACTTTTTACCTGAGCAAACTCATATATATTTAATGTCTTCAATTCTTCACAGCATGGAAGAGGACTATATGGGACCAAGTTTTTTCAGCATTTTTGGTTTTGGACCAAATGGCGCCATCATCCATTACATGTGAGTTGTTTAAGTCCTGGATCCACTTTTCATACACATTATCTCGTGTGTGTTGGTCATCTATAACCAAATCTCGTGAAATTATTGTCCGTGCTCTCTCATCTGGCCTGACTAAGTTCCTCGAAGCACGATGGGTTTTGGTTCTCTTGGTAAACGATATGCACTACTCATTCTTCATGAACGTTTTTATCCCAAAATCAGTATTCAACAAGTTCAACTTCAAACCAATGATAATCGTTAATTCAGGGTTAGCTTAATTGCGCTTTGAACCACTGGCCCTGGGCTGGTGGTTAACACTATCCACCGGATAAATCCCTATATCCAGTGGATAAAATATGCTAGTTTGGTTAATACTTATGTCGACTCACAGCCATTTGAAATTAGAGATATTTGTATGAGAAAAACAACGGAGGCCTTTCTAGCATCGCTTTCATGTCTTTTTCTGCATTTGAAATACCAATAACTCATCAGCAATTCTCCACATTGCTCTAAACCTGAACA
Organism: Actinernus sp. WN-2022; assembly: GCA_030867875.1. NCBI lineage: Eukaryota > Metazoa > Cnidaria > Anthozoa > Actiniaria > Actinernidae > Actinernus > Actinernus sp. WN-2022. The sequence continues at coordinate 31,538,576 of JAOWCC010000019.1, forward strand.
CGATTACTAGATTTAATGTGATCTTTCATGTGGTAGCATTATTTTCCCTCTACAGATTTATCTTCCAAATTATGCAAATTAGACCAGTTTCCGGATCATGCGCAGTTGTATAAATCCGTTGTTTATTTGGCGGGCAGATGTTAAGCAATAGGTGACGTGCCATTTGAAACAAAAGACTTGAACATTGCGCATGATCTGGAAGTGGCTTATTCGCACTTCCATCTTTCTTTAGTCTTCATCTTCCTCGAGCTCATTGCTATGTTTTCTCGTATATCATGCTGATTCTTCGTCGTGCTGTTTCTTGCTCGATAATCACTATAAACTTAAACTATTAAACCATCTTTATTTCAGGCCAACTAAAGCTTCAGATCTACAAATCACTACTGACAGTACCCTCCTAGTGGATACAGGCTCACAATATAGGTCTGGAAGCATGTACACCACATACGATCAGGGGAGGGGAAGGGAAAGCTATTGTTCCTTTGACTGATTTAAGTAATATTGTTTGTTCTATTTTAATAGAGAAATCTGGGAAAGAGGAAAGTTCAACTTTTTGTTTCCTTTTAACATTGTGCAAGGGAGTCCTATCGCATGAACCAATAGTTTTGTTTGGAATTGGCAAACAACCCCGTAAATACAGAGGTGGATTCAGGGGGGTGGGCTCGGGGTTGTAACCTGAATATTACTGTACATAGCATTTTAGAGTCTCTAGATTTAAAAACATTTATTTTTACAACCCCCCATATGACTCGTTCAACCCCCTCCACTGCGAGCGCAAAGATTCCTCGCGCTCCACGCTCGTTCCAGTCGCTTCCTTCGCTCCGCGGTTTTCAGAAGCCTGGAGACGAGGCAGCTCCCGATACAGGAGGAGTGTATAGGAACACTTTTAAACTGAAATACTACTTGTTACCCAATTCATGAACTTTTAGCGACAAACTCGTCCAAATATGTTACAGTTAAAACAGTTCCAGATTATATGAACTAAATTTTGTAAGTTGAAATCTTTAAATACCTACACTCCTAAAATCTGGTTTCCATATAACCCTTTCTTGTTTTTCGGTTTTTTTTTTTCTCGTGTCGTTTTTTCTTGTGGAAGTAGGATCAGTTCCATCTGAAAAACACGGGAAAACAAGAAAAGGCAATTTTAAGGCTATATGGAAACCAGGCTTTAGTTTTACACCATATTATTACAGAAACACGTCGATGCCAAAATACCATGATGTGGTACATAATGCATCTCGATTTTCTATCAGAGAAAATACCGATTTAGTCTCCTTCGCAGCCTTTCTCAGGGTCGCCTCTACGCTAGCCCCACTGCGAAGGAGACTATGACCGATAGTGTATTAACCGTATTTTATTATATTATTTGGTTGTTATAGAGATGGTACATGTGACACTACTCGTACTGTTCATTTTGGGACACCAACTGCTGAACAGAAGGTAACGTAGGTTATATGTTGCAACAACTGTTTCAAGCCACCGTACCGAAAAAGATGGCGACTGTACTTTTACCCACAATCCTTTGCACGCGAAAAACTTTGAATCCCCCGACCTCGCTTTCATGTTTGTCCCAATCCCTCACGCCCACAATATAGTCTGGACAGAATAAGACCGCCTAACAAATAAGAGGGCCGCTACGCACATAGAACAGGCTTTCTGTGTTCTGTACTCTGTCAATACACGACTGGAGATAGAAAAAAACCTCTGAGCCTCAGGCTGGGCCACTTACTATGCAATGCATTATTCGTTTACAGAAAGCGTACACACGTATCCTTAAAGGACAGATTGCGATTGCGCGGATGATATGGCCAAACACAACACAGGGTAGGTGATCTCTATGATGCATAGGAAATTTCTATTTATATAACTATAAAGTTACAAAGTGTCTTTCTACACTCTAGCTCACCGTTATACAGTCTGTACTTCCTGGAAACGGTGTGATTGAGTAAACAAATACAAGTGTGCTTGTAAAATCCTCATATTCCTAGTTTTTGGATCAGACGTTTACACAATCTGAATTCTACAAAGCCTTCGAATGACGTCAACTATCTATGTTGTCTGTCCATTTATTGATTATAAAAATTAGACAATCACATTGTGAGAACATGGGCGGTTGTTGTAAAATGCCTTTTTCTTAGCATCCAGAAGCTACCCAATGGATTAAGAATCTCACCGAATCTTAACGTATGCAATACGAAGAAGGCAATATGGCTTCTAAGGGATAGACCATTGGAACACAGGGGAGGGGTGGAAATTCCCCAAAAAAAAATCGTGCAAGGAAAAATGGTCCTTTTTTTTTCTGCAAGCACTTGTTCGTCAAAACATATCGTGCAAGGTAACTGATACATGAATGAGATTTTGTTAAATTACCAGCGTGTGATATTAAAAGTCAAAACGTTCCAATGGAGAACTCGTGGATATGTTTACAAGGTTTTTATCAAGAGTTAAGGGAGCTATCAGACGGCTCCCGATGTATGATCAAGTTTCGTCTTATCTGCTCATGTCTGTCAGTATGTATCGGCGTTATCTCTGGTAGAGCGCTTTTACAGCTAGACTGAATGTCGCCGAAAAGGTCAGAAAGTCAAAACGTGTAAACAACTGTCACGAACGCCGTCGGCCGTCAGAATTTATACGTCACTTAAAAGAACACTACTTAAATACATCTGTATACATCGTTCTTAAAATAAGCATAATAATAAAATTAGCGAAACTAATTACAAGGGTAATAGACTGCGGTAAATATCTGAAACATTTTGTCAACCGCGTGCTAAATGCGACTTAATAGCTAGTCTGAATTTCCACCGTCTCCTCTGTTTCGTTCCTCCTAGGGGAGACGGCTGAAATTCAGGCTTGCCTACTTAATAATAGCCCGTTAAACACTGGTATTATCAACTAAAAGTCGATTAAGGTATCATAACCGCCGTGTATGGGAAGCGAGTAGCAACTGTTATGATGTTTCTAACTTCGTTCCCAGGCACTTGGCCGTGCTTAAAGGGGCTGTGCCACGGTAATAGACTTTACATCCGGGCTTTACATTCACATTCCGGGCCGGAAACAGCTATTTCCACCGATTTTGATATGACCTAACGAAAGGCCTCTCGGCCATGTGGGATGCTTAAAATCGAAGTAAATGTTCAAAAATGACTAACAAACAGTGTATATAAACAGTCTCCAGGGAAAATATTGAAAATCCTTTCAATCAAGCACTGAGGGAGGGAAGTTAAACTGTTTGTATCCAATTAACAGCCACCAACCGAGCGATTACTCGATACATGTGCATGAAAAAGCCAAAACGTCATTATGGCGAGCAGTCACGTTTCTCGACTCCCCCGAGTCTTTGGCCTGTTATTGCTGTCATACCTCCTTGTCTTCTGGAAAACTAGGAGTTTTAAACATTACAAGCCTGATGCATTCTACAACGACATATCTGAATCACCGTGGTCTGTAGTAGATTCTTTCTGCGATGTCGTGGATAAATTGTATGCATTTAATTATCTGTTCAATGACATACTTGATCAACACGCACCAAACCCATGCGTAACAGACAATATTCGCGGAGTAATGAAAACTAGGGATCATTGGAGAAAGGTGGCTAAGATAATTAATGATCCTATGGCGTGGTCTGCTTACAAGAAATTTAAGCGCGAGGTGAAACGGGAAATCAGAATTGCAGAGCGAGAATTTGTTAACGATCAGATCAAGAGAAATGACACCAACAGCATTTGGAAGGCAATTCGCCTTTGCATCCCTAACAAGTCGACTTCTCAGAGAACTTTTAGCAAAGACGACAAAACTGTTGCGGATGAATTTAATCAATTCTTCGTCTCTGTTGGTCAAAATACTGTCGATAAGATTAAATCCCTGGCTAAGAAATGTAACTTTGAACTTAACGAAACTCCTTTCATCCCAAGATGCTACCCAATGGATGAGCAATTTACCTTCAATGTCGTACAAAGTAAACACATCAAAGACATAATAACATCAATGTCTTCCAACAAAGCCCCTGGGATTGACAAAACTCCAATCTGTGTCATTAAGGAGAGCCTCCCTCCCATTCTTCCTACAATTACGTCCATTGTCAACGCCTGCTTTGGCTCTTCCACCTTCCCTACTGTCTGGAAAATAGCGGAAGTTACGTTACACCTATCCCTAAAGATGGCGAACATGAACAAGCAAACAACAACAGACCTATCTCGTTACTATCTGTTCTATCGAAGGTTTGTGAAAGGGTCGCCCATAACCAATTCACGTCGTATCTACTCGCAAAGGGAAGGCTAACAAAGAACCAAAGCGGAAATAAGAAATGGCATTCAACCGAGACATCTGTGATCCAAACAACTGACACGATCCTTAACGCCATTGATCAAAAGAAATTAACTGCTGTCGTGCTTCTAGATATGAGCAAGGCCTTCGATAGCATCAATCACGAGATACTCATATTGAAATTGCAAGATGTCGGCGTCTCTGGCTCTAGCCTCCAGTGGTTCCGCAGTTACCTCTCTGACAGACAACAAGTGGTATGGATCCACTCAGTAGTGTCTGAGCCCCTTCCTGTGGTCAGCGGTGTGCTCCAGGAAGCATCCTTGGTCCGCTTCTCTTCAGTATATATGTTAACGATCTTCCTTCAGTACCACAGAAATGCAGTTCTCAGTGTTATGTAGATGATACAAAGCTCCACGTTTCCTATTGCTGACATGAATCAAGACCTACTTAATATACGTAACTGGTGTTTCGACAATTTCCTGCTTCTTAACCCAGACAAGACAAAGCTTATGGTGTTTGGTAGCAGATAGATGATGACTAAACTACAAGACTTCAGTTTACTGCTGCTAGGAAAAGACCTTGTGCCGGTCCAAGAGGCCAAAGACCTGGGCGTTATACTTGACCCTCACCTATCATATGATGAACACATAATTAAAACCGTATCTCCGTGCATGTCTCGTCTGGGACAAATAAATCGTGCTAAACATGCACTCGACAGAAAAACGTTGCTAACAGTTATTAATGCCTTAGTTTTTAGCAAATTATTTTATTGCTCAAATGTGTGGGCAAATGCCACTAACTCTAATATTAATAAACTGCAGGCTGTACAGAACTTTGCATGCGCATCGTTAGTGGCGGAAGTTCGACCATGTAACACCAATGTTAAAGGAACTACACTGGCTGACAGTTTCAAGCCAGCTCCATTATCGTAGTGCCATAATGGCTTTTAAGTGCATGACTGGCTGTGTCCCTGATTACCTTTCTTCTCAATTTATTAAGCCTAAAGAAATCAGTAATCGCAATACCAGAAGCTCCCAAAAACTGAATATTCCTCTATTTAAAACTGCTAGTGGTCAGCGAACCTTCTACTACAGAACCATCAGTATCTGGAACTCACTAGATCCGACCTTGAAATTATGCCGAACTATTAGTATTTTTAACCGTTCTTTAAGACATAAATTACTACAGAAGTTTATTGATTAATATTTTCCATATACATTAGTCCATTTATTATGCGTATATAATCATTGTATATAGTTTATATAGATATAAAATTAGTTAATTATATATTTAATTGTAATTATCTCTGAAAAGCCCCACGGAGGAGTAGATAATAAAAGTATGTATGTACCATGACATAGCCCCTTTAACAATAATACTACCCCATCGCAATATTATAACTATTATAAAAACAGTATTGTGGCCTTTTTTCTTCCGTACTCTCGCCTTCTCCCCTCCCCTCTTAATAATTCACAATGTTAAACAGCATCAAAACTTGCAGTATATTGCAACTGATTCCTAACAGCACAGACTTGTGTTAGTCAAACTTTTTCTTCATCTCCATTCTCTAATTTCCAGTGTTTTACTGCCATAGTATTTCTTACACTTTAAAAGATGTCAACCGTACCTCATTCTGTTCCACGGCATCTTCTTGCTTAACGTGGTTCCCAGAGAAATGGAATCGTGTTGGGTTCAAGGATGTCGTGACTTGTTGAGCGAAATCGTTGCCACATATAATTCTCTTAAACCCCTGCCGATAATCCTTACTACACGCCACATAGATCCACGGAGTGAGACTACTACTGGCATGACCCATAAACCTACCAAAGAACCACAGCCCTATCGGTATTGCACATTCCCGGTAATAAGGAAGCGCTGTACTGAGGAAAAACAAAACATGTAATGGCAACCAACACATAGCAAAGCAGATTACGACCGTTATAAGCATCTTCAAGACTGTCTTCTTTGTCCTAGCCTGCAATTCTCTTCCAACCCTGTTCATATGGCCAGGTACGTTTCTTCTCCAGACCTTAACAATGATAGCAGTGTACAGGAATGTTATTGTCGACAAAGGAACAGCGTACAGTGTTGTAAAAGCGAGTATGGTGTATGCCTTCTCTGCCGTTGCATCGTCAAAGATAGGTGTCCAGTCTTCGTAACAGTAAAGTTGGCCCTCTTCAAATGTACCAACTTTCACGGCATACAGCAACGGAGAAGAAAGAACTAACGAAACGAACCATATTATGCAGATAATGATTTTTGCCACTCTCATAGTTACAATACGCTTCAGTGGAATTAAGGTGGCACAGAATCTGTCCATTGCTATGGCGACAAGTGTAAGTATCGAGCAGGCGACAGACACGTCTTGGGTGTAGTATAACATCTTGCAGAATATGTCTCCCGTCACACCGCCATAGACAACCGCATCGGTACCAAGGATTTGCTCCTTTATTGTCGCAGGCATCCCGAATGATGTTATGAGCAAGTCAGCGATCGCCATGTTTACGATAAAGTAATGGGTGACGGATCTCATTCGGCAGTTCCGATAAACGACCCAAATGAGGAGGCAGTTGCCGAGTAGGGAAGCTGCTGTGATAATTATGTAAGCTGCGGTTAGAAGCCATTGTTCTACCTTATTGAACTCGTTCATGTGGCATTCGATTCCTGTTGTACCGTTCGCCGTGGTGTTATTATACATTTTGTATATGTATCTATAGATGTTATCGTTAGTGCATCCAGATTATTATCCACATCTATCAGTAGAATACTGGCTGCAAACTGTGTTGAAAATCAATTAGTTATCATCACGGAAATACCTTATTGAAAAAGCAATACGACACGTGAATGTTTATGAAAAAATCTCACCAGTGTGCAATGTGTCAGTTTTTGTAAGAAAAAATAATTAAGACTGGCGCATTTTATACCCATGTTTACTCACAAGGAAGTCAATTTATTTAATTTAGTCTATCTTATTTGTCGTAGCTCGTATTCTATTAATATTGGTAGAATGAAATTTACTGTAAAGAAATACAATTTGCACAGTGTGTTTATTTGAAATATAATTCTCCAGTAGAAATTCAAATCATTTTTCCACAATTTTACATTTCAAATACCGTTTACATGCGCGGATCCAGGGAAAAAAATGACCGTTTTCCAATGTTGAAAAATTTGGAGACTCTCTAAAACGCTATTTCCTGCGTTCTTGACACTGCAAATCGGCTTGGGATTAGAACATCATGCTTACAAGTTGAAATACATTTATCTTAAGGGGTCGTCGACAAATCAAACAAAGTTTATTAACGTTATTTGGACGTGAAGCCCTGACCCACCTCCGTTCAACCCTCCCTCCTTAACGTCCACTTCGTATAAAATTGTACAATAAGCAAAACGTTATTCCTAAAGTTCAAAACAAATGTTTTCTTAACGTCCAGGGCCGGGTTGTTCAAAGCCCGATTAGTGTTAATCCTGGATTAACTCTGCACAAAACCTATTGGTTGTCATGGAAATTAACCCTGGATTAGCACTAATCGGGCTTTGAACAACCCGGCCCAGGTCAATACTCGCTGATGTTAAGAATTTGTTTTGATTTCTCGACGACCCCTAAATAACATCAATGTACAGTATTTCGTAAACTCAGGAAGCGCTGTTCAGCAAATCTGCTGCAGTAAGTTATTAAAGTGAGAAATGCTGATTACGTGTTCGACCATCACCTTTTAAACAATGAAATTTATTTCCGGTTTTCGGATCAGCAATTAGTTTTGAAATGTCGGCCGTATTTTACATCTAAGTTTTTCTATGTATGTGAAGAACATTTAAGACCTAAGTATGGTACTTGTATTTTATCCATGTTTCTTTGTTTTGTGCTACGACTAACAAAGAGTTCTGTTGCTCCTTCAAGGATAATAAGCCTGTAATTCTCTCGCGCGAAGCTTTTGAGTTAAATTATATTATATTGCCGTGTGAATTGTTTTGTCAAAGTGGTTCTGCTTATGTGCAACATTTCGCAGCATTCATGCAAGCGCCACTCCTTTGATACTATTCGCTACTAGCCGAGAACTTGCTGTGTTCTTATCTATGGCGTGTGATTACCGCCAAAATTAACAAATAAAATGTTTGTATTGCCTTTGGAGTAAAAGCAAATTTTGAGTCGTCAAAAACATTACAGAGTCAAATTGTGCAATCCCAAATTCTCTTCTATGAGTCAAATTATGTAACGCTAAATTTCGTTCAACTTCTATTCTCCAATTCTCGGTAACGTCAAATTGAGGACTGAACAGCGGTAAATTTTGGTGCACCAAATTCCATTCTGTAAGTCAAATTTGGAAATGTATTGCGCAGCTTGAAAACAATGATGGTCGTTCAGAAAATCTAGATGGAGAAGGCACTTGACCAGAAAGAAGAGATTCGACTTGCCGTAACTCAAGCATGTTAAGGCCTGGTTCATTTAACGGAAAATATATGTACGTTAAAAAATGTTTTCTGACAGAAATAACAGTTTAAACAAAATCTAATTACACCATAATACTAATATCAACTTCTTTAAATTTGTTAGGTGGATGGTTGTCATATCACGTGATCGATGACGTCATAATTATATAAAATCGTTTAAGTGAAATGCGGCTGCGACGATAACATATGAATATAAAGTAACCCTGCTAAAACATTACTCCTCCAGCAGTGTTTCAGATCACGCTTAGAAAACATGACTATCATGTAAAGATAAAGAGATATTAAGGGTACAAAAAAGTCACGTGACGTATTTTGCATATGTTCGCCTTAATTACTCGTTAACGAAACATTGTAGTCATCTTTTCTAAGCTGATTTAGGTAAAAGGCTTCAATCTTAACTAAACATATCCACTCATCATCCTAGATGCTTTAAACTCGGAGCCGCGTTTTTGATTTACTGATTTCGTGTTCTAATTTACTACACACAAACCACTTAAGTTAGTCAAGAATGGCGATACCTATTATCGTGAGAAACTTGGCGTACTTACCATACTCGGCTGTGCTGAAATAAGGAAAACAGTTTTTACCCGAAATTTAACCCCTGAACCAGGCCTTAACATGCTTGAGAAAACTGACACGACCGTGGTAATATCAGCTCTGCCAATGTCGCTAGTAGCATTGATCGAGTCATTCTCCGCCATTTTGCAGAGACACGCGCGAATAAATAGTTTCCGCGTGAAATACCAGGAAAATAATAAGCAATTATTGGACGAGGTTGAGCAAAATATCGTGATTTGTTAGTGGCGAGCAATCAATTATTTGCCGATGCCGAAGAGTCCAATAATTGTTTTATCTTTCACGGCATTCAGAGCACAGGCCGCCCAAGTTCTGACTGTATAGCAAGGTTTGTATGGGAGTTCTTCCGATAACTCAGAATAATACCATAAATCTCCTGTAATACAAGGTAAATAAAGGAAGAAGACTTACTTGAAGTTGTTTTGTCGTCCTATGTGTATTTCAAGTCGCTAGAACGGTGTTTTATGGAATTCTTGAGTCATACGGAAAGTGAGCCATGTTGACAAATGCAATGTTACTGCGCATGAGCAGACCATTATTTGCAGCAAAACGGCTTTGCACCGTAATGCGCATGAGCAGACCATTGTTTGTAGGCAGTTATTTCCAGTTCTCTCGGCCAATCAAAACGACGAAAAAAATAATTTGAATGATAATGTAGTTTTTTTGCAGGCATGCAATCACGTGGTTGTACTGTGTGGCAAAAAATCTTAAGGCTCTTGTACGAGATCGGTAGTGTTATTAGCAAAACCTGTTTGTAAATGCTATTTTCCACGTCCAATCGATTGTCGATCTTTCTAAAACACGGTATTTAAAGTGCATATGAAGCGAAAATTAAGTTGAGCTAATGTTAAAATGCTTTCGAAATGAGGAATAATGACATTTTCCGTTTGTCAACATCTCATCTCGTTTCAGAGATATTCAGGTTTTTGTAATATGTAAATGAGATGACCTATAACGTCATATTGTTTGCACAGCCTGGGAGACAAATTAGAAATGAATAATATCTCTACAAATATTGGATAAAAACTATTGAAACTTTGCACATATATAGTACTATGGAAATACACATCATTGTGCAAATTATGATGTTGCCATATGTTGTTGTGCAAATTATGAAGCACTCTGGCCCCAGGCTTCCACTACAAATAACACTAACTTCCCTAATTTCTCTTTTGTCAAACACAATTTTTTTGGTGTGGGTTCAAAATAAGATTTGGAACAATGTAGGCATTGTATGTGAGTAGTTTAAGCAACTTATTTTTTGTAACAAGGAAAGAAATTGGAATTTTATGTTCAATGTGAAAGGTGCGTGGGGCCATGAGAGCTTCCATGGCAACACCATAATTTGCACAATGATGTGTACTTTCCATTGTGTCATACTTGTGCAAAGTTTCAGTAGTTTTTATTCAATATTTGCAGATATATTCTTCATTTTGTCATTTGTCTCCAGGCTGTGCAAACAATATGACGTCACAGGTCATCTCATTTGCATATTACAAAAACCTGAATATCTCTGAAACGAGATGAGATGTTGACAAATGGAAAATGTTACTATTCCTCATTTCGAAAGCATTTTAACATTAGATCAACTTAATTTTCGCTTCATATGCACTTTAAAGATAGCTTGCCATCCAGCATCCATGATTGGCAATGTCTTTCCCATGGGGATCACGAGCTCAATTCATCCGTTAATGAAGTCGTTAATGAAGTATATCAGTGACTGTTTTCTGCAAAAGGCCTGAAAAACCTACCAATTTCTTACTTTAATTTAGGATTTCTATCAAATAGTGGTATCACCATCTACTGTTTAGTCTGTCCTTCTCACTGTTTATATATAAACTTTTGGTAACAAAGTCGAGAGTATGATCTATGTGAAACAATAACCGTGTTTCATTTGCGCAGCTGTCGTATCTATATTATAAGAAAATCGTTCTTTTTTCCGCCCCAGAAACTGAAACTCGGGCACACTGTTCAGTGTACAAGGATTTTATCTGAACCTTCAAAATAAGGAAGATCTTTTCAATCTACTGACACCTAATTTAACCCGATTATTTGAAATTCGTACATTTTTTATCCTCAGCGTCTAAAATATCAATTAAGGAAGGACAGATGCTCTTTTTCTTAATCAACAACAAACAGTAATGAAAGTTAATATTTGTTCTCATTAATAATTTACTTAAATTGGCTGTAAGGAAGGCGAGAAATCGAAATTCAAAGTTTACCATCCAACAAAAGAGCCAAAATTTTGTCCCCAGCGATACTATTTAAGCTTCGGCTTCTGACCATCGTTGAGTAATTGGTTGAAATTACTCGGAACGATAGGATTGATAATTTACCAAACAAATAATGCATTCGGTGTTCATTGATATGATTCTTCAAGTCTAGACTGTGGACAGAACATTAAAACGTATGTACTCAACTAAACTACTGGGTCCGATTGTGAAAGGGTGGATAACGCTCTCTGCTGGATAAATTTCTATTTAGTGGATAAGTATTAACCAAACTAGCTTATTTTATCCACGGATAAGGATTGATCCGGTAGATAGCGTTCGGTTGTTCGAAGCAATGGTTAGCGCAATCCCGGCCGGGGTTAGAACCTAGAAGTTATACTATAACAATATGTACACATTTGAAGTGTGAGAAATAAACCAAGGGTTGCGTTGTGGCTGGCGTCCACTATCCAAAATAGTGTGCGAGAATGTATCCTGCAAAACGCCCATTAAGCACTGAGTCTGATGAAGAATATGGAATTCTCGATTCCAGTCTCTTCTCATTTCTTACTGCGCATGTTCCACAAAAACGAGGAAATGATATGCAGAGAATTCCATGTGATGTCACCTATCTTCCTCAAATTATTCTGGGCCTGGTTGTTCGAAGCGAATCTGTAATTGTAATCTGTACAGTTTTACCTCGGGCTAGCGATTTAACCCCAGGGTAGCGCTTAGTCTTGCTTCGAACAACCTGGATGTTAAACTTTTATACACTCAACTCTTCTACAGGACGCTACTTTGACATTCTTGCGCGCAAGGAATTGTGGGCCGAGGGCCTGGATTTCAATCATGGCATAGGACATGGTATAGGAATGTTCCTTAATGTACATGAAGGTAAGGAGATGGTAAGACATAATTCATGGAATAAAAATACTCACTTGCAGTAACTGTCAAAAACAGTAAGCCTATGCTGCTATTTTAAGATCGAATGTTTTTTAAGGTACACGAGGTTTAAAGGTAGCACAACGTGTAGTAAAGCAAACTCAGTTTATTTCTAGAAGGCAACACGTTTACCGATAGCATAACTCTCAGTAATCTTCCACGTGGCCCTCTGTTGATTTAGTTTTACGGTTTTACGTTCTTATCCGAGAAGACGTGAAAGTTTAAACGTTTACTGTTGGAGATTGTGTAAACGCAGTACCTTCTGCTCAGATATTTTAAGGCCCTGAGTGTTGGTCCGGCCGGGGTTTGAACCCGCAACCTCCCGCACGACAGACCGGCGCTTAAACACAGAGCTAACCAAGAGACGATTGTAAAGTTCAGTCCTTGGTAGATTGTTGTAATGACCGAGGAAATTAAGGTCATCACGGAGGTTCAAACCGTGTGGTCACAACTGAGATTCGAATGACAAACGACGCGAGTTACCAGCTAGCAGCGGCTATTGGATGTCTCACCTCCTCCTTTCACGAGGTTCGCGCCAATAAAGCACCTTTACGCGATCGCTCATCGGTTCCTTTCAAGGACTCGACCAAGGGTCGATCCAGCTCTAGTTCTTAGGCAATTACACTGCAGTAAAATGAGGTAGACTCGTAGCTCGGCTCACCTTCCCGAACTCTCATCCAGCTGGGTTTTCAATCTAACCTTTCTCATTATCCTCAGTAGTTTTGACCAGTCATTTTCTATTTCAGGTCCACAGTCTATTGGCGGGGGTTGTCCCAGTTCGAATGAGCACCCTATTGTCCCCGGAATGTTTACTTCCGATGGTAATGGTTTTTTATATGAAGGGCGCATTTTTGGGGGACTATTCTAACTATTCCTGTTCCAGTATAGGAATAACAGAATGCTCGGAATACTAATTCCCAAAAGAACAGATGTTTAGAAAAAGGAATGATCTTGACGGAGGTGACGTGGGAACTAACGTAGAATTAGAAGGAAGCAGGTATTTTTCCCTGGCTGACGCGCGCGCACCACAGATTTGCCGCCAAAAATCCTTCGCGCGCTGGTAGTCCCGTTTCCCGCTTGATTTTCTTGATATCAAAGCGACTGTTTTACAGTCTACTGGGAAAAGCGTTGTTCCAACCTCGTTCCCAGGGGTCTTTACGCGCCTAATCCAAGATGGCCTCGAAGAACCCCTGGTACAGGCTGGTGGGATTCGGCCGCTGATTGGCTAGAACTTCGCGCGCGCTGATTGGAGAATTTCGAATAGCGCGTCACATTGCGCGTTCAAAATTCGTTGAAAACAACTACAAATTCATAGCGTTTTTGCCTTTTTTAATACTCACTTCGCAACTGGGTACAAGTAGAATACTGTACGGTTGGAATTCATTGGGATCACACTTCAAAGGCTAACCGTTCTTAAACGATAACGAATCCAAGATGGCTCCGGTGTGCTTAAAAATATGCCCATATATTGGGCATATTGATGAATCACATGACCAGCCTGTACCGGTTCTTTCGACTCCATCTTGAATTAGGCGCATAAAGACCCCTGGGAACGAGGTTGCCGTTGTTCTGTTCATTCTACTACTGGGAGTGGAATATACAGAATGCTATTCTGTTCATTTCGGAAACGGATTAGTCCCCAAAAAACCGTCAAGTCCGGTTATTCTTATTCAGGAACAATCCCAAAAGATTGTGCCACAAGTGAAAGTACCAAGCAATTCTATATGATCGTTCTTTCTGTAGTGTTCTTTTCCTTGAACTCCGTTTCGCATGCTGTCCTAATTTCGTTCCCTGAACCCGCGAATTTTGGACAGCGGTTACCAAACGCATTGTCCCTATTAGCACCATACTAAAGACTGTCAATGATTTCAGTTACCTAATGACAACTGTTGGAATTTCTTTGATATTTTATACAGCCATATATGGTAGATAGGTATTTATCATTTTGCCATATATGGTAGATTCGTATTTATCATTTTATTCTCGTTCACAACAGAGCCTGGGTACTACAAAGTCGGTCATTATGGGATTCGGCTGGAGACTGTTCTGTTGGCCGTGCCTGCAAAAGTCGAGGTAGGAGACTGGGCCTGAAATACCAACTGTGCCTTACTATTTGTGGTAAAATCCAGAGCGATCCTTTGCGCACATAATATGACGTCGTCGCCATTTTGGTGTCGCATTACGTATGTTCTCTTACAGTTGCATAAATGACGACAAAATGTAACGAGAACAGATAAGTACGCCACGATACGCAGTCGAGTGGCGTGATTTATAGTTTGTCAAAGTGTTAATTAGTATGTATCTTGAAATAAAACGTGTGAAATACCTAGCTACAAGAGAGGAGTTGAAAGGTATAAGTTATGTACAGCAGAGCACTTAATTAGATCCTCCCCTAGGGGTTTTTAGGGTCTAATTTACAAATTATATGCCACAAAGATTATGAAATTACAATATTGATCGTGCATAAAAAAGAAATTCCAAAGATCGAGATTTCTAGGGTATTATTGTATATCAATTCAATCAAGCATTGACTGTTGGCTATAAACCTGACAGCCAATAATCGAACATTTATGCTATACACGCGCAACACCATGACATAATCCCTTTAATTTCGACTATTTACGTTTCAGAGCCATGTTGATGGGAAGTATTTTATTGCCTTCGAGCCGGCGAACCTGGTATGTTGGATAGAATAACTGCACAGCTGCAAATCAAACAATGTCTTGGTATCTCGACATTTACGCAACTGATCTCCAGCTTCAGTCACATTCCCCTGGTCAGTGTTTTATCTAAATTTGATGAATCTCGAACTCTTTTTTGACAACTGCTCAGTTTCTCGTTTCCTGATTGGCTCGTTGCCATTGGAATAAGAGGACATACCACGGATTGCGTCATTGCTCGCGTCACGGATGACGTGTAGCGCGCTAGAATCGCTTTTCTCTCACAATTTCCCTCGTTTTCAAGGCCGCTCGATATTTCTCGATTGTTGTTGTAAAAAAACTAATTTACGTTAGTTTACCGTGGATGTCCTCTTATTTACCACGTTTTGCGTCATCTCGTGGTCAACATTTAGCGCCTCGTGAATCCACAACAATGTTGACCATGCGATGACGCAACACGTGGTAAATAAGAGGACATACCATGGTAAACTATCGTAAATTAGTTAAGTGAGTTATATACAAAATGATATTCTAGCAAATTCATCTCGATCCACCGTAGACTGATATCAAGTTGCTCTAAATTTATTTTACTCTCTTATGAAGCATTTTCAATTCACTCGAATCCATTTTCCATCCTTCATCAAAATAGTCTCTGATTTTCTGCAGTGTACCTGCATGACTATATACTTTGCTAGTCTGAATTAAAACGCAGGCAAAGTAACAATATTGAATCAATTGTCAATCTCTTTCTCCCCGCAGACACCGTACGAGAAGAAGTTCATCATTGTAGATATGTTAACGGGTCCCGAGGTAAGCATCCAGGCATTTTTCCTTTCAGCTAATACGATTGTGTATTTTTGCGAGTCACGTGTATTTTCTCGAACCTTTAGGCGAGCAAATCCGAATGACGAGTAAAATACACAGCCGACTAATACGTTGTTCTGCAAAAAAACTATAAAAAATGCGGGCAACTTGGAAGTTATTTTCCCGTTACTATGGCCAATACGCCTTATTTACACGTGATGTTTTTGAGATCAGTAAACTTGGATCTCTAACATGAAAATAACCACTATCATCTCAAAGAACCCATATAAATCAACAATTTTAGAAAGTTTTAATAGTATTAAGATATTGAGGATGGAATTTATAGACTTTTGTATGGGATTTTGCAGTCTTGCGTAGTTTTAAGGAGGAATAACTCTTTCCTCTAAAAGAGGATGTTTACGTAAATAAACTGTGGAAGTTTGAAAATGAAATCATATTTCTCTGCGTAGTTATTGACGGTTTTGAATCAAAAATAAAACACCAAAACGAGGCTATGTACGCATGACTGCAAACTCCATACAAAAGTCTATAAATCTCATCTTTAATATCTTTTCGTGATTTCATCCCACACTATTAAAACTTTCCAAAAATGTTGATTTATAGGTGCTCTTTGGGATGACAGTGGTTATTTTCATGTCAGTAGAGATCCCAGTTTGCTGATCTCGAAAATCATCACTTGTGTATGTTCACACGGTGCAATTTGTTGCGCGCAATGTTGCCAGCAATTGTTGTTCACACGGTGCAATTTGTTGCGCGCAATGTTGCCAGCAATTGTTGTTCACACGGTGCAATTTGTTGCGCGCAATGTTGCCAGCAATTGTTGTTCACACGGTGCAATTTGTTGCGCGCAATGTTGCCAGCAATTGTTGTTCACACGGTGCAATTTGTTGCGCGCAATGTTGCCAGCAATTGTTGTTCACACGGTGCAATTTGTTGCGCGCAATGTTGCCAGCAATTGTTGTTCACACGGTGCAATTTGTTGCGCGCAATGTTGCCAGCAATTGTTGTTCACACGGTGCAATTTGTTGCGCGCAATGTTGCCAGCAATTGTTGTTCACACGGTGCAATTTGTTGCGCGCAATGTTGCCAGCAATTGTTGTTCACATGGTGCAATTTGTTGCGCGCAATATTGCCGAAGTAGAACTCGATCCTAGCTACTTCTGCATCATTGCCGGCAATGTTACGCGCAATGTTGCAGCGTGTGTACGTACCTTAAGGCGTATGCGGTGTTATATTTCTTGTGTGTATTCATGCATTCTTTGCAGATTTATAAATTAATAATTATACACATTATTCAAAAGTTGAAATGAGGGTGGAGCGTTAATACGTCTGTCCAAATTCCGTTTTAGGAAGGAAATTGGTTTTGATCGTATTTGGGGTCCTTCCAATTCTAGTACAAGTGTGTTAAAAATATATATAAAGTATTTTGGTTAGTATCGATAGGTAAAGGCAAGAGAGCATAAGTAAGAGAGGCAATCTCCAATACGAGCGCCTGTGTGATGATAATGTCGAATAAAATCTATTTTTAGTAACCAGAAGTGGGCGTGCGCGCGACAGCTAAACAAATGGCGCGAAAATATTTTGCTACTCAATTCTACTTCGTATACGGAAACACAAATGACGTAAATCAAATAAGACAAAAACTCAATACAATGAACTACAGCAAAACAGTACCCGGAAATACAAAGAATCCTAACCCAGAATACAAGAAGAAGGAAGGGATATTGACAATTTCTAGGTCTTTGATCCTTTTTACTCTGCCAAAAATGTGTGGTATTTCAATACCCAGGGCCTTCTCCAAATGACCGTGGGAACAGAGCTAACAGAATGCACTTGATGGCCGATCTACATAAATAACTTCTTCTTTAGTCCAGAACTGGAGTTCCTTTACAAATGTGGTATTTCAGCATTTCCAGGCAAATCGCCCCTAATTTTTAAACATTTAAAACCTTGTTTTAACGATGAACACTCTATACTTTGGCGAACTCATAAATTAAATATATTTTAGAAGCACTGTACGCCTGTTTTGAATATTATTGAGCAATAACATGTTTATTTTTTCGTCACATAGCTTGATTGGTTGAACGCATTTCATCGCGAGTCTCGAAGCAAAGTTGGTGATCTTCTCAAGAAACAAGGCAAGAAGGAAGTGTATGATTGGCTGGTTGACAAGACTGAACCACTTAAAAAAGACTATCGACCAGTGGCTGGAGCAGGCCATCAAACTGCTACTGCAATTCTAGTGTTCAGCGGACTCTTCTTCTTTTGTTTCAACCTATAAGCTCGCAGCAAGTATGAACTAGTTCATTTCTTTTAAAAATGATGTGTGAATGAACTCATAGTGTTTTTTATTCTTACAATATATACTTCCAGTGATCGTTCGCATTTGCTAGAAAACTAAGGCTGTATTCATTTGTGTATAACTATACCACAGGAGGGGTAGGTGATTTTTAGAGGGGGATCTTAAGATTTATTAAAGGAGAGTTGTGGGGGTGTACTTTCTTTATTGTGTGTCCAACATAGACCTACATGTATACATATCAAACTCATTAATAATTCATGAAGGAAAAACAAAGGAAATAATGTGCGATAAGTGATCTGTAAAATAATGTTTTTTTAAGCCATTATATTAGTTTTCGTATCTTTTGAGTTTTCAAAGTACCTGAAAGATCTCCACCGATTATTAACGTGGTTTCTCCATCTCGCGCCAAAAGTGCAATTGCGCGCATGCTCAGCGAACACGAACGACGCTGACGATCGTTGCTAGCGTCATTGTTTATATTTTGCCTCATACTACAAGCTACAAACAAACTGACTCTATACTGAAATCGAAGAGGAAGTCACACTTAGTAATTATCGAAAATTGATATTGCCACCATACACTGTACATTCTTTGTAAATTTTGCACTTTTGAAAAGCCGTTTTCTAAAAAACTTTCAACTTGTTAATCTCATTTTTTTGTAATTACTAAGTGTGAAATTCTCTTTCGACATGTGGACTTGGTTTGTTCGCAGCTTGAAGTATGATTTATGTTAATGAGGAAAGATGTAATTTGCGGTGGCTCTTGCTACGAAATTGGTTCCCTCCAGATCTCTCTGAGCACAGCTGCGAAGCTTGCATAAATCTGACTGCCTCATTACCCATTCTCCCTCTCCTTCTAACCTCCCTCCACTAGGCCTGATACTCAGGTTATACATTGTGATACGTGTCACTCTATAGTAGAAAGTACGTAAGATTTATTTCGATACTTTTCGAACAGTACTGTTAGACATTTTTAGGTTTATAGACTATAAAGAAGATATCTTTTATGACCTCCTATTTAGCAAGACTGAAAAAGTACTTCCAACTCCTCCACTTAATGGAAATCCATATCGTTATGAGGACTAAACGAATTCATTTTTTACGTGTGTTACAGTATTTATCACCTCTTTTCTGACAAAGTAACTATGGGTAAATCATGTCCGTTCTCAATCTGTTTTACGTTATGCACATACTGAGGGCGTAAGATGTATTTCAAGGATACGAGTTTCAACGGGAGTACACGAGTGAATCACGCGTTTTACTGGATATGACAACTTTCGATGAACGATTCAAGCTATTTTTAGATTCGCTTGAGCACAATCTCTTTCCCAGAGCCCGTGCGTTTACCAGCCAGCATTGACCACTTTCTTGGTGCTGACAAAAGGGAACGCGGGCTCTGAGAACGAGATTGACTAGCTTGAGCACACTGAAGTTCTCCCATTATGTGGGATTTAAGGTTGTTCACATGCAGGAAAGCCCAAGCTTCGGTTTTGCCTCGATGGATTTTGGTGTGTTAATATTATTATAATAAAAACAATTATAGGGGTAAGGAATGAAAATTACTTGCCTTGTTACATGCAAGATAAATTAGAACCGTATTTTTTTTCGATGCGCTGAACTTAATACCATTATAAGTTCGACGTTGGAGCGACTGGTTGATCCAAACGGCGAACTCAATTCGTTGAACCGATTAATTGTAGCGATCAGAGAATCTGGGTCTAGAGTGTAACTTAGATATCAAGATGACCCCAATGTATACGTGCATTTAGTTCGGCGCATGAGAAGAGCGGTGTTTCAATTAATCAACGCTGGACAACGCTGCACATATATTCGCCTCATGTAAGGTAATTCGGAATCCACGAGATTATGAATCTGGAATCCGGAATCCATAGCAATGGATCCGGAATCCACGAGATTTTGAATCTGGAATCCATAGCAATGGAATCCGGAATCCACTATAACGGAATTCAGAATACAGCCACTTATGGAATCCAGAATCCAGAATCCAGCCACTCATGGAATTCGGATTGCAGGAGGAAGAAATCCGAAATCCAGGAGGCAGGAATCCGGAATCCAGAAGGTAGGAATCCGGAATCCACCAGTGCCCTGGATTACCTTACATGGGGCAATATAATAGACATCACCTGCCATCAGTTCAAACTTGTGGAACCCAATTGATTGAGACGCCCCTTTTCTGTCGTACTTAATTCATCTACTAATTTCGGCGCATGGCGGAAACGTTCACAGTACGCAACTTTGTTCACGTAAGCTCAGTGGCGTAGGGAGGGAGGCGAGGGGGGGGGGGGCGCAGTTGTTCCCCTCTGCTCAGTCCCAGAAGAAAGATTGACAGAAGTAATCAATGAAAATGTAAATAATAAATGGAAGATTTTTTATTTTGAACCCTAAAAGGGACCACCAAAAGCTGATGGGATTAAGTCCCGGATTAAGCAGTATGTCTGTAATCTCCTTTATCTGTAATCTCCTTGCAAATAAACAGACGACACCCTAAAAGGTACCACGTTTTGTTACGTAATTACCTTTTGTCAAAAGACCCCATAAATGGGACCATTCCTGAAATTTTACACCCTAAACTCAGGGGACGGCCGAGCACCCCTGTCAGGTCAGTAGGAGAGTCCCCTCCCCCAGGCCCTTTAAGCTTATCTACCTCCCCCCCTGCTGGTGAGCATATACTTAATACTTCTTTATTCACCGATAAGAACAACGATATGCTTGACCTTGTTCTGGTAGACATTATCCCGTACGCACATTGACGGATAGCACTTTTGGTGTTATCTTTTAAAGTATTCCTCGCGTAAAAGTCCCTTCAACGTGTGAACGGAATATCATTCTCCATGGGCTGTTATCGCAGTTCGGCCATCTTGGATGAAACAATAGTTTTGGCCCCGGTAGCCTCGCACTGGTGGGTTTCAGAATGAGTTTACCGGACGAAAACAAAGGTTGTTATTCTCCTGTGACTCAACATGGCCGCCGTGCGATAAAAGCCCATGCAAGACTATCAACTCACGGTTTCTTGGAATCCCCCGCCCACTGCCTGTTTGACCCTAACTTTAAAGTGCCTCTAACCCATCTAACCCAAGCTCTAACCCATTTGAGTCTTATGCATTTTCAAAGTCTAGATGAAAATTGAGGACGACAGAAGAAGAAAATATAAATCGGTATAATTCCTGATTTTTAAATCGTGATTAAAGTCCCGCGCATTGTTTTTCACGACCGCGCACTTTGAATTGGGGTCTCGGTCGAGTGACGTAAGATCAGACAAAAGTCATTGTTCACCAGCACTTGCTAGGCTTAGCTACAAATATCTCCAAAAATGACCTAAATATGTTTCCGGAAATTCTAACTGATCTCAAATGTTTTTCTAAATATCTCGAAAATTTCTCTATATATCTCGAGTATTTTTTACATTGTCACCCCAGTGAAGTAGTAGTTCTAATCCAAGCCAGTGTGTTGGATACTGTATCCACATCTAAGTGCCATGAAACAATGTCGAAGCGTTGACCGAGGTATTGTTTCATGGCACGTGGATCTGGACACCGTGTCCAACATACTGGCGAGGTTTAGAAAATATTTCTCATACATCATTAGATATTCATAACATTGCACAGAGGCCAATGACAAAAAAGAATCCTAATTTTGTATTGTGTGAACTCAGCGTGTTGACAATGCAAGCCTTTTTTCTGGATGTTTTAAAGGTGAACATTCCACGACTAAATACGCTTGAACACCGAAATGAATTGTGCAGTATTTGTGTGTAGCATTGCATGTTGAGTTATTTGGCACTTCTCAGCAGCGGAGACCGAAGGACTGACGAAGATCTCTTGAACACAAGATGGCCCAAAAACCGCCCACAAAACGTTTTAGAGCCCCACTCACGGCAGAAGAAACTGATCGGGTCGTACAACAAGCAGTACCTAAGTCAACTGAATAGAGCACGCGTTGGGGTGTCAAAGTGCTGCAAAGTTGGCAGCGGGAAAGGCCGAACAAATTACCAGAGTTTGAAACAAACTCGTTTAATGCGATTAATTTAAATATTAGTTCAGTTCAAAATGTGAGCACAGCACTGGGAGAGATGTCAGCGGAAAGTTTAAACTTTTGGCTGATTAGTTTGTCCAAGAAGTATGTGACCAGTCAGGAAAGCCTTACCTGCAGAAAACTGTATCAGATAATGTGCTGTTTGAAGCGTAATTTGGTGGACTTGGACGAGCCGAGAACAATCCACTGGATGCGAAGAATACAACGTAAGTTCGCCAAACTTTTGCTTGAAAGGTTTTTAGCCTGAACTTCTTGTACAGATGCCGTGTTTTAATTTAAGATTTTATTTATAGTTTTCAGATATTTAGGAGAGTTCTGCCGGATGCTGAAATGAAATGAAATGAAAAGAAGGAAGTCCATACTCGGGTAATACAATCAATGTTAGTTTCTAGAACAAGTAAATGTACCGCAATTCAGCCAAAGAAAGGATAAGAAAGTAAATGTGGGGGTTTCTTGGTGTTCCAGATCACCACACGACGTAAAACAAAGAAAACTATTGTCTTCTAAAGCAAAACAATACCCTGAAATACAAAGTACCCTAACCCCAGAAACAATGAATCAAACAATGAATCTGCTACACCAAGAAGCACCCGTAAATGTGATATTAATAGCCCACTTCCGAGATATGCCTCACTTCCTACGTACAAAGGAATCAATACGAGGCTCCGTGCATAATGTTCAGTCGTTCGTGACAAGACTTCTGTAGCTTCTGTAGCTGAACGACTGAGCATTATGCACGGAGCCTCGTATTGATTCCTTTGTACGTAGGAAGTGAGGCCGCATGGGCTATTCAATCGTTTTTGTTCTGTGAGGTGTTACTGTTTTAATTTGTAAATGGGTGGATGTTTACTAATATCGAATATCTTTTCTAGATTACTGTCGATTAAATTGTTCTCGGAGAATATTACTGGCATGGAGATCAAATCAAACGAGGTAAGGGCCGAGGTAAGTACAACAAACAGTTATTATGCAATGCGGCATTTTTGCAGTTAAGAGAAACTGGAACTGGGGGAAATTGAGGGTAAAACAATAGCTGATTTCCATATTTATCGTACTTAGAAATCACTTCTAAATACGAAAAACTGTATTGCTGGGTTGCACGCAACGTCATCGCCGCCATCTTAGTTGACGTTCTCGTTCGATCAACCATGAAACCAAAATATTTATTTGCCGGTTTGATTCAACCAACATGGCCGCCACGTCTTTGTTATTTGAATCTCTGGCAAACCAGCAATTTAGAAATATTTCTAAATACAGTTTCGAGTAATCTGCATATTTTTAGTACGATGAATATGGAAATTAGCTATTGTTTTACCCCTCAATTTCCCTCAGCTTCAAAGCCTGTCCACTTGTTCTATCCTTGTTTTTCACCTCCTACCTCCACGTGACCTCAAATGAGAACTCTCCTGATTGGCCGATGTGCTATGAATATCTAATGTCGTATGAGAAATCCTAATAACTGTCAAAAAGGTTTCTTTGCAACATCAACCTCTTACCCAAGAGCCATATTACACGCCTATTCCAAAATGGCGTGGTAAGAGCCCTGGTTCAAGCTGTCACGTGACCCAATCTTACATTCCCATATGTGGGTAATGCGAGGCACACCGAAAAGCTCAAAATATCCCAGAATGTTCTAAATATCCCAAAAATATCCTGATATTTGTAGCTAAGCCGAGCACTGTAGTTCCTATTGTCGTGGATTCCCGGCATGCATCTTACGTCACACACAATGTAAGATGTACTCTGCCAGTGCTTCTAATTAGTGTACTGTCGCTCGGTCGTCAATAGTACGTGCCTGGTCGCTTTTTGCAATTTCAGCAAACTTCAACAGGTTGTAGACAATCAAGGATTAAAGTTTTTTCACAGAATTACTATAAATATTATAAGAATCTATACGAAGAAAAAACAATGGGCACCTAAGGGCAACTCGTGGATGGTCAGTGAGCTATTTCGTGTTGTGTTACTGTGGACGTTGTTGGCAGAGCCTATATTGTGTATTGCGTGACGAGAATAGTTTCGTTGAATGCCTATGTAGCAGTTAAAGGTAACACACAGAGAGCGTCAGCCTTGCAGTCTTCGTATATGTCAGAAGATTAGTCTGCTGCCATATGTTCTGTCTGTTTTCAATTCTAAAAATAATCCCACAATTTTTTTGGCAAACCCAGCAAGACAGAATGATATAGGAAAGCCATTTATATATTCAACTGGCCAAAACCGGAAATGCTTATTTCTCGTCGCTATTAATATGTTATTAAAGGTCAAATTGGGATTATGCGGGATTATTTTACTGTCTAGCAATAAACGGCTGAAATGGCACATCAGTTCCTTCACTGAATTTCAAGTGAGAAGTCTGTAGTTATGGTAGAATTACTACTAATAACAGCTAGATGACGGGTACAAGTTGCGTATAAATGTTGGCCCGGGAAACCGAAATTAACCGAAATATTTATCTTATTTCAAAATCATAAACATAATTTCTATAATGTTAAGCGATTTGAATTGGTGTTCTTGTAGCAAGTCGGCCGCTAGCAAGATTTCAATTTGGTAAGCATTCATAGCAACATATACTAGCTGTGTTACGAACTTCAGAAGCATAAACATAACTTCTATAATGTCAAGCGGTTTGAATGAGTGTAGCAAGATAGACACAGAGACAGCAGAGAATCTTCACAGCAGTAAGTTATAAGTCATTTCTGAATATTTACCTTAGAAAGCGGCATTTGTACAGCATGACCAAACCTTTCGAAAGCTTCGACGTGTCTTCTCCAATAAAAGTTTGTTTCCTCAGTCACAGCGACCAAAGACGGCCGTAAATTGCAAGATCGCTTTTTGCTTGTGTTTCCTTCGCTTTGTAAGATTTTCCATTCCGATGTTAGCCGGTTAACGTTGTTCGAGTTGTTTTCACTCTGATGAGTAAAGGTTTAACTCCTGCTCAAAAGATAAAAAAATAGTAAATCCTTCAATTTAAAGTTTGAGCCGCCTGGCATTAAAAATGAGGGAGATACGAGCATGTACTTAAAATCACGCGACCGATGATGTCATTGTTACGACATCACTTGTAAGTGATTCATGGGGACCCAATACCATGTCTGTCAAAGTTTGAGCCGCCTGCCATTAGAATTGAGGGATACGAGCATGTACTAAAATCACATGACCGATGACGTCATTGTTGCGACATCATCACTAAGTGATTCATGGGGACCAGAAGTCTATAACCAGAAGTGTCCATCTCCACTATAGGGTTTGGCCCATCAGTTTACAGAGTAGTCTATTAATAGAAAGCTTTTCCCGCCATCTCGCAGCCAATCATATTCTTCGAAATTTTATTAGCAGCACCTGATTGGCTAAAACAGCGATAATATTGTACAGCTAATTATATATGCTAAGTTTTGCCTTTTGGTAATAAACGCAAATTTTTGTAGTGATATTTGGCATAAATCCAGCGAGTGATTAATATCACGTACAAATCATGCTATTATTTGTTTATAATATGACCTAAGGAATTTACTGAAAAAGACAATCAGATGTTCTCTCACAAGTCGAGTGTATCCACAGGCAGCCCATTCTCGTGATTTGTGTATTTATACGCTTAGAAATATCGCTTGAATAGTTCATATTATAGACCCTTTGCACGTTACGTCATAGCCGCCATGTTGGTGTACAGAACAAAAGAAGCTAACTGTACACCAACATGGCCGCCACGCCCTTTGTCATATGAATCTCTGGGGATTGAGTGCAAACCATCTATAGATTCTTCCAAAACATGTATGTTAGACAAATAAATACACGACTTCACCCTACAGTGTTTCAGTTGTGGTTATTCATAC
This sequence comes from Actinernus sp. WN-2022, assembly GCA_030867875.1. NCBI lineage: Eukaryota > Metazoa > Cnidaria > Anthozoa > Actiniaria > Actinernidae > Actinernus > Actinernus sp. WN-2022. The sequence continues at coordinate 31,564,682 of JAOWCC010000019.1, forward strand.
CTCTGAGCTCTTCTAGGGTTGTTTCCGCTGTTTTTTTCGAATCATCCTTCCCTCACTTCCTAATAAAAGGAAAAGGCTGGAGACAACCGACAAATATCCGATGCATAACCTGAAATCTTTGTCACGAAAATCCCACTTCGCTCACTCCAAATAAATCGAAACTATGGCAGGCCATAGAATGGTAAATGAACTCATCCTTACCCGAATTTTAAGATCCAGCGATACCACATTCTGGAGAAATCGAACAATTTGTCGCCTATTAACAAGGCATTCGAGGTTGGCAGCTAATGAAGTTTGTACCTCAAAATTGGTTTTGGGTTCCCTGTGGCTACGAATTGAAAGATTACCGAGAAATGATACGGAGTTAGATTTTCACTCCTGGAATGAAACTTTAGCGATACTGTGCTCTAAATATACTCAAGAAATAAAGATTTGTAGTTATTGGAGTGTTGTGTGGTGTTTTTTAGGCGAAAAGCGTTCTATTTAGCGAGTTTTCTCTTTCGCAAAACTCGCTAAATAGAACGCTTTTCAACCAATTTTGAGGTACAAAACTAGAGGATGGTAAGCCTGTGGTTGGACATGGGAATTTCAGGTTAGGATCAACCGTCGAAGAGCCTCGGTCTGGCGAAGACAAACAGCAACTTAACAGGAGATGATGGGGGCATCTTAGTATTGAACGAACATCTATTAAAGTGCATATGAAGCGAAAATTAAGTTGAGCTAAAGTTAAAATGCTTTCGAAATGATGAATAGTGACCTTTTCCGTTTGTCAATATCTCATCTCGTTTCAGAGATATTCAGGTTTTTGTAATATGCAAATGAGATGACCTATGACGTCGCCTTGGAGACGAATCACAAAATGAAGAATATCTCTACAAATATTGGATAAAAACTATTGAAACTTTGAACATATGTGGTACTGTGGAAAATACGCATCATTGTGCAAATTATGTTGCCATGGAAACACTTTGGCCCCAGGCTTCCACTACAAATAACACAAACTTCCCTAATACACAATTTTTTTGTGTGGGTCCAAAATAAGATTTGGAACAATGTAGGCATTGTATGTGAGTAGTTTAAGCAACTTATTTTTTGTAACAAGGAAAGAAATTGGAATTTTATGTTCAAGGTGAAAGGTGCGTGGGGCCATGATAGTTTCCATGGCAACACCATAATTTCCACGTGTACTTTTCAAGTGTCATACATGTGCAAAGTTTCAGTAATTTTTATTCGATTCTTCATTTTGTGATTTGTCTCCAGGCTGTGCAAACAATATGACGTCATAGGTCATCTCATTTGCATATTACGAAAACCTGAATATCTCTGAAACGAGATCAGATGTTGACGGAAAACGTCATTATTTCTCATTTCGATAGCATTTTAACATTATATCAACTTAATTTTCGCTTCATATGCACTTTAAATTACAACAACAACTCTGACTTAATAACTTCAGAATTATGCAGAGTTTTCTTTTCCGGTGGTTCACCAGCGGACTCTCGTAACATTTTCGATAACCAAAGTAAAATTCCACCCTCTCCTGTTAAGTTGCTGTTTGTCTTCGCCAGACCGAGACTCTTCGACGGTTGATCCTAACCGGAAATTACGGTGGCCCATAGATGCAATACAGAAACGCAAATCCAAATACACGAATGCCAATCCAAATACCCGAACACAAATCCAAATACAGAAACGTAAATTCAAATACGCTGCAGCAAATTCAAATACGCTGCAGCAAATCCAAATACCCGAACGCAAATCCAAATACCCGAACGCAAATCCAAATACAGAAACGCAAATTCAAATACGCTGCAGCAAATTCAAATACACGAACGCAAATCCAAATACACGAACGCAAATCCAAATACCCGAACGCAAATCCAAATACCCGAACGCAAATCCAAATACAGAAACGCAAATTCAAATACGCTGCAGCAAATTCAAATTTACGAACGCAAATCCGAATACCTAACGCAAATCCAAATACCCGAACGCAAATCCAAGTACAGAAACGCAAATTCAAATACGCTGCAGCAAATTCAAATACCGGCTGCAGCAAATTCAAATACACAAACGCAAATCCATATACCCGAACGCAAATTCAAATACGCTGCAGCAACCGAGGCCTTCCAGATCCCGGTAAAAATCGAACGCGGGAGACTAGGGTCAAGGTTTTGACTCGTGACGTTCTTGACAAAACACCGATGGAGCCAGAGTACGAGAAGAGAAGGCATAAAAATGTATTTATTTATTTAATTATCTTTCTATCTATACACTGACGCAGTTCACATTACTTATAAAAATAAATCGGCTGGTGCAAGAAACATAGACATTTATGTGAAGACCTGTTTTTGTACAGAAAAATAACTGGGTTTCCTGTGGCCCAACCCAGTGCATGCATGCTCTTTCGAAGTGGCCGGGTATTCTGAAGTCTAGCCGGTTCGGCTATCAAAGAAGACTAAAAAGACTAAAATAGAAGCCGCATTTTAGAATCGTCCGTTACTTCGTTTACTGTTGAAATTAAAAGCATTTCAAAGTATCACGACAAACATGGGGATACTGCCAGAGCCGAGTTGAGTGTGGTACAAAAACTTTAAAAGTGGTATTATGGAAATGTATTAGATATAATTTAAAACCACAATCTAAAGAAATCTTAATTGAAAGTCTCTTGTTAAAAATAAAGAACTATACTTTTATACCAACTTAATTAACTCGCACAGTATTTCCACCGGTCAACCTCGTGACCAGGGTCTTCTCGGTCAGATCCAAGATGGCGGCTACTCCGAGACTGAAGACCCTGGTAAACGCTGAATCACGTGACCAAAAATCTCCAGAAATCCTGGAGATTTTAATCACGTGATGCGGGCATCCAATATGGCGGCTAAACTAAATATGGAATATTTCATTACGTGCCTACAAACCATAGGTATCCCAATCCGGAGTGAGCGAGATGCGATAACGGTATTTCCACGCGGCGAACGACGAAGTGAAAACAGGTCTACTAAACAATTCGAAATGGAGTTTACTTGGATAAAGAAACAGTGGAAGGGTATCACAAAGCTACCAGGATGTATCTAAGCTAGAAGAGAACCCTAAAATGCCATAATAAAGGGGAGGTATGTGAGGTGTCGTCTTCAGAGCCCGACCCAGTTTGCAAAATAAAATGTAGTGAAGGTGTTTTTATTAACCAGAATTTCCATGAAATTTATGAAAATCAACTCGAATTGATAGTTGATTTGCTCCAAAACAAGCTCAAACCTGTACCCGGTACCGCCGCACATCTCATTTACGTCGTGTACATCGGAGTGCCCCCCTGTGTAAACTTCTGGTTATGGCTTCTGTGGGGACCAATACCATGCCTATCAAAGGTTGAGCCGCCTACCATTAGAATTGAGGGAGATACAAGCATGTACTAAAATCACGTGACCGACGACGTCATTGTTGCGACATCATCACTAAGTGATTCATGGGAACCGAATACCATGCCCCGTCTACCATTAGAAATGAGGGAGACACGTGGGTTTACTAAAAATCACGTGATCGATGATGTCATGGTTACGACATCACCACCAAGTGATTCATGGGGACCCCAACCATGTCTGTCAAAGTTTGAGCCGCCTAGCATTAGAAGCGAGGGAGTTACAGGCATGTACTAAAATCACGTGACTGATTACGTCATCGTTAACGTTACGACATCACGACTTAGTGATTTGTGGGTACTTAATACCATGCCTGTCAAAGTTTGAGCCGCCTGCCATTAATATTAGGCGAACATCGTATGAGTATATATCCAGATCTAAAAAACAGCTAACAGGGCAGAGGTGACGCGATTCAATGCAAACCTACCCCCCAAATAGAAAAAAAAACTAACAATTTTCCATCCCTAATAATATAGATACAAAAATACTCAATTCCGATTTGCTGGTTTTCACTCAATCCCCAGAGATTCAAATGACAAAGGGCATGGCGGCCATGTTGGTGCCCCAACAAAAGAAGCTAACGAGGAATCTATTGTTTAAGGGCACCAACGTCAAGGGCTATGACGCCAAGTAAAAGCCAGCAATTAATCACTAACAGCAGTGCAAACACAGTTAATTCGATGCAAAAACTAGTTAATTCGATGCAAAATTAGTTAATTCGATGCAAAAACTATCTATATTATTAACCGGTAATCATTAGTGTGCAAGTTCAATTAACGATTAATATTGCTCATGATGTTTGAAAATTCCACAAATAACACTCGTCCTGCGGACTCGTGTTATTTTGTTAGAATTTTCAGACATCGCTCACATTATTAATTGTTAATTGAACTTGCACACTAATGATTACCAATACAATTTTTTTTTTAACGACTCTAGATTCACCTGCATGGACAATTTTGTACTTTGGAAGTGGCCGAGTTTAACTATGGGAATCGTGCTGTGCCCTAACATGAAGTATTACCCGCTAACAGACATAAGTCTGGCTAACCCCAATAACTCGTTCCTACGAATACGCGCATCCACGTGTTAAAAAATGTGGTTAGGGTTACAAGTTAATTACACGTATACCGAAGGGAGGGGTGGGTGGGGATAGTTTCCCCGAAACCGTGATTCATCCGTTTACTTTTTGCTGTTTCCAGATGTTTTATCCTACGAGAGCTGAATAACTAGACGCATGCGCCAGCTAATGCGTAAATCGGCCAGTCTCGTACCCAGAGCTCTGTCGCCACGAGAGAGCTCTGGTTACAGCCATTTACTGGTCTTTACTGATTGGCTGAAATATTAACGCATACGTAGGAAGCATTTTCTTGAAAACTTTGTTTAATCTAGTTTACATGCCTGGTCCTCCATAACATTCAATGGGAAGATAACAATTATACTGAACTGATTTAAATTCGATTTTCCCGAATAGTAAACGATTTTCTTATCCGGTCGGCAAAACCAATAGAGAGCTAAAGCAACGACGACGGCAACGTCTAGGACGACGGCATAACACAATAGCCTTAATTACAAAATACAATAACTGCACATGAAAATGCACGCAGTCTACATTTCAACCGTTGTCTGTAAAAACACAACGTGAAAACTCAATATTCTACGAACGCAAACTGAACTCTATGCTCATATTTTTCGAAATTATGGATGTGAAAAGTAATTAAGGGCGAACGAAGGAAATAGTAAACATCATATTTTGGGAGAAAACACTTTTCTACGTCCCGTCGGCACTGCCGTTCCCGTCGTCGTTGCTTAAGCTCTCTAATATTTCAATTCGACCCTAGAATTCGTGTCTCCGATACATGCATCAGGAGTTCCGGACTTCCGGTTGGATCACACTGCATTCTGGGTAGGTGGGCTCAGAAAAGTGGGCATCTACTTCCAGAGCGGCCATATTGGATTTGAGCGCAGTCAACTTGGAAACTTTATTAATCCCGTTCTAAAGCTTAAACATCGACTTAGAACTCCCAACTGAAGAATCTGTAAAGGTAACATATTCCGTGTATTAGGTAGTAAGTTTTTGAACTTGCAAAGGAGCAAAAATGGACTGCACTCAAATCCAATATGGCCGATCTAGAAGTTATGCCCACTTTTCTGAGCCCACCTACCCAGAATGCAGTGTGATCCAACCGGAAGTCCGGAACTCCTGATGCATGTATTGCATTGGCAGACCCTCTGCTTGGTCGGCTAGAAGATTACACACGTAAATAAATTTGGTAATTTTATTTTGTTTAAAATTCAAAAGAAAACCTTACGCAAGAAGGCGACGCCGCAAAACAAAGGTTTTAACTGATTAATTATTGCAAAATACAAAAGCTGCACGTGAGAATGCAAGTAGCCGCCATTTTTCCCATTGTCTGCAAAAATATAACTTGAAAACAATAAACTGTAGAGGAAAGCAAATCATTTTATTTCCATTGGCCTTTAGGAAAGACCGTTCTTACGCTATAAAACGAAAATATAGGGGAAAAGATGATGAGAGGAGAAGAAAAGGAACAACTAATACCTCATTTCTTGAGACTCGTCTCGGTTCTATGCGCGCATTTTTCTTATTTACATGAGAAGTGCAAATTACTCCGCAATCACACTTGAGTATTGCGAATCCTTCCTACGCATGCGTTAATATTTCAGCCAATGAACAAAGACCAACAAATGGCTGTTACCAGAGCTCTCTCATGGTGAAAGAGCTCTGGGTACGAGACTGTAACTGGGCCGGAATTTTACCGAAAACACTATCTGTTGGCGGTCAATCTCTCGTGTTTGAAGGCACTTTTCTCCCAGTGGGCAAAACGTAAACTACATTGTACAGAACATGTTGTTTCTCAGTTTCTGGAGGAAATGGTCTGTGTATTTGAATCTTACCTTTCATCGAAACTCTTATTCTTCGCAGAAAAGATGAAGGTACTCGCTAAAATTTGAAATTTCCACCATTTTTAACTCTTGCACGCATGTGCCGGAACGAGTTATTGGAGGGATGTGGATTTCATTTCCGAGCGTGGCGTCAACTCCGAATATATATTGACTGGCGTCAGTGATAGCTAATGCGATTCCCCTAACTGATATTAATAATACTTGCTTAATATTACTGGCAGGCAAGCCGTGGCAAAATGTCACGCGCATGCGCCTGTCGCGCGCGCTTCTCCCCAATTTCCTGCCGAAACTAAAATAAAACAGACCCCTATTCGTAGTTTTAAGTACGTGCGCGTATTTACGTGATTTTTTTCGCGGAAAAACAACAAAACTACTTAAAGGCTAAGTCATACAGGTTGAAGTTTTCTTCATTTTCAATTCACTGTGAGTTTACTAAGTTATAAAATTATTTACTAAAAAGGTTAAAGTGCATATGAAGCGAAAATTAAGTTAAAATGCTAATGTTAAAATGCTAATGTTAAAATGCTTTCGAAATGAGGAATGATGACATTTTCCGTTTGTCAACATCTCGTCTCGTTTCAGAGATATTCGGGTTTTTGTAATATGCAAATGAGATAACATATGACGTCATATTGTTTGCACATCCTTGGAGACAATCACAAAATGCAGAATATCTCTACAAATATTGAATAAAAACTATTGAAACTTTGCACATGTGGTACTATGGAGAATACACATCACTGTGCAAATTATGGTGTTGCCATGGAAACACTCTGGCCCCAGACGTCCACTACAAATAACACAAACTTCCCAAATTTCTCCTTTGTCAAACACAATTTGTTTGGTGTGGGTCCAAAATAAGATTTGGAACAATGTAGGCATTGTGAGTAGTTTGAGCAACTTATTTTTTGTAACAAGGAAAGAAGTTTCAATTTTATGTTCAAGATGAAAGGTGCGTGGGACTTTCCATGGCAACACCATAATTTGCACAATGTGTACTTTCCATAGTGCCATTAGTGTGCAAAGTTTCAGTGATTGTTATTCAATATTTGTAGAGATATTCATCATTTTGTGATTTGTCTCAAGACTACATGCCCATATTTCACTCCTTTCCAATGCCAGATAGCTCAAACTTGGACAGGCATGGTAGTGGCTCCCTATTAATCACTTAGTGGTGATGACGTAACGATGATGTCATCGGTCACGTGATTTTAAGTACAGGCCCGTATCCCTCATTTCCAATGCAAGACAGTTCAATCCTGGACAGACATGGTAGTGGGTCCCTACAAATCACTTAGTGGCGATGACGTCATCGGTCACGTGATTGTAAGTACATGCCCATATCTCCCTCATTTCTAATGCCAGACACTTCAAACCTGGACAGACATGGTAGTGGGTCCCTACAAATCACTTAGTGACGATGACGTCATCGGTCACGTGATTACACCAAAATAGCTCTGACCATCCCAGAGTTGTCCTTTGGGGCCCTATGTTTCAATACGGTGCAGTCGTCCCTAGTCTACTCGCGTCGTTATTCAGTAAACGGGGTCTGGGTACGAGATTGTTATTCAGCGCTGTCTTATCAGACTATACCAAATACAGATGAAGTTTATCACGCGATGGTGCAATTTTCTCGTGTTCAATAAAGAGAGCTGTGTCAGACATTTAAATACATTTACGTTTAAATATTCCGTGAACCTTTAATTAAAAATAGCAGGCCATGAAGCAGCAGGATTACAGGTTCACGACTTTGCGAGCATAACTTTAGTGCGCGCTCATTTAGCGTATGCCTTTTGTCTTTTTAAATTTTTATCTATTTCACGAATTACATAACGCAGAGAAGCTCTGAGGCGCCTTTCGACCTCGTCAGCTGCACATTTCCATATTTCTTTTATAGTGCGACTACTGAAGCCGGGGCCACTTAAACCCGATATTCATTTTGGGCCCGCGGGCCGATACGTTTGGGACTGGTGTTCTAGGGATTTCGCCCCCCCCCCCCTCCCCCCTGAGTGGTTTCGCCCCCCTCTTTGCCCCCCTTTCCTTGAAACAATTTTCTCATTGAACAAACTAAACTGATGAGCCCAAAATGGTTGGAGTTTTGCCGTGTAAATGAAGAGTGTCGTAGCCCGCGGGCCCAAGTCCCAAAGTCGTGTACATGGGCTTTTGACAACGAGAACCAATCACATTGCAGAACGAAAACAAAGCATTCCATGGTATGGTTATTTGAGCCAATCAGTATCTAGTAGAAGACAATAGTATTTTAACTTGCTCGAGCTAGTTCTGCAGTAGAAGTCTTTTGAATAAAGAAAATCGCGATTTGTAAGTTGGAATGCCTTATTTTCGTTGTGCAATGTGTTTAGTTCTCGTTGTGCAATGTGTGTAGTTCTCGTTGTCTAATGTGTGTAGTTCTCGTTGTCTAATGTGTGTAGTTCTCGTTGTCTAATGTGTGTAGTTCTCGTTGTCTAAGTGGTCTCGGTTTCAGTAGTGCACTGTAAAACAAAAAGCACATTTTAACATATCGTCGATTGCTTTCTCTCAAATAGACCGTTCCGTATTCGAAAATGTCCGCTGAATGCGATGACTGTAGACGCATGTGCTCAGTGTTAGCCTCACTCTGAAGTAAATACCAAGGAGAGGGTGTACAACTCAAAACTACAACAATACGCAGAGTTCACTTTCTCGCTGGTATCTATGAATGTTTAACACCAAAACGAGGCTAACACTGAGCACATGTGTCTACAGTCATCACGTACAGCGGTAATTGAGAATACGAAACTGGTAATAAGTTCATGTCCTAGATACAACAATAGGTTAATTACGTTCTATTATGTTTCGGTCATAGAACGTCAGTAACATATTGGTGTATCTAGGACATGAACTTATTACCACGAAACTGGTCAATTGATGTAATGTATTTAAAGGGAGTGGGAGGGTGGGGGAGGAGAGAAAATAATAAAAAAAACCAAGCCCAATGATTGGATACCTTGCCAAACATTTTCAATAAAATGCGCTAGAGATAAATCGCACAGGAACAACACAAGCTGAATACAATTAATACAAAATATCATTTTCTAAGAAAAGGCACATTTTGAAGTTGTCATAAATATCGCTAGACTCTAGTTTTACATCGCTTTGTAAATATTATTCCTGTATCTACTAATAACTTGTGTCGCTACGAAACACTTTTAAACCAATAAACGGTGAAACAAAGCCGGAGCTAACGTTCTTCAAATATTGTTATAGAACATAGCTATATCGCAACCCCGCCGTCGCAGTGCACTCTGGGATGGATATCTCAGTTGCCATTATTAAATCCAAGATTGCCCAACAACAACAATGGTCTATGGTCTAACATTGGTGCAAACATTGTTAAACAGGAAGTTCCGGTATTACAGCCATGGCCAGCCCATTGACACCTTCAGTTGTCACTCGGCCTTTGTCGAGTGAACGTTTGCGTGTTGCTCCGCTCGAGTGCTCTCTACTGATTGCGTATCGCGCGAAATTCAAACCAAACGTGCTCAACTTCAAAGGGCTACACAGTTCGTAAACATTCAAATCATTAATGAATAACTATCTTCCCTGTTAGTTTTTTACGGCTTGTTAAATTTTTAACCTTAGCAATTTAGCATTCCAACAGAGAAGACTGGTATTCTCTGCAATTTGAAGGTCCAACTGCGTAAAAAGAGGGAGAAACTTCATGTTCAAACTGTTTAGCACCCCTATGTTGGACCAATATTTTTTCGTTAGGTGAAATGTTTAATCTTAAACTTTTATCCAACAAAAATCGGTGGCCCAACTTAAATTTTAATATCTTTATTACGCTTAGCTACAAATATCTCCAAAAAAAGTTCTAAATATCTCAAATTTTCTACATATTTCAGTATCTCGAGTATTTCTTAAATTGTCGCCCCAGTGCTATGAATATCTAATGTCGTATGAGAATCCTAGTAACAGTCAAAGGTGTTTGTTTGCAACTTTACAACATCAACCTCGTACCCAAGAGCCTTTACGCGCCTAATCCAAAATGGCGTCGTAAGAGTCCTGGCAGAGTTCCTTAGGAGAGGAATCACTCACTCATTCTGATTGGTTAAAAGTTCAAGCTGGTCACGTGACCCAATATAACGCGTAATAAAATTAGTTCCCAGATTTCTCCATGTGATGTGGGTAATCCGAGGCACACCGGAAAGCTCTCTATTCCTAAAACTATCCCAGAATTTTCTAAATATTCCATTTTTTTGTAAATGTCTCCGACTTATATATAAATATCCCCAAAAATAACCTGATATTTGTAGCTAAGCCTACGAATTATGATCTCAATCCTCTTCTTTTCTACCCACCCCACCCCGACGTAAAAGCTTGTCTTATTGTCATGGCCTTCCCTCCCCTCCCCTCTCCCCTCTCCCGACGGTTTATTTCATAAACGTAAGCGGGACTTCAGAAAGCAGCATACACGTGACGTGCTTCAATCCCAGCAGCCTGCGCGCTCCCAGTGCTAGTACAGCGACATGCTTGAAATAACAACACTGTTCTTTTTCGTTTGTTTTGTAATTACCTAGTCCAGGAAAACTTGTCATTCTTTGTTTGACTTCCTGCTCCCTTAACTTCCTTTTATCTTCGACTATTCGGGTAACACGACATATGGTAGTCAACAAGTGATTGGCCACTTTAGTTGTCATTTCTCCGGTTCATTAACATGTGATTGTAGCATATTATACAATATTAACGCGAGCCGTTGACCCGTTTCCAATGCCATGGCGACTTAAGAAACCAGGACGGCGACAGCAGTGACGACGGGACGAAGAAAAGTGTTTTCTTTACTATTTCCTTTATTCGCCTTTGATTGACCCTTGCTTTGTTTTTTTGCCCCATTTCAGACCCTTTTGTTTTTCTGTATCCCAAGAGGAAATGTACCAATTTCTACAATTGGAAAACAAAGCAGTTAATCATCTGGTCTGAAATAGGGCAAGAAACAGGCACGCTGAAAGGGTCTATGGTTTTCAAGTTATGTTTTGGCAGAAAATGGTGAATTGTAGGCGACTGCGTGCATTTTCACGTGCAATTATTGTATTTTGTAAGTAAGGCTATTGTTTTATTTTGTTTCGTGGTTCTTAAACTCCAAAGTTATCGCCAACACACCCAGTGACATCAAGGAAATCAACCAGCCCTGCGGTACGGTATCCAGCTTGAGCTTGGAAACAATCTTCACGTTGTACGTTACTACGCATGCGTTGTGCGACTGGTTTCCTATTGGTTAATATTGCCAGCCGATGGAAGACGGAAGTCAACCAGTTTTGCCGCCAAATTACAATACTGTGGGCGACTCTGGATTCGCATTTTATAAACGATCGGCTTCGTATTAGATATACTGTGGAGTGTCGAGTCCAACCAGAAGTCTGTACATCGATGCAGGCATCGTCTTCATGCGAATCTATGGGAAAGAGACCGAATGCCGTTAGCTTTTGTTTTCATTATTCCTTGGTAATTACCGAATATTTTCCACCGAATTACAGAGCCAATCAGGAGCGAGTAAAAACGAAATGAGCCAATCACGAACTGATGTAACACATGACTGGTTTTACTTGAACCAATCACGAGGAAAGGTAAACGCAGTACTGGGTTATTGATTGCGTGACGGACCAAAACAACAGAACTTGATTGGGTGATAATTACAAAACATTTCTCACAGCCAAAACAAAGGCTAAGCGAACGCAAAATCAAAGCACCGAATTACTTTCGACACTCAATCTAAAACCGCTCTATTAAAACAGCATCATGCTAAGCTTCGTCTTCGGTAAGTAATGCAAATCAATCAACAAGACTTCAATATGCGATTCAGACATCTGACCGCTGTGCAAGATCGACAGGTGTTAGCAGGCTCACCTCCCCTACTGTAGTGGCGAGAAGATCTACTATGTGCTGATGTGACGTGGCCACCACACTCTGTCCGTTGATGTCGATAATTCTGTGCCCTACGCGTACACCACCTCGCTCTGCTATGCTACCACGCATTAGACTACATATCTAGAGAAACAAAACAGAAATAGAAACAGAAATGTCTTCAGTCATTGATTTCCTTTGCTTCATTAATTATTCATGAGTTTTTGAAAAATATTGTAAACCCACGTGTTTTGAGTAACAAATAAGAGTATTAATATATACAAGAAATGCACAAAATGTAAGGATGTGTCTGTGTCAAAATCACGACAATAGAACAATATCTGATATTACGGTTGCATCTACGAATAGCAGGTTCATATTGACCCGAACGCCTCACTTCGATGTAATGAACACCATACACCATAAGGCCGTGGTCTCTGTATTTTAACAGTTTAGCCACATGTTCAATGTATGAAAAACATCCTTGCCATGCGAACGAGCATGCCAACATTGGTGATCCTGTAGAATTTGAGTGTTGTAGCATAAAAGGCTGTAAAGTTACAGCGATTTGAAATTAGAGAGATTTGTATGAGAAAAACCATGTAGGCCTTTCCAACCTCGCTTTCATGTATTTTTACTCGGGCTGCCTGTGGCAGCACCGAGTCTTAAAATGCAAGCCGTTTTTTTTTTTGTTGGGTGTCGCAAAATGTCTGCGCATGCGTTAAAGGTCAACTTCACACCAATCAGATTGCACTGTGCTGGTCACGCAACAATCGCCAGGTTAATTTATTTACATAATTTAATACAGTAAAACAAGATGGCTGAAGACCCGCGAGGAACTTTCTCTCTAATCTCTCAAATGTAAGCCAGTTTAATGTTTTATTTAACTTCACTCGTGCGAAAGCCTTCCAACAGGCTCAGGATATTTCAACTGGCGCTATTGTCGGAGCCGAAGGACCGCGTTTTTTACCCAGATGGCCAGTGCTTTTTATATATACGACACGTACGATGACCTGAAGCCAAAGAAATATATATTGGAATCTATAAGCCATCGGCTCGCTGTGCTGCATTTAAAACATCCGAGGAGAACATCTTATTTTGGGTGAAGGCACTTCAAGACCAATGTTATGAGTCAGAGATTTAAATTTACCGTAAGTTGGATCAGAGAGTATCGAGATCAAGTTATTTCGTTCCAGCGAGGATATTGACCTAGCGGAAACGGTACAAGCTGTCGAAGGATTTTACTTATAATCATCCACGTCTACTTAACAACAGGAATAGTTATGTGCCAAGGCATGGGCAAAGATAGAGTTTCCCAGATTACAGATGAAAGTAGAGCACTTAATGAATGAAGAAACAGAGGTCACGCGCGACATGCTTGAGAACATGAACATGTTTAACACTTTATGTTATACTAAGAAAACAAAACAAGTTACAGAGTCTGCACGTTCACAAGTCAATGAAAAACCCCAAGAGCCTGTAGTTTTGTATCAACATATCCTCGAAACTCCAAAAGCAACATACACATGAGTCAAATTCAAACCGGAAGAGACGGAATTCTTGAGATTCTTCACGAGGATATTTGTTAGCCCGCAATAAGAACTCTCTCGATGATTTAATGACCTTGATTTGTAACATGGAGGCTGACCTAACTGTATGCGTAATGAATTCTTACTCTCGTCACATCAAAACGAAACTCAGTCATTTGGAAGACAAATTAGTGCAGCAAGATAATATATACAAGACCGAAATCAAGATGCTGTCATCACATATTATTGACCTAGAAGTTGAAAATGGCGAGTTGAAAGCGGATATTTATAATAAAGCTGAGATCCGACTTTCAAACTTAAAAAAAAAAAACAAGAATACAAAAAAGAAGACAATGAAAGACCAAGGTCTCCAGTGTTCCGAGACTACCCAACCTACTAAAGCTTTAGCAACGAATCAGTTTGTTCAAGAGCCATCTTTCTTACATGACAACCCGATCCCTATTCATCAGAATACATTTTCTGTGCTAAATGACGAGAGTTTACAATCACCTGACCGACAACCCACTACTAAAGAAAGGGACCATGAAGTACGGTAGTACGGTTAATTATCGGGTTCAAAACAATGAATATATGCCTGCTCAAATGCAGTGTGTTCAACGAATAAGTAGAGTGTTTCTATTAAAAGGTCAACATACGAGAAAAATAAAAATATTAAATTACATATATACTAGGGGAGCAGAGAATGAAAGTCACCGCGCTACCGGCCACTCCTAAAGACTGCTAAATTCAGCTAATAATTCTTCACTTTGGTTATTACTAAGAGGATTTCAAATGAAAGTGTATTTGATCTTCAATCTCATGTGGCCCGAGTGTAAGCCCAGATGGGCTCTTGTCTACATTTAAAATGCCAATAACTCGACAGCAATTTGAAACATTGCTTTCAAACTGTGGTCAGTTACTAATTTAGGTACGATCTTTCATGTGGTAGCAATAGTTTCTCTGTAAACATTAATCTTCCAATTTATGCAAATTAGGTGCGTGGTGGCCATTATGAATGAGGTCTATTGAAACCAACATTCTTGTATGACACCAACACCCTCTAAACAAGCACAACTAATTTGGATTCACAGTATGAATAGTGTGCTTCATTACATTGAAGTGAGGCGTTCGGGTCGATACAAAGGAGCTCTTTTCGTCAATACCGCTGCAACTGCTATTTGTAGACGCAACTGTAATATCAGCTGTTTGTAGTTCTTGAAAGGTAACCAAGCCTTAGTCTCGCATGAAGGATGGAGTTGACCCTTTCTATGAATATGGATAGATTTTGATTATCATGCTAACAAGGTACAAGCCTCTCAACTCCAGCCTCGATGTCACCAAAGGCTTGGTTACATTTCAAAATGGTGGTCAAGAACTACAAACTGGACTATTCGATGAATCAGCACAATCCATGTTGACACGACGAGTAACTCACCATTCCATTCTGGACACTGAATCCCAGTTGGTACTTCGTGTCTGGTCTGTTGACCACAACCTGAACTGTGGGCGGACACGACACCACCTTCATCACTACTTTCGTGCCGGCACGGGAATTCTACGAGGGGGATAAGACATAACACTAGTGTAAGATTACACTAGAAGAATTCTGAGCAGAAATAACTTCTCTTTTTACTCGAGCACAATGTCCATGAGATTTACTCTCGACATCAAATCGATGGTTCTGATTGGCTGTTACTAGGTCAGGCTTTTATGCAGAGTGCGGACCAATAACATGCGCGGTTCACATATTTTGCCATCTATACAGACTAGTTAATAACACTGATTGCTCGATACCATCGTAGGGATTATCGACCCTCCAGTTTGGACCTTACCGGCCTCGATTAGTAAGAAGTTAGAACTGATTTCGTATGAGTGGGACAAACTACGGCATATCCGTATCCTTACCGAAACCGTACTGTAACTCATTGTACCGAAACTCTGTAATTTGATTGGATCAGCAGGACAAAAACAATGGGAAACAATTTCAAAGTCACGGCATGCCGCATCGTAACCATGCCGTATCAGTGCCGTAGTTTGTCCCACTCATACGAAATTTGCTCTAGTAAAAACAACCGAGGACTACTAACGTAACGACTTAGCTACTCGATGAAACAAGGCACGTTCACAAGTACCGAAATAATTTTGACACTTCCTTGAGGGCATTCCACCACAAAAGCAAAGAACTAGTACACATTTAAGATTTATGTACAAATTTGAACGCAGATAATGCAACTATTAGGGAAGAGGTCAAAACAATGGTACTCTGGCGGGACCCAATTTTGATAGAAAGGAGGTTGTACCCGGAACCCACCACCTATTTTGTCAAAATCTAGATTTTTGACCACAAATACCTACTTGAATAAAATACTATATTTCTAGTTTCTACAGGCAGAGAAGAACGTCTGTCTGCATTAAAATCAGGTATCCGTATTTTACAACGCGAGAAAATCACCCTCGTAAAAACGGGTAGGGGGTATTACCCGCCACCTCCCATAACAAAATTGAGTCCCATTCGAAATCCATTGTTTTGGCCTCTTCCCTTACAGTGAAACTTGGCTGAAAAACAATGTTCTCAAATGTTTCATATGGCTGCCTCCTACAAACATTGCTGCGTATGTCTCCTGTAAATTGTACACTAGATGTCATTTAGGGACCAGTTTTCCTGTCTATAAAACTCATTTGAATTTCCTGCGTGTCGCCATCGTGGATGTTATGACGTCACACGGTCCCCTCTACTGTTAGACAACAAAAGAGCTATTGTTTTCTGACAATAGGGGCAATAGTGTGACGTCATAAGATACACAATGCAAGCCAATGGCAAGTTGCTCTCCTTTACCTTGATGACATTCTGACACTCTAACAGCGGTAGTCCCACCAGACTCGTGTTATTAATTGACAGGATCTGGTCGCCAACATTAAGTCTTCCTGATTTGGTAGCTGGTCCGTCCTTGGCTAGGTGAGCTATGATGGCGGTTGGTATCATGGAGCCCCAGCCTGACTCTACCACCATCACGCCTAATGCTTCGCCGGGTTTCTTGTTAACTACAAGCTGAATACGAACAACACAATTAACAAATATTAGATATTTTTGTGTTTTGCGCAAAATGTGGCAAATAAGCGGACGTACCACGGTAAACTACTGTAAATTTGTTTTTTTTACAACAACAAACTAAAAACAATGAAGCGAACAAGGAGCTCAATCCCGGTTTCTGGGAATAATAATAATAATAATAATAATAATTTATGGACTTATATTGCGCAAGTTTCATGTGTATATGATCACTTTCGCATTACATGATATGTAAATAACTTATGTATAGCTTAGCCTAAATAATATAATGTTAAAAATCCATACTAATGTTAATACTAATTTTACGGAAGCTAAACCTATACTAATAGATTAATACTAAATGTTTAAGAACTAATAAAATACTAAAAATGAGTAAAAACTATACATTCTAATATTAAGAAAATTATGTTAAAATAAATTACAGTTAAATGCTTTCCTAAAAAGATAAGTCTTAATTGAACGTTTAAAAGAATCGAGAGACTGTTCATTTCGTAAAGAGTTCGGTAGATCGTTCCACAGTTTAGGAGCAGCAGATACAAAGGCTCTATCGCCAAGTGTAGGCTTAGTTATCACATAAGGTGGTTCTAGTAACAATTCGGTATTAGAACGAAGACAATATCTAGACTTACTCTTAATCTTAATTAGATCATTAATATATATAGGTGACAGACCATGCAATGCCTTAAAAGTAATAAGTAATAATTTAAAGATAATTCTAAACTTAACTGGAAGCCAATGCAGCTGATATAATATAGGTGTTATATGGTCGAATCTTGGTATCTTACAAATAAGATGCGTGCGCAACAGTATTATGTCCGGCTTGAAAGAAAAGTAGATCTGAGAATCATCGGCGTAGCAGTGGACATTAGGGAGATGCGCATTCATAATATCAAATAGTTTCGATGCATAAATAACAAAAAGAAGAGGGAAACTACCCACCCACCCCTCCCTTGGATATGCATCGTTCTATTAATTATTAAACACGAAGTTCCGGTATAAATAGGTTAGCCCTCCTCTTTTCACGCATCGCGAGCTCGAAATTTAAAATTCAGATTGCCGAGCAGTGAAGACAGCAAGCGAGCATATCAGTCTCTCCTTTGAAATACTAGAGTTTTAAGGACCGTTTAAAATTAAACAAACCATAAAAAAGTGACCAGAGAAAGATAGTTGTCCATGTATGACTGCCAATGGTATTTTATGACTGTTTACGAACTCTGTAGCCCTTACTCTGAAGCTAAACATTTTTGTTTCATTTGGATTTCGCGCGATAAGCAATCAGCAGGGAGCACTCAAGCGGAGCATCACGCAGATGTTCACTCCACAAAGGCCGATTGACAACTGAAGGGTGACAAACCCCTGGACTCCCCTTTTATACAGGAACTTCATGTTTAACCATTAAAGGTTAGGGTGAAGTGTGGGGGAGGGGTTTCCCAGAAACCATGATTGATCCGAAAATAGTGGGGAAAAGTGATTCTAACTCACGCTAGCACACCATCAATCTTGCGCGAGCGATCACGTAATCTAGCGTGGTACAATGTATGTCTTATTTCCAATGGCGATCAGCCAATCAGAAAACGAGGAACTACACTTACTCACTAGATATGGCTACCGTAAAAGGCATGACTGTCACGGAGTTATTGATTTCGTGCAGAATGTGCTAAGGGAAACGTCACAGTGAAATCTAAACCATGTGTACTGGGACTAATGTTTAAGAATGGTACAAATGAATAAGGGAGACGATAATCAACACTCCACTCGTGCTGAATATGTGACCTTCTCTTGTTCCAAATCTCTTTTAGTTACTCACTTTGTACAACTCTTTACAATAGATGCATCCGCAATTCTCTATACCGCGTATGCTGGAACAAATATGTGATCGTGAAAGGGAGAGTGTGCCTCCCAATAACGATTTTTGCATTTTAATCAACATTCAATTACATTTTTGGACATTCTTTTGCGTCATTCGGCTACAAAAGAGAAAAGTATACTTTCATTTGCGCTAATTTAAAAGTCATTAATACCATCTTGAAAGTCAATTGAGACAATCAACAAATATTAAAGTGCATATAACATTTATTAACATTTTTATCACACCGTTTGAAATTCAATAGCATTTCTGGACCGCGTTAGTGCGGATAAGACAAATATTAACGCGCTTGCACAAACAATTGAACGTTCTTTACATTCAATATACAAAAATCTATTTTCAATTGAACAGTACCTATTTTGCCTGATTTTTGCATTGTCAGTGTGATGTAAGATTTGGCATGCACTCCAGAGAGGTTATGTAACCTCTGTCATACAGAACGGTAAAAGCATCAGAAAAGTTCGTCCAGTTCATTCGGTTCGTGAACGTGTTCAGACCTCTGGCAAAATGCCATGAAGAAATCGAATACCACTCGAACACAGAGAGAGAATCGTTAGAGCATTTGAGAACGAGGAGGAACACTATCTTTTAGTCGCAGACACGCTCGGAGTGAATCGATCAACGGCAAGAGGCATCGTGGCGCGCTACATCAGAGAAGGCAGGATCCATGAGAGACCGAGAGGTGGGAGAAACAACGTACGCGTGGATGATGTGATGAGAGATTGCCTAGAGCAAATCATCAACGAAAACTGTCTACTCACCCTTGGTCAGATAAACCGTGAACTGAGGAGACGGCTACCAGCCAAACCCGAGATCCATGACCGCACCATAGCAAGGACATTAGACGGCATGCTGTTTCGTGTAAAACTGGCAAGGCCCCTCCCTGCTGACAGAAACAGGCCTGATGTGCTGCAGAAGCGAGTCGAATACGCGAACTGGTTTATGAACCATGCCGTAGTGCGCCACTGTGTGTTCGTAGACGAATGCGGGTATAATATCTGGACGGCCAGAAGTCACGGTAGAGCGTGGCTGGGAGAGAGGGCGTACCGCCAAGAGTGCGGCCAGCGAGGACGAAACCTGACTGTGACCATGGCAATGTCGGCATCAATGCACTTGTGTTTTCCTCAGCAGCTGTCGGTGGAATGAATGCTGCGCGTTGTGATGACTTCCTGACACAGACGCGGCAAAGTCTGGATCCCGACGAGTCGGTGATCTTTGTGTATGACGGAGCACCGGCCCACCGAAACCCGGCCATTCCCGCCCCAAACACAGAGCTTAAAATGCTTCCCCCCTATAGTCCTTTTCTAAACATCGTGGAGCAGCAGGCAATAAGCTGTCTGAAAGCAGCAATCAAGGCCGACATCTCACGTCCAGAAATTCAAAGACGTATGGATAACAGAGCTGAAGCCAGAGCCCGAGGAATCCCACTGGGAGAGTTTCGAACACAACTACTGATTGAAGCTCTGAACAGAAACGACCCTGTGACCGCAGCTAAAAGCGCGCAATGGTACCGCTTCATGCAGACCTATCTGCCAAGATGTTTGAATAGAGAGATTATTGAAGGGTAAACTGAACTTCAGAACGAAATAATTCTATAAATTGTACTGTTCAATTGAAAATAGATTTTTGTATATTGAATGTAAAGAACGTTCAATTGTTTGTACAAGCGTGTGAATATTTGTCTTATCCGCACTAACGCGGTCCAGAAATGCTATTGAATTTCAAACGGTGTGATAAAAATGTTAATAAATGCTATATGCACTTTAATGTTTGTTGATTGTCTCAATTGACTTTCAAGATGGTATTAATGACTTTTAAATTAGCGCAAATGAAATTATACTTTTCTCTTTTGTAGCCGAATGACGCAAAAGAATGTCCAAAAATGTAATTGAATGTTGATTAAAATGCAAAAATCGTTATTGAATCTGAGTTACGCGCAAATGTTCGTTTTTTGGCGCTAATGAGTGTATCTTAGTACTATTGGTCGCCATTTCACGCAAATGAATGCGTATTTTCTCGTAATGAACAGCAAAAGGTGTAGTTCAAACACTGATCAAGACACTTGAATATTAACTAATAAGGATTGCACCATAGATATGGCTTCACATGAATAGAAGTGAAGGAAAAGATGGAAATAAAAATCAGCGTACGTAATGTATCTCGACCCTTCCACCTCTTCAACGCTTTCGACTTGAACAACAGAAAATAACGATGACAAGCCTTGTGATCAATAATTGTATGCAGCACAATACCAGGCAAACAATACTCCCTGATGATCTATGAACACAGGTACTGATTGAGAAGTCATATCAAAATCTCGTTCTGCATGTTTGACCGTAGTAACAAAACACTCGAGGGGTGCGCCCCTCGAGATTCATTTGCTTTCTTGTGTTTTGATATCACGGTCAAACACTCGAACTCGTTTCTGATATATAACATACAACTGAACCTGATAAGTTATGAAGTAAAGCTGCTGTTTTTACAATTATTACATGACACGAGCCTGTCACGCCGTTATTTTCAAAGCTTAAGAGATTCTAACAATAACCGGAAGTGCGTCATAAGATCACGTAACGCGCGCGTTTCCTTTCCTACCTCCCTGGCCTTGGACTCGTCCGATAACAACGACAGGTCTTCTCCTAAGATCTTCTGCGCCTCCAGTACACAATTGTACTCAGCATCCTCCACGCTATCCTCAGATATGCCGTTCGTCTTGAGGAACTCCTGGTAAGCCACGTTAAATGCTTGTCCTATAGTCTTGGCGATGACTTGCGCCTGTCGAGGAACACGCGGGAATACAATGATCAATACGTAGAACAACTGTCTTAAACACACCTTAAAATTTGCTATCACAATCCAGGGGAACCTTATCCTGGGTTGCAAAGGCTTGAAGAAATAAGAGGCGAGAGAGAAGAGAATAGAATAGAATAGAGAGAAGAACAAGAAGAGCCTCTGGTGTTATGCGTTGAGAATCTCACTTCCAGGCGAACATTAGATTCAGAATTTGAACCTCGTCCCTGATTGGATAGTCTACTCATTACCAAGCGCAACCGTGAGTGCTGGATGTAAAGGTAATGTTCATTGCCTTACCAATGGACCAGCAAAACCGGTTTGACGTGTTTTCTTGATTTGAAACTCAGCGCATGTCACTGGAAAACATTCCATTTTTCCATATTATGTAAATAACATGTAAATTGTTTGTAAATAGACTGTAAATTGAATTTACAAGAAAATTGGACATCTACAAAGTATGTAAAATATGGCTATCTTTGTAAATAGTTTGTAAATTGGCAGAGCACACTTTGTAAATTGTTTGTAAAATAGCAGAGCACAAAGTACAGTTTGTAAATTGTTTGTAAATTAGCAGAGCACAAAGTACAGTTTGTAAATTGTTTGTAAATTAGCAGGGCACAGTTTGTAAATTGTTTGTAAATTAGCAGGGCACAGTTTGTAAATTGTTTGTAAATTAGCAGGGCACAGTTTGTAAATGGTTTGTAAATTAGCAGCGCACAGTTTGTAAATTGTTTGTAAATTAGCAGGGCACAATTATTTATAAATATTGTTTGTAATAAGCAGGGCATAATATGTAATATGTAAAATGTTTGTAAATAATGAGTATATATCATATTGATGGGGGATGAAAACGTAAACAGGGAGGGATTGATAAAACTTCCCAGAACAAAAATAGAAAAAGAAAGACTTAAACTGTTATTTTAAATACATGTATATTAATTTACTTCTCTGAACAGTATTTGTACTAGCATTTGTACTTACATAATTTTCCTAATAAACTTTAAAGTACAGTGAACTCTCTCTAAGGCAGACACTTATGGGACCTATTTTGGTGTCCGGCTTATAGAGTTCAAAATACAGAGATTAAGTGGGAATGGATTTTTAGGGAACAAATTTGCTGTCCACCTTAGAGTGTCCGCTTAGAGGGAGTTGACTGTATATGGCAGTCAGCTTGACACTAAGGGTGCTTAACTGGCCAAAAGCCAGTGATACGTTGTGTTTGGCTAGTAGATTGCTTTCATTCTATGATCTTTTTGGCCAGTAGGAATAACAGCACATCAGAACATTTTGTAGGGAACTTCTAGAATTTACATTATATTATTTCAGTTTGGATTGTCAGGCCTAAAATTTAGCCAGTAAGGATTACTACATCACTACAGGCCCTTCAATTATATAGCTACTAGGATTGCTGGGTCCCTTTAAAAAAAAACACAGTGAAACCTACATGTAATTGGCAAAGTAGCAGATGAAGTGATCTTATTTACATTCCTAAATGCTACCTGTATAGAGAACCTCGACTAAAAACAATGTTTGCTCACAAATGATTGTTATGGATGCCTAAGTCTGTTTCTGTGTTTGTCTCATGTATATTGTACACTAGATTGTCATTTATGCACATACTTTCCTGTCGATAAAACTCATTCAAATTTCCTGCGTGCAGCCATCTTGGATATCGTGACGTCAGTGTTGCACCTATTGTTACACAACAAAATAGCTATTGTTTTCTGACAATAGAGGCAACACTATGATGTCATAAAATCCAAGATGGCAATGTGCAGGAAATTTAAATGAGTTTTATCGACGGGAAAATCGGTGCATAAATGACATCTAGTGTAAAAATTACTGGAGACAAACACAGAAACAGACTTAGGCATGCATAACAATCATTTGAGAGAAAATATCGTTTTTCAGACGAGATTCCCTTTAAGATTGGTTAGGAGGGGGAGGGGGGCTAAATTTAAATAAAATTTCAAAATTATAGTGTTAATATATAGAGCTATAAATCAGGGTAGTCAGTGTTTCATTTAATTTAATAAAGAGATGCAGGGCTCAGAAAAGCTGAAATGGCCTTTTACCAGGTTGTCATGATATACGTGTACCATAAAATCCTGGTTAAATAAGCTTTTCTGGTATGATTAAACCCCTGTCTATAGACCTATCCCCCGTGGCGGCCATATTTGAATAAACCTATTGTTAATGCTTACCCAGCCTCGTTTACCAACATCTTTGAGACCGAAGCTGGATAAGCATTCACAATAGGTGTATTCCAAGATGGCCACCGCGTGGGATAGGTCTATAGACTGCATGGTACCATAAAATCTAATCAAAGATCTCTACAACAAAACATGGCAGAATTAAAATAATTGCAAACTAACTTGCTGTTATAAATTATTTAATATTCATTTGGCATTAGATTTCATGGCCTCATAGTGCACTGGCTCACTAAAACTGAATCCACACATAATTTCTAGCTCATGTACTTGATCTGATTGGCATTCGATAGACCTCTTCTTGTTCAAGCACTTGTGAGTCATCAAGTGACATAAAGTTTGGTGCCTATGATGGAAGACAGTTAGATGTTATAATTTATTGAACACGAGGGTGAATGTACATTGTAGCAAGAGTTATTTTCCAAAATTGTATAGTGTTCTATTTCTACACACTGTTCAAAAAGATTGTAATGTAGTGATGTGAAATATCCCTAAAAAATAAATTTCACGATGTCCATGAATTTACAGACGAAAACTCGAAGAACGTAAAATATTGACTGAGGCAGCTCAAGCTCATGTTACGAAAATATAACTGATAAGGGTTTGTACATGTCAAAAGCGGCATCATTGAGCATGACTAAATAATTAAAATCAACAAAATGTTGCACAACACTATTTACAGCTGTAAAAGACGAATGAAGCAATATTTTCGTAAATGCTTTTGTGTTGTTTATTTCCCACCAAAATTTGGCGGGGAAATTGGCAAAATTCAAACTTTCATAACGTTTGATTTCCTTAACCAATCAACATAGTGTTTTCGATTCCTTCATTCTCATCTGGATATTTTAACGATATAGGACATTCCGTTTGTAGAGGTAATAAACAGTTCTAAGAAACATATTACACATGGCTAAGTGACGTCATTGTGACATAGCTTAAATTATCAGTTTATATTCCCTTTACGATTCTACGCCCACCTACATGTACCAAAATTCAATCATCTGCGTTGACAACTTTTTAAAATATAGAACTCATGCTGTTTTTATGGTTGGTTGTGCCCACCTTGGTATGGGAAGCTCATATTACGAAATATAAGGGTTTGTATGGGAACGTAACGAACTCTGTTTACTAGCCAGAAATACTGTAAATTTTTCGAATAAAAATAACTTACCGTGCTACAGTGATGTCTTAATAATAATACTAGTGATTTATTAGCAATACATCCACTAGGTGGCTCTTCGTTTGCTAAGAGCTAAATAAAATTACAACTTTAAGAGGAAAAAAGAATTGTGATACTAATTATACTAATAATTCTTATTAACAATACTATGATATAAAATGTCTCATAAGTTACTAACTCTTAATATTAAGTATAAAAATGGCATAAAGGATTATTAGTGTTAATTGGCATAAAAAGTGCTATAATATATAGATAATTAAGCTATGCGTGATTTCGCTTTACATAATAAGACATTCCTAATTGCCTTCAGTGACAAATGCACTATAACCTGTGATACGTCTACACCTTCTGAGAGGCTATTAAATGTGCACGTGGCTATCTGTTGAAAATTATCTGATTCCCTAGGTAGGAATAATCTAGGGCCCAATGATGATCTTAAATTATAAGCGCTAACATAATATAATTCTGGCCACACTTTATTATGTAAAGCCTTATGGGTCAAGTTCTTTTAGAGTGATTTTAGTTGACCCGTGAAACAGAAACTATTAGTTAGTGTGTAATACCAAGATAAACACAAAAGAGAACAAAAGAATTAGAGTGTAATAGTGTGTTATAACATGACCTAAGAAATTTCTGCAATCTGATTGGCTAAGAGGAGTGGTATTTCAACGTAATAGTGAAATTACAAACTCCAAGGAGTGGTATTTCAAACTCCGGGGGGCCACTCACGTACATGACGTAAGTGAGATGTGCGGCGTACTGTGTCTAGGTTTGAGCCCAATTTCGCAAACCAAGTCTTGTTTTGGAGCAAATCATCTATAAATTCGGGTTGATTTTCCTAAATTTCATGGAAATTCTGGCTAATAAGAATACCTTTTATTATTCTTTTGCAAACCGGGTCGGGCTCTGAATACAACACCTCACATACCTACCCTTTATTATGCAAGCGGTGCCCCCCGGTTTGAAGCTTGTTTACAGGTCGCCGAGCGGGTGCAGAAAACTACAAAGCTACGGAAATTTACGGTGGCAAATGCCTGGCTTTTGGTGGCTAAAATTGAAGAGTTTGGTATAGAAATGAACAGGAATGTCATCTGTGCCTCTGGTAATGGAATAGTGGGGTGATTTGAGAAAGTTCAAAGTGATTTTCAAGTCTTCGAGTGAACATGCAGTTGACAGACGAGGAAAGTTGGATTCAGTGAATGAAAACGGAACCGAAAATTGACGTTCATCTCGATTAAACAACTGCCCAGGAACAGCTGACATTATACAAGGACAAAATACCAACAAAGTAAGCCATGTTGACTTTTAAAATTTCTTTTAATTGTTTTCTTTTTAAGCCATTGAAATATTTGGCAACTCGGTCGCATGTGACCCGTTGCCGTGAGCAGTTGATTCAAATTATCTTGTTCAAGTTAATACCTAAAGAAAAATACTTTCTTGTACTATAAAGTTTAAAGAACTTGGAATTTCATTTCCAGCTGCGACAGTGTCGTTCAGTTTTCTTGTTTTGAGACGTATTATCAGTTACTGTCTTTTAAAATAAAGCAGCAAAGTGACAACTGTTTTATTGTTTGACTTCAGTTGTGCTCGATGAACTGCCTGAAATCAAACTTCGCTCTTTGCTAGTGTCAATGTACCAGAAATTGACTTTTTGCCTTTTTTTTAGATTTGGCTGTTCAATTTGATAAGCTAAATTATCTGCCAAACGCACACTTAAAGGATTTTCACTTGTCATTAGCTCAAACTCAAACAGTCGAAGAAGTAAACAAACTCGGTGCACCAGTTGAGAGAACATCTGATTGTCTTTTTCAGTAAATTTCTTAGGTCATATTATAAACAAATAATAGCATGATACGTACGTGATATTTGGCATAAATACCGCTCATGATATTTCAAAATTGTTCGTAATATCACTCGCCGAAGCGGCTCGTGATATTAGGAACAATTTTGAAATATCACTCGCGGTATTTATGCCAAATATCACTACACCTCATGCTATTACCTATACTAATACGCTAAGTACTATATATTTCACGGGTTAAGTAAAATCACTCTATGGCTAAAGTTCTATAACACGATGACAATATCATTGTTACATGCTATTTAGAAGTGACACATTAGACATGTTACATGTCTTGTGTCATGTGTCATGTTTCTGTCCTCGTTGGATGGATTAAAACTGATTTCAGCAGTTCTCCGAAGAAAAAACCCGGCTGAAATCCACCCAACAATGATAGAAACACGACACAATACATCACAGTGCCAAGGTGAGTCCTTTTTATTAAAAAAATTACAGCATTTATGGCTAGAAAACGGAGTTTGTTACGTTCCCATGTAAATCCTTATATTTTGTAATATGAGCTTCCATACAAACCCTTAATCCCCTTAACTACTAAACTAGTTTCTTTATATAAAGTTTTATATTTTCGTAACATGAGTCATGAGCTTGGGTCGCCTGTGACTGAATTTGTTTGAATTGCAATGTATAAACTCGTGAAATTTCACTTCTAAAAAGCAATATACCCTCAGTTTGCTGTATAAATGAAATTTCTGTTTTACAAATATCACTGACAGTCTTTATAAAAGTGAGACATTTCACTCTCTTCAGTCTTCGAACAGTAGTTCGATCCTTCGCTAAAAGATTTACTCTCATCGATTTGGTCATTAAATGGATAAGGTAAAGGCTTTCAAATAATGAAGACCTAGCCTGAAATTCAGCCGTCTCCTCTGTTCGTTCCTCCGGACAGAGACGTGTCTCTCCGTGCTCTCTTGGGAGGAACGAACCAGTCAAGACCATGAGGCATGATCGAAATTATCCGTTTGAAAACAACAGCTGAACTAAAAGTATGATAACCTAGCGCGACATTCCCTTTTCTCGTTACAATCCACAACAATTGAAAGATCACATCTTACCTTTAAGTTTTCTTATCTCACATGTGTTTTGAAAACCCCTGGATTGCTCAGTGTGGAAGCCATATTATACAAGAGATCACAAGAGATCGCACATCGTCCCGCCGAATCGAAGCCGTTAGTTTTCAAAATGGCGCGCTGTGCCCGCACAATCACGTCAGCGGTCTTTAGAAAAGCAATGCATCCTGGGATCAGTTCACAGCATGCTAATAGTGGTGGAATTTACCCCCAATATTCACCACATTCACCAACACTGAAGTGAATAATTGTCTTAGTATATACCACACTCCAGGTGAATAGCCAGTACCAAATATTTATTTTATTTTCTGTCAAATGGACAAAAACTCGCGGGAGATGATCGCTGCTTTGCTCGGAGGTGATTGAGTAGCCAATCAGAGCGCGCGAAAAGTGATTCACTGGTGTGGTATATACTAAATACTAATATAAATATTCGAACTTTGCAAGCGATATATCAGGACTTTGTCGTCTCTAACGGAAATGACATGTAAAGTGGAGTCCACTTGATCGATCGCTGAGCATGTACCTCCTCGTACACGTCAAGTTTAAATATACCGCCGGCTAACTCACGCAACTGGAAATTTGTACTTCATTTCTGCATAAATCTCATAATGTTTCAGCCAGTCATCAAAGTTCCTCTTTCCCGGAGAAAGTTATGAAATAGACGCTTCTGTAAGTAACTTTAGATTGTTTGAAAGATGTGTATAAATAAATAACACATGGTTAAATTATGATGCATGTGCTCTATAAGAATAACTATTAAATCGTGAACATTTTGACTTTTGTTAATCAAAGCCTATTGTACGTGTAGTTGTTGACCTAGCTGTTTTATTACTACTGCGTGTGTAGGATTGTGTGGGATTGCTGTAATTACACCACTTAATACTTTATACAGTCGAACCTCCCATAAGCGGACCGCTTACGGGAGGTGTCCACGTACAGGAGGTTGACAGTAAGGATAGGAAGTGGCAGTCAACTGTGGAAATTGTAAACCATATGCTATCTTTTTATTACGCTGACCTTGATTTAGCTAGAATTCAAAGATAAAACTGCATACATTTGAAAAAAAAATGACTTCAATCTCTTCGGGTGTCCGCTTAAGAGAGGTTAATTTTGGTTAATTTTGCCCATGCGGACCTAGAGTTAGGTGTCCACGTCCACTTACGAGAGGTGTCCGCTTACAGGAAGCGTTATGTACTGAGTGTTTTATTAGAGATGGGCTGAACCGCGGAATTGTGTCCGCTTAATGGAGGTGTACGTTAGCGGAGGTTCGACTGTAATTATAATATCTGATATGCTACTCATTGAGTAGCTCATATATTAAACTCACGCACACATTTAACTCACTTAATGGGGAGTTGGCTTAGGAAACTTTTAGTGCCTTCAACTTACCTTCAACCTTTCCTATTATCTATTTCCCTCTTTTTTTTCCCTAATATCTATTAGTGTATGTCAGTGTAAATTACCCAAATGTAAAGCTGAGAGTGTGAAATAAAGAATAATGTCAATTATATATATATAGCTGGGATCCCAGGTGGGATATTGTTGTCATACCAGGGATCCCATCTGTCCAAACAGCTATCCCGGTTTTAGCCTTGGGATCCCAGGTGGGATTTTGTTATCAACCCAGGTAGGGATAGCTGGGATCTCGTTAAATTACATGGGTTCAACTAATCCCACCTTCTGTCATACCTCTATTTTTACATGGGTCCTAAATTGATTTACAAACTATTTCCAAAGTTCCACGGGCCTCCTAAATTGCATTTACAAACTATTTACAAACTATTTACAAAGTATCACGGGCCTCCTAAATTGCATTTACAAACAATTTACAAACAATTTACAAAGTTCCACGGGCCTCCTAAATTGCATTTACAAACAATTTACAAACAATTTACAAAGTTCCACGGGCCTCCTAAATTGCATTTACAAACTATTTACAAACTATTTACAAAGTACCACGGGCCTCCTAAATTGCATTTACAAACTATTTACAAACTATTTACAAAGTACCACGGGCCTCCTAAATTGCATTTACAAACAATTTACAAACAATTTACAAAGTTCCACGGGCCTCCTAAATTGCATTTACAAACAATTTACAAACAATTCACAAAGTTCCACGGGCCTCCTAAATTGCATTTACAAACAATTTACAAAGTACCACGGGCCTCCTAAATTGCATTTACAAACAATTTACAAACAATTTACAAAGTTCCACGGGCCTCCTAAATTGCATTTACAAACTATTTACAGAGTACCACGGGCCTCCTAAATTGCATTTACAAACAATTTACAAAGTTCCACGGGCCTCCTAAATTGCATTTACAAACAATTTACAAAGTTCCACGGGCCTCCTAAATTGCATTTACAAACAATTTACAAAGTACCACGGGCCTCCTAAATTGCATTTACAAACAATTTACAAAGTTCCACGGGCCTCCTAAATTGCATTTACAAACTATTTACAAACAATTTACAAAGTTCCACGGGCCTCCTAAATTGCATTTACAAACAATTTACAAAGTTCCACGGGCCTCCTAAATTGCATTTACAAACTATTTACAAACAATTTACAAAGTACCACGGGCCTCCTAAATTGCATTTACAAACTATTTACAAACAATTTACAAAGTACCACGGGCCTCCTAAATTGCATTTACAAACTATTTACAAACAATTTACAAAGTACCACGGGCCTCCTAAATTGCATTTACAAACTATTTACAAGGTTTGTACACTCCGTATTTACATACAATTTACAGTTAATTTACAAAGATGTGATGTCCATATTTTTCCAAACTATTTACAAGGTACACAAAAGACACACATGTTTGTAAATTGAATTTCCAAACATTTTACATACTTCTTTAAATTTCCATTGTATGGAAATTGTTTGGAAATTGATTTACATAGTATGGAAACAGTTTGTAAATCTATTTCCATACTATGGAAAATTGTGCTTTACATACAATTGACATAGTATGGAAAAATGGGAAGTTTTCCAGTGTGTGAGCGAGATTGTCAGCGGTAACACCAGAGGTTCTTCTTTTCCTTCTATCTTCCCTTCTCTCTCTCTCGCCTCTGCCTTTTATCTCTTCGAGCCTCTGTCACCAGGGTAACGGAACCTCGGACGAAAACGGATGTTTGCCCTGAAATCTTCCTTGTGAAAGCGTAGTCTGATGACGTCTTTTAATTGCCCTGTCACATAACAAAAGGCTACTGCTTTCTGACAATAGGAACTTAATGACGTCATAATAATCAATATTGAAGTGCACAGGGAATTGAAACGAGATTTATGGACTGGAAAATCGGTGCATTCAGGACATCTGGCGCCAACACAACACAACTTTTACACGTGTATTTTACAAGACTGTCCATTGTTTTCTGGAATTTAAACAATGGCTAGACTTGTAAAATACACGTGTAAAAGTTGTATTGAAATGGCCCCTGGTGTACAATTTACAGGTGACAAACACAACTGGATTATTTATTTTAAAACAGCATCAGGTTTTTGTATTAGTCGAGGTACACTCTCTCGTTCAGGAACGAATTCAATTATTGACCATATATTTTAATATGAATAGGTCATTTTGACGATGTTGCGTACGCATCAGTAGAACAATAGACGCGAGCTGCTAAGACTCGTTCTGGTTCACCAGCCTTTTGTTATTTAAAACAGATAGCCATCGTTCTAGCTGCGCGCGCAACATCGTCAACATAGTCTGTCCTAGACGTGGTATATACTTCATGGTAGTGTTTCGTTCCATATAGTCTCCCTGCATAATCATTTTCTCTACTGTTTTACAGTATTATGCAGGGAGACTATATGGAACGAAACACTACCATGAAGTATATACCCTAGACGTTCCTCAGGCCAGTTTACCATTTCATCAATTAACAAATCTCCATGATCTATCAAAAAATAAATTCACCAGCTTTTCAATATCTCGACAGTGCATAACATTTATAGAGCAGATTTCAGTTGAGTGTAGTAAAACCAAAACCAAAGTAATTACATAGCCAATCACAGGAGCAAGTAAAGACACAATGAGCCAGTCACGAACTGAAGTAATTCACGAGTGCTTTTACTTGAACCAATCACGAGGAAAAGTAAACTTGATTGCGTGATTACAATCATTTATTACTTTCGACACTCAATCGAAAACCGTTCTAGGACACAGCAAACTCATCTTGCATTCGATCTACGCATTTCTCTTGCTTGAGCGTGCTGAAATCGTTTCTTAGGATGTTCCCGAAGGTTAATATATAATCTACATTATCAAACTCATTAATTCATGAAACAAAAACAAAGGAAACTCAATGAGCGATAAGTGATCGGTAAATCTGATACAGATTTCGTCTGATTTACATAAACTTTTGCTTCGATTTTCTCGGCCAAAATAAGTCGTATCCCCAAAATAACTGAAAACACGATTCCATCTAGACGTTTGATAAGGCAGATACAGAATTCAGCTCCAGTTTGTAAGTCCGAAAAAGCATGGCCACTCATTCTGTATCTATTTCTTATATTAAAAAATATACTCAACAAAATATCTGGATTCCGATTGGTCAATAACGAGTGCATCTAAAGGTTGAGTGCACAGTCGCACGCTCTCAGCAAATGTCTGCTCAGTATATTATAAAGAAAAAATCACATGAACTGCTCGTGTTATACGTGATTTATATGCACTGAGTGATATTTTGAAAGTTCTCAAATTGCACTCGCCTAAATATCACAAAAACAATCGTGTGAAGCGCATTTGAATATATTCATATAGAAGTTGCGCTAATAAACATTTACCTTTAAAGTCTCGTACAATTATTAGAACTTTCAAAATATCACTCTGTGACCCATAAATCATGTAAATCACGAGCAGTTCACGCGATTTCCTCTACATAAACCGCACGTATTATTACTGGTTGTACAAACCTCTTCAGCCTGGAACACATGACAGGTTATCTTGATCATCTTGGGATCTGTCTCGGCCTTGGCGACGCTGGCCAGTATCTGGGACGCCGATGGTTTCGTCTCCAGGGGGTTCTCTTGTTCCCCGGGGGGTCTACGGGCCATCAATACGAGCACGTCTCCGATATCCGCAATAAACGATACGGTACGTAGAGGGTGGTCCATCATTACTTCCTGGAGTCCAAATAATAAATTTTAAAACTGTGCAGACACTAAACACCTGACAAGCATCTCTCTTTTGGGCTTCCTGTGGCAAACAGAAGAGAGGGATTGGGGAGGTGAAAAAGGAAAGTGATTTTTAGATTTTTCTCTACCTTCCTTTGTCTCCAGTCCCCAGTCCCCACTCTACCCTCTCTTTACCACAAGAAGCCTGTTTTTTATTACCCTGGTTCCAGAGGATTTCTCCGTTTCTTAGTGAGAGCCGCGAAGTGGTGATCAGCGAGCCGCGGAGCGGCGAGGAGAAAAGAGAGAGAAAACCTTTGGTAGTGGGCAGCACGAATCTCACTATCATGCTAACGACAGGTGTCAATTAACATCACAAGCAACCAATCACAACACACCTCCCACGTGGTGTTTTGGTCTAAGGAACTAAGGAAAAGTGGTAGTCGTAAAATAATACTTAACCACAAAGTGAAAAGGCAATATTTTGAATACGTGCGTCGCATAACGGAACGATTTCTCCAACACCAACGACGACGGCCAAGCTCTTCAAAATGTTTCCTTTCTGCTCTTTGGCCCAAAGATATTCACGAACAATCTCATCTGCAGGCTTTTATATGGACCCTACTGATTCTATAATACTGTTTCCGATTCCACTATACCTAGAGAGAACCCCTAAGAAGAGCTGCGGAGGAGGCTACCACTTTACGGACTTCATCTAGATGAAATTCACTCATTCCCACATGGAAATTTATTAAGCTTTTGACCTCACGTCATATGAGTGCGTACCCATGCGAGCGTGTCCGATAACTTATGCCTGGGTTCCTAGAGTTTGAAATGTATTTGGACATAGAAGCAGCATTCTCGATTTCAAGCGACTTATGAAAAGTCCGTTCAATTTCAACAAGAAGAATGTAAATGTCAACGACAAGAGAGATGTGCTAAAGATTCGCTTCAGACTAGACTAATTAAGTTGATCGGAAACAGCGGAGATAGTACGATCAAGAAGATCAAGTGAACTACCCCGACCCGGTCCCAGAGCTGAGGTTTTCTCCGGTTGCTCAGAGAATAGAACAGATAATTCAGTTTTCCCAGCTGTTGATTGGTCCCAACCCCGTGGCCAGGGTACAAGTCACCTCACCAGCGATGCCATTGTCAAGTCGGGCTATTCGACAGTCACAGGTAGGCTTCGGTAAATTAATTAATTAACAACCACAAACTGACAAACTGACTGACGTTCACTTTTCTACTCCCGTTGATTGCAATTTCTAACTCAACCCCTCTCCCCTAGCAGTACATAACAACAGCCAATCGGAGAATGCTACAATGTAATTAAATGTTCCTCCAATCAGGAGGAAGGGACAAATCTTGTCCCTGGTTCAAATGGCGCGGTACGATCAGTCAACTGCCGCCCGCTACCTGAGGTTCTCTGGCTCTCTTTTCTCGCCGCTCCGCTGCTCGCTTTATGGCCGCGCGGCTCTTCTCTCACGAAGTTCTGTCATGGAGGAAACCTCTGGGACCAGGGTAGTTTTTTATTGGAACAGTAAGATATTACAGTTGCATCTACGAATAGCAGATTCAGCGGTATCGACCCAAAGCACTGTTCAAACTGTATCTAAACAATACAAATGTTAAGAGGGCGGTTCATGTCATACAAGAATGATGGTTTCAATGGCGCTTCATCGGCTCTTCACATGGCTCTTCCCAGGAGGATAAAAACCTTTGTTTTTGTTAGTCTAAACTCGTTCTAAAACTGCTCAGTTCGAGGCTGACCTTGCAAACCTATTGTTTCTAGCCAACATGACCGCCATGTGAGAAGGGTCAATTCACTCTTTTCACCCGGTGGCTATCTTAGTTAGGCAAGTTAGGCAAGCCTTTGTTTTTGCTACGCTAAACTCGTTGTGATATCCCTCAGTGCGAGGCTAACCTAGCAAAAACAAAGGATTGCCTGGCTTTGAATCCAAGATGGCCACCGGGTGAAAAGGAGTGAATACCGTTCAAACTGCTATTCGTAGACGGAACTGTCATATCTGCTGTTAAATTGCCGGTGGAGAACGCTAATTGGCCACTACCGAATTGAGAAAAGGACTGGGGCCGAGTTTGTAAAGTTAATCAATTAACATATAAACCTCGCCATACGAAAGAGCACCTCGGAATTACTACGAATACCAAGTTTGAGCATGATTTGGTAAATAGAAATTCAAAAATCGCAAAAGGACAAGCATCACTCCAATCCATACAAACGTCCCTTATTTTTGCGATTTTTGAAAGCTCACCACATGGTAAATATCCGATGAAACGTCCCCCAATCTCGTACCCAGGTCCCATTTGTTTCTTACTGCGCATGCTCGACGAAAAAATAGGGCTCTGGAAGAATCCGATTTTTGTGTATTCTGATTGGCTGTTCTGAACAATACAATTTCACCGGAGGTCAAACAAAGTAATTTATTTGGACAAATGCATTGAAAATTGGGGGTACCTAAACGCTAAAAACCGTTCAGTGGATTTTACCTAAATGGTTGTCGATCTCTTCAGGGATGTTCAGATATTTGCTTGCATCCTATCGGGAGTTCAAATCACTTCAGCGGCCAATTCAAATCGCTAACAGTACATGAATTCGAAAATCGAACCCAACCGGCAGTAACAGTTGATATAGCCGAGGGATTTACCGTAACAGATAGGTAATACTACGCATTCCCACATTAACAACATGTTCGTAAGTGCTCTATAGGCAGAAATCTCTTAAACTTGTGAACTGGCACTGATCGCTTAAATATAAGCGTTTGTACTGATGAGAATGCAACGAACTCCAGCCTTCAAGGAGCTAAATACGAGAGAATCGCAAGTAAAAATGCCTTGACTTGCTTCTATGGTGTATTCCGTTGCTGTTTGTGTGGTCATCGGGCTCAGGTAAGGCAATTTCAGCGATCAGTTTTCGATCCCCATGAATCCTCTTCACGTGTACTGGAATCTGTGATGTCTGATGAATCCACCGATACCGAACCACGAGCCTGATGCATGAAAATAAAGCCTTAAACTCCAAACTAAAAACG
This sequence comes from Actinernus sp. WN-2022, assembly GCA_030867875.1. NCBI lineage: Eukaryota > Metazoa > Cnidaria > Anthozoa > Actiniaria > Actinernidae > Actinernus > Actinernus sp. WN-2022. The sequence goes on from JAOWCC010000019.1 coordinate 31,600,664, forward strand.
GCAGAAGATGAAAGAGACTCCCTAAGGCTTGCCCTGACACTAGCAAGCAAAATATCACTATCAAAATACCGGGCGAACTTCCAAATCTAAACCAAAACATAGGTCTGAGGCGCTAAGCGAGAAACGACTTCTCAGGTGACGTAATGATAAGCATGCGTAGAGTTGCCGGAAGTCCGTGATTCGCGGACTTCCGGAATCGGATTCTTCCAGAGCCCTGTTTATTCGTCGAACATGCGCAGTAAGAAACAAATGGGGTCTGGGTTAGAGATTGGGCAAACTTACTAATTTCAATGTGCTCTTTCTTATGATGGAGTTCATTTCTTAATTAGGTTACAATTATATCAACTTTACAAACTCGGCCCAGTCCTTTTTTCAATTTGGTAGTGGCCAATGCTAGCCTGCTAGCGGCTCTACTGAGCAAGTCTTTCGAGGAAGTTTGAATTTGGGATTCCTGTGGTTCGCGGTCCTTTCTTTCCTCTCGTTCCAGTCCTATCACCAGTTCCTATCACCCTGACCGCGCCCCACAGGCAGCCCAAAATCACACTTGGCCGAAAAAAATGTTTCCAGAAGAGCCGATAACAGAGCTTGTCTATGTATCTCTCTAAGCAGTGGTAAAACTGCTTGCCTTGTTGATAGAATTGACGACTTTTATCCTCTCGGTGGATATGAAGAGGTCGACGCCTGTGGTTGGTTGGTCTTCACCCTCGGGAACCTGGACAAGATATAAAGTTACAAGAAAACTTTATTGTTCGGTTAATTACTACGTTATGTCAGTTGTTTCGGCTGTTTTGGGCTTCTTACGCACTGTTATATTGGACTCCGGTACGATCTTACCGGCTATTCCCTGCTTGTGACACAAACAATTCTGGAGAAGCTTCAATCTGTCCTCAAAACGATCAAAGCATACCGCACAAACAATCCTCGAGGTTTAAGATAATTACAAACCTTATTCGCTGATTATCTCGGCTGCTGAATGCTCTTACTCGATCGTTTGAATGCAGCGAAATGCCAGCTTTGTGGTTCGTTAAATTGCTACAGCCCTGTACAATACACAAACTTGAAGGTATGTTTCTATTCAAAACTTTTTCTTTGCTTTACTTTGCGGCAAAATGGTACACTTTCTTGCTATATATGCCAGTTCACATAAAGGTTTGTATGAGAAAATTAGCCCTGCGTGTTGTTGTGTTGAGTGTGTGACATCACTTCCGCTAAAAAATGACTAGGCATCGGCCCACAGGAATGGGTTCGCGTAATGAGGACGTAAAATCCAAGATTCGGAGTCAAAAAACTAAGACTTCCCGTCGTCGTATTGAAAAAAGGTTTGGACTGGTAATAATATAGCAACTCTACTTTATGAATACGCAAAAACATTGATATGTCAAAATTTGATCGTTGGGGCACTTTAAGGGTGTGTTTGTTTGACCGTATTCCGGAATAATCACACAGAATGATCACTACAAGTAGTCTATATCGGGATTTTCTCAGCCACTGGAATACCATAAATGTATACTGAATATCATATGTCAGCAAGCATTTGTAGCTTACAGTGTAAAATGTGCCTGAAGCAGTGATAACCAGAGACTATTCCATCTATTCTTATTCTGAATTACGGTCAATAAGGGTTTTGACGGGAACTGCGTCACTCTCGTGACTGTGTCGTGATCCCAACGAACCTTTATTCGTCCAACAGCCTCTTGAGCCTGCTGCATACGTACTGCTCGGTTGGGGGACTGGGGAGACATGATCTGTGATGATCCGAGATACTGTAAACACACAGTGAACAGCAGTTAGGTATCAACAATTATATAACAATCAGCCCGACACGCACGCTGATTGGTCAAGAGCCGTGTGTTATTAGAGGACACATGGATGGCGACATGAGCCAGCGCAACCAATTCCTCAACTCTTTTTGATAGGATATTTTCCGCATAATTCTTAGTTTGCGATTATTATATACAATAAATAGTCAAGATTCCATTCTGCTACGCTAAACTCGTTGTGATATCCCTCAGTGCGAGGCTAACCTAGCAAAAACAAAGGATTGCCTCGCTTTGAATCCAAGATGGCCACGAGGTGAAAAGAGTGAATAGAGCTCAGGTACTACAAACAAACACAGGCAGGAGTCGTATGAAGATGCGGTTATGTTTTATACAATAAACGCGCTCTCTGTTAGTCGATACCCATGATCTATTAAAGTACACACGGCAAGAGGTAACACATGCGCTATCTGGTTTTGTTGGGAAACTTCGTGTCTCGTGGCGCCGCACTTCTTTGTTCTCTCGCGCCATCTGTAATCTATAAGAGGCAGGCACACGGCTGAATCACATTTATTTGTTACGCATTGCCCAGAGGACTGTGGTATGAACGCCCGCGATCACCTGAACGCTTTATCAGCGGAGCATATAAGGGGGAGGGCTGGGGGCACACAGCAGTCAAACGTCTGCGCGTGCGTATTACGGCCGTCAGTCTTACAACAACCCGGGGTTTAAAAAAAAACTCGGCTTGTGAACTTCTACCCCCAAAAGTTAAGAAAAATACGTAAAAGTTAAGCTTTTTATTTTCACAGTCGACGGGAAATTTAACAAACTTCAAACTGTGAGTTTACTAAAAAAAATTCATAATTCAACAAAAAAGTTCTCAAGGTTTGAAAACGGGTGTGTGAACAATGACGGCCGCCGGCTCGCTTTGAATTTGTTTTGGAATATGTTGTTGTTGTAAGACTTTTGACGCATGCGCAGACGTTTGACCGCTGTGTGGACTGGGGGTACTTACTCCGAAATTGGAACACAACAAAATCAAACTTACGTCCTTATTCTGAAATACAGAAGATGTTCTTTTAGTGTATCTTTTTTAAAGTACTTCTCAGGACCTGGACTACTTGTTTCTGGATATACCAAAGTAGCTTGACCTGCCCGTTGAAGTACGCAACTGGTCAATGTAAGATACAATTATTCGTTGCTATACGATTCCTTTTGATAAATAGACTTAATAGCACCCGAGAATTCCATACACTAAATGTTTTGCATGTTTTGCACCGGAGAGGAAAAAAGAATGAATTGTTACATGCATACATACTAAAAACGCAAACGTAAACATAAAACGATACAGGCAAACTTCACTTAACTTATAAAACCTCGCTGCAAAAGAATTCAACCCTGTAAGGTATTTACGTAAAAAGTATTTTCTATTGGCTCCTTTCCCCTCTACTTCCAGTGGTCGAAATTAGCGGTAGCAAGCTAGCAGAATACTAGTTGATAAATCGATTTTGCTAGTGAGATTAATTTCGAGTAGCAACGTTTTGCAAGTCAGAACCTGTAAAGTAAAAACAAAATCTAATTGAGGTTTTACTAATGGCCAAAAAATTTGTGTCTAGCCTTGACCCTTCTTGCAAGTTTTATACTTATGAACCTTCAAAATGTTTTGAATACTTCTGTGAAGAAAGTTTCGGCTTACAGAAAATACTCAATGTTCTACGCTTGTTTGAAATGGTGTACATTTGACCTTTCCTGACCCATGACCGCGTAAGTATAAGCCTGGGTCGATACCTGGTTAGACGTCATCTTATTAATGCATTATTCTCCATGGCGCTGTAACACGGTTTGGCTAAACTATAGAATACCCCGCCACTCCAGCTAGATGGTATATTCAGTGCTACCGCGGTCCCGCAGTCAGCTTTATTAATATTCATGCATCGACTATGGGACTGCGGGACTGCGTTGCCACTTAGTTCAACGTCTTACAGATATTAATATTTATGCAAAAAACTATATCCTTCGTTCTAAAAAAGCTGTCCCGACTGCGGTAGCACGGTAGCACTAACTAAATAACATAGCTTCAAAAAGTGGCGGGGTATTCTATAATCGCTCCCAGGGTTTTGGTTCCTACCCTGGTTCTAGGGTCCTGGTTCCGCTAAAGGTTCCTACCCTGGTTCTAGGGTCCTGGTTCCGCTAGGAACCAAATCCCTAGAATATTTGACAAATCGTGCCAAATCGAGCTAGGGTTTTGGTTCCACTACAGGGTTTTGGTTCCGCTTTCTGTTTTTGGGGAAACTGTGGTCAGCTGGATTGATAACGATGCAATATAAGTCGATAGCTGATTGTTGCTTGTTAATACTACTGTGAAACGGTTATCTTTCGTAGTATTACTGCGTAAATAAATCTATTTCAGCTAGATTTTGAATGAAACGAGAATTTCATAGCACGTCTCGAACCACTGGACCGGAAATAATGTTTCCGGTGTGAAATTGATAACCAGTGTTTTTTTTAACTTACTCTAGCTCTGTAATTGTATCTGATGTATGCTTAAATGACTCGTAACAAAGCAGCGCGTCAAGCATACTTTTTTTCGTCACTTCAAAGCGCTTTGAGTCTAGTTTATTTACCAGCACAATAGCTTCAATCGATATTCTAATTGAGAGAAACATTTATGAAATCACTCATCCGCTCATTCGGCTAAATCAGAGCCAAATGCTCTCGCTTTGAATCACTCCACACCATAAACAATACACACAGCACGGATAGCAAACAAAAGGCTTTTGGAAAAGGTAGATATATACCCTAACACGCTATTGTTTAGCACCAAAGAATAATTGTGATATGTTTGCCACATCAAATCATTAACTCGTCAAAATAAGAGCAGTGGATAATTTGGCTGAAGATCAGTCAGTGAACCAAGTAACAGAATGTACGGGATGAAATGCATATATTGCCTGGGAGTTATGGATGATAAGGTAGAAATCAACTTAATTGAGGTTCTGCTGAGTGCTGATATCGACAAGGACGTTGGCGCAGCATGTCTAATTATTAACGTCTCTACCATCGGGCATTCCGTTATCGGCCGTTATCTACCCTGATATAACGAATAAATGTCATTTACGAGACGGAACTCAAATATTAAACAGATGGACACATTGTAAATACAGCTTTCTGTCAACAGCTCAACACTGCATGCTGTCCTATCGAGGATGCTAGGGCGCGTACTGTTATTTCTCAACTATATTATCCTCTTTACGACGTGACGTTGAAGAAAGATTATCATCCAAACCCCGATATAACGAACTTTATGACGTGTTTTCTAAAATTTAATAATAGAACAACAAACGTATTTAGGTATTGTTTTAACTGAAATGTTTGAGATAAAAAAGTGACGTCGTCAAAATAGAGCAGATAAACATCAGCGCACAAGACAACTTCATGAAGTGATGGAAGCAATAACACTGATAAAAAGAATTAGTTAAGGACAGTTTTTTATTTTTTCTTTGTTATCTACATATCTACATAACATTGTCCGTTCATTTTCACTTTTCCCCCTGAGGAGCTAAAACCCCTAGGGAAACAGTTCCGGGAGGAACCAAAACCCTGAAAATGAGCCTCCCCGCAGGCAACTCCCGTAAAACTCTCCTGTGCAGACCGGGATTCCTGTGGTATAAGAGAAGGGGGAGGGGGGGAGGGGGGGAGGGGGAAGAGAAAAGAAGGAATCCCGGTGATTCAAATTTCTTGTTTCTTATTATTTAGGGTTTCTTATTATTTAGGAGTTGCCTGCGGAGGAGGCTACCTAGGAACCAAAACCATGGAAATTTTATGACCCCGGAACCATTTCCCTAGAGAGGAACCAAAACCCTAGGGATATGGTTCCGGCCGGAACCAACCGCTGTTACCGCGCCTTTCTATTACAACAACTTAACATCGATTTATAGAGAAGAAACAGGTTTTGAGTTGTTAATAAAGAAAAAAGTCATTTTAATCAACATGTTAAGTATTTCTTCAAATTATTGCAAAGTCGAATTAATTATATGACGTCTACTGAAGAATCGATCCAGGCTTTTACTTACGCGGTCATGGGTCAGGAAAGGTCAAATTTACACGATTCCAAACAAGCGTAGAACATAAAATATTCACTGTAAACCAAAACTTTCTTCACAGAAGTACTCAAATTTTTTCGGAGGTTCATAGCTATAAAAATTGCAAGAAGAAGTTATAGGCACTTTAAATAAACCCATGCAATCTCACCTGCAAGAACAAGACTACTACCTAACGTTACTAAAAATAAAAAATAAATTAAAAAATGGTATATTTTACGTCGAAAAAAAACTAAGACTTGGCATGTTGAACTGATAGCGACCAATTCCCTATCAATCTGAAGTGGCCGCCCCATTGCTAACACGATCCTGTTCACTACAGACCGTGTCAAGACACAGTTATCCCTGTCATTAGAACTTCTAGTTTGTAAAACATCACAACTGTCGATAAAGTGTCGCTGAAGTGCTGTTCAGTTTAAAAGAGACAATCAAACTCGACTGAGCATTCGTGAAACAGGCTATTGGTTGGGTTCTGTTGCTTCAGTGGAATTTAAGACTCGACGAACTGAATAACATACTAACTATCAGTCATAATTCCTAACCAAAATCTATTGTACAAGGCCAGGCTCCTGACAAGGCGGAGTATTAATACAAATCCTGCTTATGCTAAAGTGGATTAATTCCACTTCTAATCGAATTAAAGAAGCATACAAATCGATTTCATTGTACAGAAAAAATATTTTTTACTTCCAATTAAATCTACAGTTGAGACCTAAATTTATTATTTATGAATAAGGTTGAACTTTCTCAATCGAAAGTTTCGCATTTATGTGCACAAGTTCCTGTGTTTACAACACATAGACGGAGTCTCTAAATGAGTATACTGCCCCGAGGCGGAGCACCAGTCGAGACAGAACGTGCCCAGAGAAAGTGCTGCCTAAACTAATGGCTATGGCACACATTAGAATGAAATTAACTAAATGAATCTTTCTATAGAAAGATCCTTCCAGATATACTAATTTTTAAAAAGCCAACTGAACGCACACGAGATCGCCTTCAATGTTTAATAGGTTTAGGAATCTTAGATTGGCTTCCTGCTGTGAAGTTCCAATCTTCATATTTTGTCGCAACGTTCTCTCGACTTCAATTAAATGTACAGAGGGGTGAGTGGAAGAAAGTAAAATTAAATTACATTTAGTTTACTTTAAAAAGAATAAAAACTATACATGGGTTTAATGTTTAAATCCAATCTATTCAGATAATGTTAGGAAACAAGTTGACCGCCGCATTTTGAACACGCAAGATCGTGAAATACTAAGAAAAGTACGCAGATATAGTGCTGGTATAAGGTTTATGAATGAGAGTACTAAGTATGACAGTACTAAGTATGACAGGTGTACGAGAGATACCTTAAAAATCAAAAAAATAATGGAGTATTTTCTGTCGAAGATACAGGAAGCCGTTACCGGGTCTCCCAAGTATTCCGACGAACTCCAGGATCGAATTGGAATTTAGGTTAGTTTTTGTAGAGGGAGGAAAACCGGAGAACTCGGAGAAAAACTCTCGGAGCAAGGGCGAGATACCAACAAACTCAACTCACATATGGCGCCGCGTCCGGAAATAACCACTGCGCCACTCCAGCTCCCCCTTATAGCCTCGCAAAGTTATTGACACGAAAAGTTCGAAAATTTTCAATCAAACATAAGGTGTAGGGCAGCTTTGCCAACCAACGATAAATTGTTGAACTTCGTGTGTTCATGAATTTGACGGTGGCAAAAACGCTTTTGCATAGCTTTGCGTGGCTTATAATTTCAATGCGATTTACCTAGGCGTATAATTTATCTGCATAATATTACATTTCATCTCGAATGAGACTTTTTTCACCCCCGGATAAACTATAACCAAATTAAAGCGAAACTCGTCAGGAAGGAACCAACTCTGGTTTTCAAAACTATTCTTGACTCACCTTGTTCCTTTTTTTCAGAAATAGATGTAAATATTTGAGCTATGTTCTCTTTTAGAATAAATCCATGCTCCATGTTTTAGTGTTTTTATGCTTACAGGCGTATAGATCACTATTCCTTCAAATGCTGATAACAACCTGACTACTAGAACCAATCAGAGTGTAAATAGAACAGTTTCAGGTAAAATCCAATAGAATTAAGAGCCAACTGGAGGCGTTGGGGATGAGCGAAAACATGAGTTCAAACTAAAATATGAATACAAAACTGCACCAGTACTCCAGTCTGTGTACACTCGTCAAAGATTGCATTAACTTATAACACGGCACAATGGATAACAAGGGGTCAAGTTATGAGTTCATAGTTCAAGTAAAAGTTAATAATAAAACAGAGAAACCCTACAATATATTACCTCCTCGCAAGGTGCAGGATGATCGCGGGCCATCAATCTAGATAATGCCTTCACTCTCTGTAAATCCTACACGTATGATATACACAATAGAGAGCGGGCGTATACAAGGAAACGTCAACCCGGCGCTATATTAACCGAATTTTGGCATAGTGCACTCGCCTAAAGCTTCGGCGTTTGAGAAACCGAAAATCCATAAAACGGGCATATTTTGTGTATGTCGAGTGGTGAACGTTTTCGAGATTCTAATAATTAATTCATCTGTAGCCGTCGATTTGTTTATACATTCTGTTTTAAACGAGGTATGAGATTAATTTTGATAAATACTAGAAATGGGTTATGTTTTGCAGACCACGAGATTAAAATTAACGCAAGACTCACTGTTCAGTTCACTGCACGCGAAGACTTCCTCCTTCGTCAACCCAGTCGTACAGCAGATCACATAAGCACACAGTCTCTTAGACAAACACTATATAGCGAATACGAGCCCAAACCACACCAAACTGAAGAGGTTCAGAAGCGGGATGTATGCTAATGAGAAACTATACTCCAAACTTGACAGGAGTCGGATTTTAAATATATTAACTAGCATTTCAGGTAGGAAGTCTAATAGGTTATTTACCTGAAGGCGTAATCGCGTAACCTATAATACACACATCCCTATTTATTCCCAAAATTTCCGTGCGTGTTGTGTAAAAAACAATATATATTTTTAGTTTTCAAGTTCAGTATTATTGTGAGGAAAGTTTGAGAAAATGGAACGTCGCTTTTATTGTTGAGGTCCATTCAAACTTTACCAATACACTTCGAGGTAAATACTATCGCTACTCATGAGCTCATGAATACTTTCCTTTGTCAATAACACTGAGAATTCTCCACGGAATTATACAGCAACGTAACTTAAAACGGAACAGACCAAAAGTAGAAGCTTGTTTTAAGAGGAAAAACTAAAGATACATATTCATAGTTTAAGGAAGGAAAACATTATATTGAATTAAAAGAAAGGAAGGAACGTTTATTACCTTTACCCGTTTGTTGTTTTAGTCACCTGCATGGCTCCTAGGAAAAGTTTAATCGAAACGCTGATAATGCGAAACAAAATTTTAAATATCTAATCTATCGAGTTTGCAAATAATATTTGTGTTGGTTGATTCGGGGAGATTTTCTGCATTACGAAGCTCAGAAGTCTGGCGGCCAAGTTTACAAATAAAACAATTGATACACGAAACGGTGAAGAGTTCACCTCTTTTTACTTCTCGACTTTTAAGGTCATAACCAAAACAGTTGACTGTTCTGAGGATGTTAATGGCTTACAAGCCTTTCAAAGACTAATTTCGAGTGACAATGCGAACAGATAGAGTATAGCGTCGTCAAAACAACACACGGGAAAAGCAATTTTGGGGTGTTTATTTTCGAGAAAAAAACCTTTAAGAGCGAGCCTGTTAATTACTGGGATGGAATAAAAACAAGTACGTCGCATGCACAATCATCTAGAAGCACAGGAAGCTGTAAATAAATATTCCTTTTCCCGCTCTTTCGGTAATTGCTCCGGCCTATTTAATGTGGCAGATTAACGGAGGTTTGAAATGATCCTTTAGACAACTCAAGTCAAGTGTATTTTTTCACGGCCGAGCATTAGAATGCTTCTCCAGTGTAATAACGAAGCTAGCCAGTCGATAATACTTGAAGTAAGTGTCTAAATCTTGGGTTAAAATGTTGGGTAAACTTAGTTGGAGTCGATGTAGACCACAAGACTCCTTAAATACTAGAATAAGCGTTATACAAACCTTGGCAGTGTACACAACTCCAAGAAGCAAGTTTCTCGGGTGATGAGGTCCCTCCCATGCTGTGAAAGAAGAAAAACAATTCACATTAGTGAAGCCGACTTATAATCCATAAAGATTCACCAGATTTCTTGTCAGGCAATCACTGGCTTCGACGAGCAAACCGTTGGAACAACACAAGAAACGATGACAATCTTTAGACAATCACCTGACACAAACTATCGTTTTTTTCAATTACGATTAGCAAAGAAACACCAACTAATACTTGAAGTTAGAATTACAGATGCATCAATCGGTGAATGGGAATTGAATTCCCGCGAATAAAGTCGGCGTCCGACCTGCTTTCCATCCTGGTTCTTACCGACTGGTAGGGGACTCTCGCCGATGGGTCGACAGAATTTGTAGAATAGCTTCACTTCGGGGATTTTAAACTCGTCATATTCGGCGAAATCATCGGATTCATCGCCACTCATATCAACTTCCCATCATTTCTCTACGAGAGGGACTTCAGAAGTCGTAAAATAGACGTGCGTTAAGCTCATTTCAATTGACAGTTTCTCTCATTTTCTTAGTCAAAGACGGAATGCCGTTGATGGTATTCTTACGGCCGGAGATGCTCGTCTGACCCGGAATATGTGTCATATTCCCGAGGCTTTAGTTCGGTTAACGCTTAGGCCATCACCCTGATTAATGATTAATGCGGTCAGAACATTTTGGTTGTGTTTCGCATTAGGGTTAACTTCGCCTTCAAAGCTATGAATATTGATTGGGTACTCGTATTGGTTCAGTGTCTGGGGGAATCCCACGGCTAATGACCAAACCACGGGGTCAATTCCTAACTTCGCTCTCCAACCGATGGCACTTCGATAACCTGGAAGCAATTTTCACGAGGAATACACAGGGAAAGACCAGCTGTCTGGATAAAACCACGAGACAAGACAAGCCCCTTTGTGTCGCAGCTGTTTGATTGACTACAAAGTCAACAATTTCCGTTCATGTTTAGAATTTTAGATCAGCTCGTACAATTCGCTTTTCAACCACTGTTGATAAAGAAATTCGGCTTTAATTGCGCCATCCAAAGTGCATCGAGGGAATAAAGATCATCCTAAGGGTTGTATGTAAAGTCGACCGGCTTGAAGGGTGTGTTTATAAGTGAAACAATAAAGAGCGAAAAGCAAAACCAAGAACATCGAGCCAGGCGTTGATAACGGGTCATAGGTGGCTTGGGGTGTACGACTGTACCTCATTCTCATGGTGATGCTATGAGGACTAACAATATCGTACTCAAAGGCAAATAAAGTGTCAAAAAATACGGATTTTGTTTTTCTAAAATGGAGCTAAAATGGACTCATGCACGACTAATAGTTCGTATGTGTTCAGTATTGATATTATAATGTGTGTGGTTTTCTAGAAATCCAAACAAATAATAAACACAAGCATAATCCACTGGGAATAAAAATCACCGCAACTTTACAAAATATAAGTTTTTTTGGACTTGGAAGAGCTTATTCTATGTCACAAATGTACAGGTTAAACAGCAAATTTAACGAAAAATTCACTAGTCACACTTCATTTATTAAAGATATAACTAAAAGGTTTATTCACGTAGCTATAACGGTCATCAAACTCCGAGCAATCCCCTTAAGGCGGTTCTTATTTGACACACTTTAATTACTAAATCTAGATTCTTTATTACTTCGCTCACAGCAAAATAGAGTCACTGACTACTTGACAATGGGCCTAATTTAGCTAAACTTCAACGATGCGAACGAGATTAACGGCCTCGTAGTGTTTCAATTGGGGGATGAAGCTAAAGTTTGGGTGAGGAAAACTAAATATATCAAATAGTCGCTCGTTTTTGCTGTGCATGCGAGTTATAAAATTTCAACTAGATTTCCTGATGCAATAACGTTGTTGGCTTTGATTTTAATTAAGATAGAATCAAGAGTTTCCGCAAAAAAAGTAAAGTGCTTTTCATAAATCATGACAAATGTGTCATGGGCTTTCGTCTTATTCAAATACTGGAAGTTTCGGTACGATTTGGGAAGTAGAACAGACGAACAGCCGAACAGCCGTATCCGGTGCGGTAGAACAGTTATCAGTACTTTATATTACCTACATTGATAGGAAAACGACCCCGTAATGGAGTGACTAAAAACCATAAACCTGTCGTTAAATCGGAACCGTTATCTTAGCCGAGGCAACCTGCCACTATGATTAATATCTACTGCAAATAAAGCACTTTCTTAAACGGCAATACAACTTTGGTGCTTTGATCAAAGAAATCCAAGCGGCTAGATATTAGAACAGCTCAATGCTAATTCCTGGAAAGAGAGCAGTCTTGACTTCGAGTCTATAAACATTAATCGAAAAGATCTCTGGTGTCATTGATATTGCTGTTTCATATCTACGTAACACGAAGCCTCAGCAATGTTTTTCTTCTTTCGCCAAAAGGGGTCAATTCAATAAACGTTTACACATATATTTTACAAGTCTGCTCAAACGCCGGAAAACAATGGACAGATCTGTAAATGTTTTGTACGAAGTATCAGTCACGTGACACATCTCGGCCAATCAGCGTCGCTTACTGCAAAGTGAAAAGATGGCGCGCGGGTATTTCAATTCCAGCCTGATTTTGGTTAAGACGAGCATGCGCGCGGCCCTCTCTTAAAATAGCGCCCAAAAGGAATAAGCACGTTTTCTATTGCTTGAAAAAACAAACAAATAAAAGACTCGACATTAAACTCTCACGTTATTTCTACATCCATGAATGACTGATACAAAATCACCGCACCTAAAGGTAGCGACATAATCAAACCACCATACTAACACGAAAAACGAACCACCATATTAACACAACAAAGAGCAAGTGCCGGCCTTTTTAGTTTCTTTGCTAATTCTGAACACTTATCCCGTCAAAAGAGGACCCATAGAAAAATAGAAAAATGACATTAACTGATAAATATCGTCTGGCCCGAAGAAATAAAGGGGGAAAACGAATGTATACGTTAGTTGATCTGCTGGAGCTCTACTTGGAAACACTGGGTTCTAGAGGCTTGAAGAAACAAAGGGGGAAAACGAATGTATACGTTAGTTGATCTGCTGGAGCTCTACTTGGAAACACTGGGTTCAAGAGGCTTGAAGAAAGAAAGGGTGAAGTGACGAGAGCTAGAGGCTATAGAGAAGAACAAGAAGACTCCGCTCTGGTGTTATCCGTTGAGAATCTCACTTCCATGCAAACGTTAGGTTCACAATTAGAACCTCGTCCCTGATTGGATAATCTACTCATTACCAGGCGCAACCGTGAGTGCTGGGTGTAACAGTAATTTTCATTGGCTTACCAATGGCACATCAAAACCGGTTTGACGAGTTTTATGGAATTTGGAACTCAGCGATTCTCAATGGTAACACCAGAGGCTCTTCTTTTTCTTCTCTTTTCACCTCCTCTCTCTGGTACCCAGGGGACACTTGGACAACAGGCCCGTCGACATAACTCCGAAGGGGGAGGAGTGGGGAAGGTTAATTTTCAGTGAGTCGCGTCGAAGATACCATGAAGCATGCAAGCGGGGAAAATCCAGCCTCGACTCCATGCGTCAACAGACAAAAGGACCTTACGTGTGTAGGTGTGTGTGGGGAGGGGGTCAATCGAACCCTCAAACCTACCCCTTCCCTGTCGACGGGCCTGGACAAGCATTACATTCTAATCTGAAGACTGACCAAATTATTTATCTTAATTCGCTCCGTGGGTAACACAATACTCAATAGGAACCAAGTGGAGACTAGGAGGGGGTTAATTAGTGATTAATAATGGAAGATAAAATAAGTACTACTTATTCAATCAGCTGACGCGTGAGGTTAATATATGCAATAATATATGCAATAACCGGCTTAGCAATTAAAAAAATAAGATATCAAAAGAAAGAAAATCTCGCAAGTTTAGACGTTTGGCGTCTTATAATAATCTCTCTTTTTTCGCTGAATCAGTGAAACAGCAGTTCGTGACATTTCTTTAGAAATGTTTGAAGCCTGGTTTTCCATATTAATGGCGCCTTCTTACTACAGGCAACTCGAGGTGTATCGCATGCATGGCGAAAAGAGCGCCAAAATAACTCTGAATGTCTAACGGGACCTGAAACAACCATAGAGGCTGATCAAAGTCAGGACCCGGCTAAACCACAGATCGAATTGTAATTTAGCGTGTTAATTTTTGTGGAAGGAAGAAAAGCGGAGGACCCAGACAAAAACCCTCGGAGCAAGGGCGAGATACCAACAAACTCAACTCACATATGGCGCCGCGTCCGGGAATCGTACCTCGGCCACAGAGGTGAGAGGTGAAGCACTTAACCACTGCGCCACCCCAGCTCCCACGATATATTTTAGAGCCTGTTATAAGACATGTATTTTGCCTTCTCGGAAATCTCGGGGGACATACTGTCATGGCTAACTGAGCGCTTTATTTAGTTAACAAAATGTAAACCTTACAACTGAGCTTCGTCTGGTCTCTGTCCAATCACAGGCGTGGTTAAATTTAGACTCTCTAATATGTGAAATAAAGGATTAATGATATGCATAACTGGTTATGTTTTAACAAACTTACACTAAATATAAAGAAGACTAATTATATAATTTTCCAACCCCGACAAAAACAGTCGTATAATTTATCGTTGCCAATATTAATTAACAACGAACCAATAACAAATTGTTACAGTACTAAATATTTAGGTTTCTATGTCGACGCTCACCTAACATGGTCCGAACATATTGCGTATCTAAATGACAAACTTAGTAAGAACATAAATATTATAAAATGTAAAAAATATATGTCTACCTCGAGCCTTTTGAACCTGTACTTTTCATTAAGTAATGGTCCAGATAAGAACTGTAGTGCTCCACGGCAAGGAATGTTAAAAGGCGTTAATTTTCTATTATTCTTTCTCGTCATTTCATTGGCTGATACTTATAAATTCAATAGAAACCCATCGAAATAATGCATTATCATTCGATATTCTTTTATGGTTTGAATTTATTTTTGATCAAACTAACTATGGTTTAATTTTGTAGAATATCGTGTGTGAGGAAAGTTCTCAAATTTGCGATTAAAAAATATTTTGTTTTCTCTATATCCGATTGGCTGGATGATGGCTTCTCTGAGTTTTCACAGAAAAAAAAGAGTCAATAGCATAAAATACTTTATTTTCGAGATGTAGTTTGTAGACACCTCCTAAAGCACTAAGGCATATTCAAGCAAAATCGTATGCGAGGGAGGCTCATTGCCGCAGAACAATGGATTCTACTACAGTTCTTATCTGGACTATTACCCTTTTCTAACATATGGCTTTATAAAATAACCCACAGAAAATGCGCGCTCTGATTGGTTGAAAGCCTTGTTTCTATAACTCTATAGAAACATGGCAAATTATGCCGGCATCGTGGCCTCAAACTCAATTCGAAACTCGGCGAAATAATTCCTACACTTTTCTAAATACATTGAGCACTAAATTCAATTCGACGAAGAACCAGCTACAGTATTGTAAGAAACGACAATGTGTTGTTAGTTTAGGAACAAGTCGATGTTTTATTGAACTCAAAACAATCTCAAAGTACGAATTACAACATTCATTTCTGTGGAAAAAGTTGAGTTGCTCGCAATTTGTGCGATATTAAACAATCATTTTCGCCAAAACAGTCTATTTTGGCTGACTAAGCTCAATTAAAAACTATTGTTTGGTAGATTTAAGCTGGAGAACTTAAAAAAATAATGTCTTAAATATTTCTAGATGCACAAAATAGAGGTTGAAATAGAAATGGAAATAAAAAATACAGCAAAATGTGGAGCACAAACCTGACAAAGTTGATCAACATCCAAATGCTACAGTCTTGTACAGATGCTAAAACTCCATCCAACGCCGACCCTTTCGACTACTCTTGGTTAATTGAGGAATGTACGGTTCAGTATGACTCTCTAACAGGTGCCGTAGAGGATGAGAATGGCAAGGAAATCTGATCAAGCTTGAAGTGTCTGATGAAAACAACCTGCCGTCCGTATGCGACCGCATGAGGCATGACACGGCGAATCGACGAAGAACTATTCTAGTCCTTGGAAGACAGAATGTACAAAACAACTGATGGCCCGAGTGATGACTTCCATGCTTTGTAGCTCTAGATTTTAAAGAGAAATCCAAAATATCCTCCTTTCTTGCAACCCGTCTTGATCTCCTGCAAACTTTGTTTGGTACGAAAACCAGCGCCCGCTTGATCCACGCCGTGAAGTCCATGAGGCAAAATGAACTGTTGAACATTACGTGCTTCCGTGTATTGACAATCAAGTTTTAGCATTAGTCCATAGAGCTTCTTTTTCTTCATCATTCTGTATAATTTTTGGCTCCCATTAAAAGGTTTTTCAAACTCACTGAATCGGATTGACAAAACGGACTGATTTAGTCATGACGTACGACTGCACAGTTAGGAGAATTTATATTTTGATGATCATAATAAACGCGCGATTTTCCTTTGTTGTACTTATTTTCTGTGGGTTATTTTATAAAGGAAATAGAAAACATTTCCCCTTGTTTCTATAAAGTTATAGAGACACTTGTGGAAGTTTGGAAGAACTCGAAATAGCTGTGGAAACACTCGCCCTTCGGGCTCGTGTTCCCACTGCCATTTCTCGTTCTCCCAAACTCCCACTCGTGTTTCTATAACTCTATAGAAACACAGGAAATGTTTTCTATTTCTTAAGTATCATCTGGGGAAACAATTATGATAGCCCTTTATCTACTTTAGTTAAACTCCAAAATAAGATAATACGTGTAATTTGCAATGTTCCCATGCGAGAACATATTACTCCTTACTATATTCAATTAAATCTCCTTAAATAACAGGATATCATTAAAATGCATACCTGCTTCTATATAAATGATTGCCAAACTGGCAATAAAAATAGCTCTAACTTGAAATACGTGTCTGAACAACATTACTACTTAACCAGGAGCTCGGTAAACCAACATTTTTATATTGAACCTTTTAGAATAAATCTGAGAAAATGTTCACCTTCTCTTGTAGGATGTTATTATTGGAATTCCTTGCCTTTGCATATCAAAAACATTTCAACCAAAACTCAATTAAAGAAAGCTCTTTTTCGTTACTATATTTTTCAATATTAAATAAATACTGCCGTATCGAATACTTTTGCTTCATAAAGTTATATAATTTTCAACATCATCTAAAGTATAAGGGCATCACTATTAGGTTTCTATTAGATGCCCTCCATCCTCTGAAATGTACTTTAAATGTAAGTGGTTTAGGTGAGCTAATGTGTATGTTGTTCTATCTGCTGTTATTGTCTTGTGTGTGTGTGTTATAGTATAATCTAGATTGTAATGTAATTGTCAATGAATGTAATTCATTGGTGTGGAAATAAAACATCAACAACAACAGTCGTGGTTAGAAAACAAACAACAATCTGGAAAGTAGAATCTGGTTGGTCACTAAGACGATGGTGCATACTGGAAACTAATTAAAGGCTCGGGTTTTTCCGGGAGACGCCGTTAAGTTCACTGACAAGCCAGCGGTTCAGAGTGTTCCCCCAGACCACTACTCTGGGTACCAGAGCACGGACATGCTGGCGGTATACGCCGGGAAGCAAGCTTTATCATATGCTCTAAATGATAACAATTTCGAATTCATTCTGACTGGTACAAGGTAACTGTGAATACTTTGGTACTTGGGGATGGCAGAAAAGGACCGATCTCTGTCAGAAAAGTTGTTTTCTACAGACCAAGGCCAACCATAAAATCTGTTGGACAATTTTGTTCTTGTATCATGCATCAAAAGTTGACAATGATACAATATGGCCTCTTGAATTGACCCAATTCTTATTGAAGTCAGTGGTTATCACCAATTCGAAAAAAAAACGAATAACGATAGTAACATTAAAGATTTCAAGGAAAGTCGTAAGCCACTTCAACAAAAGAGTCAGACCTTGCAAGGCAAAAGCTTATCTAAATATCACATGTTCGATGTTCAGTACAATAATAAGCAGCTACAAATGATTTAGGATCTACCGGCAAGTAGACTGGTACCGAATCGATCACTGATTGGTCAAAGCCGTGCCAATCAACCATATGCATGACGATGTCACGTGATCACCACCAAGCCTCACTTTGGTACACCATTTTCTCTCAACACCAAAGTGAGGCTTGGTGGTGATGACCAAAGCATCATACTTGACATCATCGTCTACAGGCCATTTTGACGATGTTGTGCGCGCATTGAGAACAATATACAAGCAATCAAGAAAACAAAAGATTGTCATGCAACATTGAGTTGTGACGGGCCACATTCTGGTTTTTGGCGGGCCACATGCTTTTGTTTTCAATGCGTGTGCAACATCGTCAAAATGGCCTATTGGACGCTTCTCGCATAGCGGCCATGTTGAGTCTCAGGAGGATAAAAACCTTTGTTTTTGCTAGTCTAACCTCGTTCTCAAACTACTCAGTTCGAGGCTGACCTTGTAAAAGTTGAGTCCCAGGAGGATAAAAACCTTTGTTTTTGCTAGTCTAACCTCGTTCTCAAACTGCTCAGTTCGAGGCTGACCTTGTACAAGTTGAGTCCCAGGAGGATAAAAACCTTTGTTTTTGCTAGTCTAACCTCGTTCTCAAACTGCTCAATTCGAGGCTGATCTTGCAAAACCTATTGTTACTAGCCAACATGGCGGCCATGTGAGAAAAGTGAATAACTTTCACGGTAAGATTCAAGGTGAAAAGACGCCTATTTCAAGTGGATCATACGATCCGTGTTGAATAGCGCATGACGCTACTCTATCCCCAAGGAACAATTATTGTCAGTTATTTCAGCAGTTCTCTGTTGTAATCATGTGGCTAGTGTGGTTTTCTTAAATTAAGCCGCCGTGGTCACACTTGAGCTAGGATCACGTACCTAGCATGCTTTATTCTACCGTACATATACTATTGCCGTGCTTTTTATACTCATTATATACTTTATTCTTGTGGGTACAAATAAAATTATTGTTGTTGTTGTTGGTCAAACCGTTTCAACATCGGTACAACATTGAAGCCATTTGAAGCCGATCTTGAAACCGTTTCAAATGGCCTGAAAACATTGTTGAAAGGTGTTGGAAAGATAATGAAAGCGTGTTGGAGAGTTTGACTTCGTTTAAAGACCATTTCAAACAGATGCCATTTCAAGATGCGTTGACCAGTCAACTGATGGGCTGTCATATTGTGTTGGTATTAATATGTGAGCTGTCAGGTTGTGTTTACATACCCTCATTACCCTGCTTCAAGAGTGCCATGAGCCAAGCTAGAACTAGAAGCACACTTCGGTGGTTTGAAGTTTCATGTAATTAGCATCCAATTTCGTTGATCTTAATCGGTCATACTTTTAACGAGCTATCCATGGCAATTACGTGTAGTTTACTTTGCTTAGCTCAAGTGTGACCACGCCCGTTCATATGGCGAACTTTTCATACGCCGAATCAAAGCTATCAAGCTAAAGCTATTGTTATGGCTCATTAGCATTGAACTCGGTGAATGAAAAATTCGCCGTTTCAGCTCAAACGGGTCAAATACACCAGGAAATGTCGGTATTGAGTTTTAAGCCATGAAATCAAGCAGGTGTCTGCATTGTAACCAATCAAATATTTCGCCGCATGTCATGTATTTGTGTCTCGTTCTTCAAGCCTGTTAAAGTATTTTAATTGTGAGCCAGCAGACTGGAGTATGCTTGATGTATCGAGTCATTTTGTTTTTTTTAAGTAAAGAAATACGGGTCAGATCTGGAGACCAAAACAGCGGGGCCCCAAATAAAACATGAAGTATTAAACACCACAAATTATTGAGGTTCTTTCACAGGTAGAAATATCCGCCGATGACTGCTGCATATGTGCTCTAGGTATATCATGGTTTTAAGGAGTGTTTTAAAGAGCAAACTTTGGTGGCTCTTGCTCGCTTTGGAGGTGGCCTTTATTACTAAAGAGGGACTAACCACCTTTCATTGGGCAAATTCGAGAAATTTTATCAGCTAAGGAGGTCAGAATAATTCGCATAGAGAAACACTCCCATTTAGGTCAGAACTGGGACTAGACAAAAGAAAACACCACCCCTACAAACCAAGCAGAGTAAATACCTCTCACTCACCTAAATCTCTTTCTTGAGCTTTCCTGGCGGCCTGTAAGGTAATAAGAGAATTCGAGTCGCTATACAGTTGGAAAAACATACGAGTTGAACCTCGTTGGGTAGGTGGTAGTATTCAAGAGTGTAATTTACCGAGAATTCTATTTCTGTCGCTAAGGAAGTTATGTAGTTACTGTACATCAAGTTTCCGGTTACGCTGGAAACGAAAAGACTGAAAATCGATCACCGGTCACTCGCCGTCATAAGAATTCCCATAGCCCGATAGTCAGTGGTTGATCCACTGCAGCCGCGTCCTTTGGCATTTAATCGCTGAAATGTTGCTATGCAAATTCATGCGTCGTGCAGTAAAACCGCTAAGCAAAAACCAAACCAATTCCGCGAGAAAGAGAACTGCTAAATTATGCATGGTATACAAGAATCAGCCCAGTCATTATTCTGAATAAAGGATCAGTAAAGCCCCAATTCGACATCTAGGCGGGAAATTGAGGAGGATACGACGATGGTTATTTTAGGAAACCAGTTCAGCTAAACCTGGACACAAATGATACTGAAGATCTAAATATCTGTGAGAGTATTACGATTGTTAAATTTGAAAACTATACTCAGACAAAACAGCGAAAGTAAGCCCATTCACAGGCGCTGGTTTCATGAATCAAGCCGTTCCCGCCATAACATTGGATAGGGTTGTAAGCATTATTTAAAGATCTCGATGCGATCTCGATAATCTATTCGTAACGAGTAGCAAACATATCCGAGCAACAACTAACTAAACAGCTCCTGGGTACATTTAATCCACTCAATTAAAAATAAAGACAATCCCCCAAGACTGGGAATTTATGTTCAAAGCAATTTCTTTGATTACGAGGATTCCCTATTAAGCATACGCAACTCAATTTATTCAATTTAAAAGCTCGTTGTAAATACATAAATCCGCATTCATAAACACAAAGCTTGCACTTAAAATTAAGTAGCCTTCTTCGAGTTCTTTCTTTCTCACCTTTTCTGGCGTGCTTCTTCATGAATTGAGAAAAAAATAGATAATTCTAGAACTACGGCGCTGTCCAAACAAATACGTTTGCGGTTTCATTTCGCTCAAAACGGAATGAAAGTGTGATTGCGTCCGCGCGATCGTTTTCAGATCGCTTTGCCTGCCCACACGAAAAACGACACAACCGTTTTCATCGTGTTCGTGTCGGCGGGAGATTAAAATGCGGCAACAAAGTGTTTCCGTTTCTAAATGAAAATGTATTGGTGTGGACGGCGCCTAAGTAAAATCTATATCTGATTCACCTCTACGTCACCCGCCATTTGCATTAATACTTTCTCTTCTCCCTCAAAAAAAATCAGCTTCATTCCTTTTATCGTTCATCATAAGATCCCACTAGTTTAGTAATCTTACAATCTGGGTAAACATTTTTTTTCCTAACCGCATCTGATTACTAGACTATGATCCAACATAATAGAGTTGCGGTGGTTTCCAACGTCTTCCAATTTATTCTAATTGCTAACGTACATATATCCGATGCTCAATGTACTCATATTTATACTTTATATACTTTCCGTTCTAAACCGGCGAAGAACGTTTTAAGGATATTTATATAAAGTGTTGATGTTCCTATAAATAAATGTTTATATGTCTATGTGAACACAATTTGAATAAAACACTAATTTCATCACGACTAAGGTGTTTTTTTTTTCATTAAAAAGCTAATAAAACAGGCTTTTCAATATTAACCGCAACTACCGAGCGGAACATGCATCGTGTTTGCAACAAGTAGAGCAGATTCCGTATGAGTGGGACAAACTACGGCATGTCCGTAGCCTTCTCGTAACCGTACCGTAACTTACTCTACCGTAACTCTCTAATTTGATTGGATCAGCAGGACAAAAAACAATGGATCGTTTGCACGACGTCACCAACAAATTTAAAAAAATTGATAGAAGAACAAAACACTGCACACTCATGTGGTTAGTTTAAATTGTAAATTTAGAATTATCAGAAAGTTCCTGGTTCAGAAACACTACTTTAGCGCAACCTAAACAAAGAGATGTAGTGTAATGAATTAGCGCAAAAAGCTCTAATTATACAAAATCGGCAATTTTAAACATTTCAAAAGCCACGCATTGTTTGTTTGAAAACGTGCAACCGAGAGCAGAAGTATTGCCCAAATGCGTTCATTTTTTTATTACAGAAGATCAAGTATCGAACAGATTCAAATGAGTCTATTTACGAAGTTCCAAGATTATCACTAGCTGTTACTTTTCGAATAATATTGGGTCAGAAATCTCGTAAACAAGAGGTGGGCGAAATCCCTACTGTAATACACGGGAGGGCGAAATCCTAAGGGAGAACGAAATTCCTCGTGATCTCGCCCCCAGGTTTCCATATGATCGCAACGATCGCAGCGATCGCAGGATTCTTTTGTTCGGTGTGAATTGAAGCGTAAATTTATACGCAGAACAAAAGAATCCTGCGATCGCTGCGATCGTTGCAATCATATGGAAACCGGGCTTTATTAGGAAACACGCTGAGCTGGGCTGTCACAAAATTCAAAATACTGTAACTCAAAAACGAATCACCGTATCGACGTAAAATTTTCGAAGAAGACTGATACCGATATCTAAATCATATTAAAAGAACAGCTTCATATATCTCATAGTTTAGATTTTAGAATTTTAACGACGTCACATGCAAACGGTCTATACAGAAACCATGTCACGGCATGCCATACAGTAACCGTGCTGTAGGCAGTGCCGTAGTTTGTCCCACTCGTACGAAATCTGCTCTAGCAATAGAGGGTTTTCACTCAATCCCCAGAGATTCAAATGACAAAGGGCATGGCGGCCATGTTGGTGTACCTAACAAAAGAAGCTAACGAAGAATCTGTTGTCAAAGGTACACCAACATGGCGGCTATGACGTCACGTGCAAAGGGTATATTACACAAACCGCGGCAAAATGTTGTGCTCCGCTGGCCTAAAGAGCGAAGGCTCTGGAGTTCAAATACAAGTTTTCGAGATCTTAAACTTTTTTAGTAAATAATTTTATAACTTAATAAACTCACAGTGAATTACAAATTAAGAAAACTTCAACCTGTTAAAGTCTTAGGCTTAGCTTTTAAGTGTTTTTCGCGAAACATTTCACGTAAATACGCGCACGTGCGTAAAATTAGAAACAGGGCTGATTGCCTTAGTTTTCGGCGGGAAACTGGGGAGACGCGCGCGCGACCGGCTCATCAAAAGCGCATGCGCGTGACGTTTTGCCGCGGTGTGGTTCGGTTTTACGACACTCAATCGAAAACATTCAACAGTGGCCTACTGCACTGACTTCATCCCACTAACTGTGCGGCTATTCGACCCAGACCCACCTGAAGAAGTTAGCCAATTACAACGTAACTTGAAAACAAAGGACCAGGACTATATTTCGTAATGATATGGCTTGCGACTAACATATTTCAAATTTTGAGCGACTAGTTACGGTTCGCAATTTTTAGTTGCTGAAAACATAATCCAGCGGCCTTACGACAAAAAGCTGCGCCCGCGATATATTTTAAAAAGAGACCTCTTTAACATTGTTCGTGTCACTTGGCTAAAATAAAAAGGGAAAAATGAAGGTAAATTGTGCGTGATTTTTCTGAAAAATTCTAAAATCTGTTACATTGTATCTGTTGGACATTTTATTGCTTTATTTATTCATTTACTTACGCTAGAACTAGTTGGCAAATTTGCGACTGCCTCAAACGTTTTAGTCGCAAGGGTTGGCGAATTAAGAGAATGCGTAATAAGCAAATCAATTCACCAACTGGTAAATTTTCAAGCAATCTTTTGTTAACAATCTACTCTCCGATTGGCCAGTTTCCTTCAGGTAGGCGTGGTTCAAGTAGCGCACAGTAACTAAGATTCAGCAGTACGCAATAACGTGTTCACGCTCACCTTCTCTGCGGCACAGTATTCACACGTCTCCTCGTGGTCCGACTCAGACTGCTCCTCATGTTTGGCAGCCAGGTTTCTAGACGACATCCCAACAGAGAAGGTCCCCCCTGAACCCTTCTCCCTATTGGCAACAGTCCTGTTAGTGACATCATCGTCATCCTCCGATGACGAGCCTGAGCATCTGTGCTGCAGCGACCGGCGGTTTTCCTTCTTCCTAAAGGGTGCTCTATCGGGGAATACCTCACTCATGGGTCTTGTTGACCTAGTCCTCTGTTTGCTACCTGTAAAGCTCACGGCTGGGATGTCGCCGAGGTTTTCTAGATCTTGGCTTTGTGCTGTTCTCTTGTGGCCTGAGACTAAAACGAATGAGATTGAAACATGAAGGACATAGGACTCAGTGAAGACTGGCAATGTTGTTCTCGAACTCATTAATAATTCATCAGGTGAATACAATAGAAATCATGTCGAGTACTTAAGAAATCGTTCGCATTTCAAGACGTTTCGATTTGTTAATTTTATCATTAAAGTGGAGTTCGAGAAGTCATGTAAAACACTCGGAGCTTGTTTTAGAAGCGAGTTTCTAAATACAGTGAGAAGGGGTTGAGAAACCTCGGCTTTGCCTCACCGGTTCTGAACCTAATTCCGATTTACGGATCCGGATTTATTAGTAAAAGTATATTGAATTCCGGGTTATAAACGACTCAGAATAATCAAACAGGGAGAACATGCACGTTGACTTAGAAAATCGTTTCTAAAACTTTAATTCCGACATTTGTGTTCATAAAAAAAAAACTAATGTACATGTGTTTTCTCGCCTCAAAAATATATTCATAAATTCAAAAATATATCAAAAATATATCAAAAATATATCCATAAATTCAAGTAAACTATGTAATTAAAAGGGCCCCTAGCGATGTCACAAGTAGCGAGAACTTCCTCGCCTTAAGTTACATGGAAAACTAAAAAAATGATTGTCAAATAGGTCTATTGTGATTCAAAGTGACTGCAAGTCGGTGCAAGTTAACGCAAGTGGGTGTCCAAACGGAACACACGTTAAGTGCTACTACGATCTAATTTTGAGATAGTGATATTTTTGCTATATCTTTTCCTGCCCAAACCGTTTTTTGATATCACAAAGAGAAGTCTTATTTATTGGGATCCAAATCTTGAGATTTCATGTCCGCCATTACCCCAACCCGTTCCTGTGACATAGCTAATTTCCAGCGGACGTGACGTAATTTTCTCAACACAAAAAAATGCGGGGATACGTTTCACACAAACTTTCGCAAGAACTTATAAGTGAAGTACATGTTTATTACCCTGCGAGCAGAGGTTTCTCATCTCTTTGCCTTTCCTGTCGCCGAAAGAAACCTCTGCCACGAAACGATTGCTTTTCCCGTTGAGCATGCGCCACGGTATCTGGATTTCCATTGGCCGAGAAAATCGAGACGGTAAACATTGTAGATTTATTGATGTAGGTTTCAAATTGTCTATTTCCTATTGTTATACACGGCAGTGGAGAAAATAAAATTAATGTCCGGCTTCTTCGAAGGTATAAATCAAAGCTTTCTTTAGGATAAATTAAGGTAGATTTATTGAACGGTAATTTCAAGGTCTTCTGTGCAGTTCAGTAAAGTAAGAAGAAGACAAAGCCGGAGTTTGAAGCCCGTTCGTATCAATCGTCGGCAAACAACAAACGCGTGGCGACATAAAATAACGGCTGCGAAGGATACTGTGGGCTCTTGCAAAACCAGCGAAGATCGCCAAAAAGTTATGCCCGAGTGATATCAAACAGGTAAAACCGGTTTGGTAACTGGTTTATCACGTGGTTTACCTCCCAAGATTTTGGAGGTTGCGAGTGCGCATGTTCAACGGGAAAAGCAATCGTTTCGTGGCAAAGGTTTCTTTCGGCGACAGGAAAGGCAAAGAGATGAGAAACCTCTGCTCGCAGGGTACGTGTTTATACGTTTTTTTCCAAAATGGAAAGGAAAGAACGAAGTTTTAAATGGAAATATGCATTTACAAGAGCGACGCGTTGAGAAAATTACGTCACGGCAGCAAACCACGAAGTATTTTGAATGCATTTCAGTAACGGCGGACGTGATTTCCACAGTAAACTCTCTGCAAAATTCATAGTTTAATTTGGTCCTTTGGTAATATTTTTCACTGATTTAGATATTTTCAACACTGTGTGTCATTTTGGAAGACAAAAACGTAGAAAAGAAAATAGTTGAATTCCGTCGTAGTAGCACTTTAAAGAATGCCAATCAGGATTAATGCTTTGCGAGCATGGCGATTGTAACGATGTTCTATTGTTCAAATGTAAACACGGGCTCGTATAGCATTAATCTTGATTGGCATTCTTTAAAGACATGTGTTGTCTTGCACTTAAATTTGAGCTCGATCAAAGTGACTGCAAGTCGGTGCAAGTTAACGCAAGTGGGTTTCCAAATGGAACGCAAGTTAAAATTTGTGTTGACTAGCGACTCCGTTTGGCAAGGGCTTTAGGGCTGGGTTGAGATATGGGATGGCTGGGGTTGAACTGTTCTTGAGGATGAGATGGGCATAGTTTAGCGATGGAAGGTTAACATCAGTTGATAGGGTTAGGTGGGGTTAGGTGTTAGGTGGGGTTAGGTGGAGTTAGGTCGGATTAAATCGGGTTAGGCAAGGTAAGGTTAAGTTAGGGATGGCTAAGTAGACGAGTCTATGTATCCCAATCTGTTATATTTTCAATTATTGTTATAATATCATTATCGTATTACATATTACTCTCATCATCATTATTACATTGTTCAGCATCTTCGGAGATATTACCACAGGCTTACCATCCTCAAAATTGGGTTTGGGCTTCCTGTTCCTTCGTCAGTTGTCAAACGGATTTCCCCCCGGATTTTGCCTTGTTTACCTCAAATTTGCAGGATGAATATAGCGTTAATTCTAAAGTTGAAATCTTTAAACTTGTGTCAAAATAAACTTTACTTATTATATTTACCAGTTCTGTGTGTCTTCCTGTCGTCCGATGCATTTTAGAGATGCTACAGGTCTTAGTCGAGTACGTCCTTCATGTAGATGAATATTGACAAGGCATGCAACTAGACGCCGCCAAACCACGAACCACCACTAGATTACTCGCCAAAATTCACCTTAAATCTAATCGCTTGCTCGTCTACTTTGGGAATATGAAAGAACGATTATCCATAGACATCCTGGCCAAGTTTGAGGTCAATTGTTGCGAGAGAAGAGCATAAAAAACACTCTCGAAGTCAGAATTTTAGCTTTCGGAAGGGGTCCTGCAAACATCGCTGTCCCTTTCGAAATTTAACGGTCCCGCCAAGTAGAATTCCCGCCTCCTTCCCTCCCCACTCGGTAATATTTTTGCAGCCAAATGCAAACTCACCAGGGTCAACACAGTAGAATTTTTCACAAATCTTGTTTACGTTTCCCGGCGTTTTGAACAAGCTACGTATAAGATTTTAGCGGCAAAAAATAGTTTTCCAGTTAATCGTGACAGCAGATGTATACGAAACAGAAACAGTCAAATATTTGCTTTCCAGTAGTCAGCCAAATTCTCAATCCTACGATATTCTCGAGCTCTCTGACAGATCGTTCTTTAGTTTTTACTAGTTCTTCAGATTCTCAGAAGAAGCAGATGACAAACTGAGGTAATACGTTAGTTGATACTTTAAATGTGTACTTGTGTTCGTATCAATGTAGTTTTGGTTTCGCTTTCTTCATATAGGTTCGAACGCATCTGAAAAACATACGATCTTGCGCGCTGTAAACTCAGGTCAATCATGATATCTCTTGACTGAAAATTATGAACTAGAGTGAACATGAAAAGGATAATTTGCCCTTCTCTCTTCAAAGGCATCTCTTTGGCTGTTCGGCTATTTTTTTTGCCGCTAAAATCTTGTTCGTATAGCTAGTTCAAAACTCCGGAAAACGTAAACAAGATTTAGTGAAAAATTCTACTGTGTTGACCCTGGTGAGTTTAATTTGGCTGCAAAAATATTACCGAGTGGGGAGGGGGGGAGGCGGGAATTCTACTTGGCGGCGACCGTTAAATTTTGAAAGGGACAGCTTCCGAAAGCTAAAATTCTGACTTCGAGAGTGTTTTTTATGTCCTTCTCTCGCATCAATTGATCTCAAACTATGGATAATCGTTCTTTCATATTCCCAATATAGACGAGCAAGCGATTAGATTTAGGGTGAATTTTGGCGAGTGATCGAGTGGTGTTTAGCGGTTTGGCGGCATCTAGTTGCATGCCTTGTCAATATTCATCTACATGAAGGACGTACTCGACTATGACCTGTAGCATCTCTAAAATGCATCGGACGACAGGAAGACACACAGAACTGGTAAATATAATAAGTAAAGTTTATTTTGACACAAGTTTAAAGATTTCAACTGTAGAATTAACGCTATATTCATCCTACAAATTTGAGGTAAACAAGGCAAAATCCGGGGGGAAATCCGTTTGACGAAGCCACAGGAAGCCCAAAACCAATTTTTAGGATGGTAAGCCTGTGATATGACTATGCATGTGACATTTTTGGCTACAAACAATTGCTCTTGTACTTCCAGCCTCGTCTCTGCCTCGAGCTGATAAGTGTAAGAACAAACGTTTTTATTCTCCTGTAGACTGTCAACAGCCTCAATTTTTTCCATCCTTTTTCAATTTTCAATTTTAAAATATATAGCGAAAGCTGGAGGCGAGCGAAAAATCTCCCGGGGGGAGACGGGAGGGGCGGAAAATTTTGTCTCATTCCCAATCACAAATCAAAATCACAAAAGAGCGACAGACGCAACATGGAAACTGCGTGACCAAGCCGATCTTTAAAGTTTACTTTTGTAACGATGTGGAGTACTTACAGACTTTCCTTCCCGCCAAGCTACCAGACTCATATTCCTTCAGTAGAGATGCCTTCTGAGCGATCAGCTTATGAATCTCATCGTCGCGACAAAGCCATATGTGTTTACTCCTGTCGTGTTTCCCATGATGCGCTGCGCCATGAGTTTTCGCATGATGATTATGTACCCCAATACTTTTCGTACAAGTAGCCTTCTCTTGTGTCTCTTCATACGATCTCCTTGCTCTCGCCGCTTCGTGATTTCGACTATGAGCAGCAGTGGAGGATGCATGGGATTCGGCAGCCCTTGTTTTCCTCTCCTCGTCGTACTCGATCAGTTCCTCTGTAGTATCCTCGTCGGTCCCTGTCCCCACTGACTTTGTCACAGCCTTCTTTTGTTTTTGTCTCTGTTTTTTAACCTCCCCATTTTCAACAGCATTATTCCCTAGTTTCGTTTCTCTTCTCGAAGGAAGTAACTTTTCAGTACTCCTACTTCCCTTCTTACTATCTAAATCTTCAACACTTTTCCTCAGAGCTTTTCCATGCCCTTCCGCATGTGTTTTCTTCTGCCTCGCGCCAGCATCGTTTGTATGTCTGACTTTTATTTTCTCATCTCTTCCTATAAAATTGCCAGCCACGCTTTCCTTAGCCCTCACACGCTCCTTCCCTCTACTGACCTCCTCTTTAACCGCTATTCCAGGCGCATGCCTTCTTATGTCGTGTGCACTCGACGATTTCGGAGTGGTTTTCAGCAGTCTCTTGTTTTCTTCCTTTACAATAACCCCTTGACTCTTCGGCCTTGGTTTTTTCTCTGCATGGACAGTGGCTGCCGTAATAGCAGCTGAAGTCGAGCTAGCAGACATTGGAATCTTTGGCCTTTTAGAGACGAGATTCTCTGCACTATTTCTCACACTAGCCGGTCTCGCTGGTTCAGTTCTTTTCTTCTCACTCGTTCGCATTACATTTCTTGGACCTTTCTCCTCTGGCTTTGTCGAGACGTTCTTTTTACTTGCTTCTCGTATTTGCGTAGGTTTACCACGCAAAACTTTGGTCGCCTTTTGGCTTTCCATTACTCGTTCTCGTGCTTTTGAACTTCTAAGAGAAACACCCTCAACAGCATTCCTCCCTTTCAAGCTAATTATTTCTTTACTCGCTGTTTTTGAATGTTTACTGTTACTCAAGAGACTTTCATTTTCATCTGCATCGCTGTCATCCTCGGAGTCAATGCTACCTTTCACTTCCATAGTTTCACTTTCGCCATCTGATTCACTTTGTCTTCGACCTTTGCTTTGAATTCCTAGTAGCGCCTCAGTAGAACCCTTTAAATCTTCCTCCTCCTCGGAAAACACAGTCATGGGCCTTTCGTCTTCTTCTTTTCCGATAAGTGGAGTATCTTCTAGTTCTTCTTCATCATCTGACACTACATGACTTGACAGTTCTGAAGATTCCTGCTTTATGCTTTCTTCTTCTTTTATTACGGGCTCCTCGGGGTTAGAAAAAAGGTCTTCGGATTCGGATTCCTGTCTCTCAGCTGACTCAAACTCAGGCGTCACAACTCTTCCCGACGATTCTCCCTCGGATGCGTCACTCCGTTCGCCTAATTCACACTGCTCTGAGGACTCCGATCTCAGTGGAGACTCAGTTCTTTCCGGTATTTCATCAGCTTCTGGTGCATGCCCTTTCTCTGGTGCTTCAAATGGTGAGTCAGTTCTTTCAAGCAGTTCTGATTTTTCTGGTACATCATTGCTTTCTAATGTTTCGGTCCCTTCTGGGCTTTCAACCCTTTCTGGTGTTCGACTGATCTCTTCGCTTGCTTCACTACATTGTGTAACAGGCTGCTCCATGTCTTCTTCTTCCTCTCTCTCGTCACTCTGATAAACAGGCTCTTCTTTCTCAACACCATTCAGTCCAATCTCGTTCTCCACCTCCATCTCCCCCTCACTGTCCAATGGAGGTGGCCCCTCCCCCTCGCTGTCCAATGGAGGGGGGCCCTCCCCCTCGCTGTCCAATGGAGGGGGGCCCTCTCTGTAGCCCAGATCGCTATCCCCGCTTTCCTGTCTCGACACAAAGGCTCTAGTACTATTAATAAGAGGTGCTTTCTCACTACCACTGTCCCTCTCACTCGAAATGCTCTTTGTAGGAGACAAGAGGAGGGGGCTTCCTTCACTGACGTCACTCCCCAGAGGGGGAGAGGTAAAACCAAGATCACTGTCATCATATTCATAATCATCCTCACTCTCTAACGGAGGAGGGCCTTCCCTTCCGTCTTCATCACTGTCATTGTCACGTTTCTCATAACGAGTGCCCTCGTTACTATGGCCAACAATCTCTGTATCACTGCTCTCTTCAATTGCATCTCCTTCTTGAATGTCGACCACATTAGAATTGTCAGTGGCCTCAAAAATGTCTGCAAGAAAGTAAGATAAAAAACACTCAGTTTATTATTTTGTAGTGGGATCAATCACGGTTTTTGGAACCCTCCCTCCCCCCCCCACACACACATATGTATACCAAAGGGAGGGGTGGGTGGATGAAATATTTTGACATTTATTAGTTGACTACTTCAGAACAAAAAAAAAGCATTAAGACACGGCATACCAGCACCATAATAATCATCAGCACCATAATAAACATCAGCACCATAATAATCATCAGCACCTTAATAATCATGAGCACCATAATAATCATCAGCACCATAATAATCATCAGCACCATAATAATCATCAGCACCATAATAAACATCAGCACCATAATAATCATCAGCACCATAATAATCATCAGCACCATAATAATCATTAGCACCATAATAATCATCAGCACCATAATAATCATTAGCACCATAATAATCATTAGCAGCATAATAATCATCAGCACCATAATAATCATCAGCACC
Source organism: Actinernus sp. WN-2022 (assembly GCA_030867875.1). Taxonomy (NCBI): domain Eukaryota; kingdom Metazoa; phylum Cnidaria; class Anthozoa; order Actiniaria; family Actinernidae; genus Actinernus; species Actinernus sp. WN-2022. The sequence goes on from JAOWCC010000019.1 coordinate 31,632,445, forward strand.
ATAATAATCATCAGCACCATAATAATCATGAGCACCATAATAATCATCAGCACCATAATAATCATGAGCACCATAATAATCATCAGCACCTTAATAATCATTAGCAGCATAATAATCATCAGCACCATAATAATCATCAGCACCATAATAATCATCAGCACCATAATAATCATTAGCAGCATAATAATCATCAGCACCTTAATAATCATCAGCACCTTAATAATCATCAGCACCTTAATAATCATGAGCACCATAATAATCATCAGCACCATAATAATCATCAGCACCTTAATAATCATGAGCACCATAATAATCATCAGCACCACAATAATCATCAGCACCATAATAATCATTAGCACCATAATAATCATCAGCACCTTAATAATCATGAGCACCATAATAATCATCAGCACCATAATAATCATCAGCACCATAATAATCATGAGCACCATAATAATAATCAGCACCATAATAATCATGAGCACCATAATAATCATCAGCAGCATAATAATCATCAGCACCATAATAATCATCAGCACCATAATAATCATGAGCACCATAATAATCATCAGCACCATAATAATAATCAGCACCATAATAATCATGAGCACCATAATAATCATGAGCACCATAATAATCATGAGCACCATAATAATCAACAGCACCATAATAATCATTAGCACCATAATAATAATCAGCACCATAATAATCATTAGCACCATAATAATCATGAGCACCTTAAAGGGGCTGGGTCAGCGCTCATTCGTTACCAGTCTATCGCACGGCCAAAGGCAAAATTTGATTTCCGACTCCGGGAGTACGAAATGAAACCTCCCTCCGAAGGAACGGCTTTCAGGAATCCATTTCCATCGCTCTTATTTCGAACCTCTAAAACATTTTTTTTTGCAGGAACGTTTTGTTTAGCATTCATTCTAAATGTAGAGTATTTCGTTTTTACATTTTTTGTTTGAAATTCTGATGAATGAAGGCTCTGGAGGAAGGGGAGGTAAACGAATCGGGGCAGGAAGAAAGAAAACGCCTGTCTTCAGGCAATTGACGAAAAAAAAATGACCGACACTGGAAAAGCCAACATGCTGCTATTTACTTAAGCAAACAAATATTCAAAACCTGGCGGGAGCTAAAGCCTAAAGGCCAAGGAACTTTTGGTAGTGACTCGGCCTTCGCGGCCGAGTCACCTCAAGAGTAGTTGATTGAGATTGTTGCCACACGAAACGTTTAGTGTTTGACCCAAGGTATAACAAAAAGTAACGCCAGAAGATAAATAACATTGCCAAAAACCTTTTGCTAAAAAGCAATGTTTTATAAAACGGACAAAAAGAAAGAGTTTATTTTGCGACTTTTCTGAGCACAAGCCAAAACACACCAAAGCCAAGACAAACTCACCAGCCAAAACACACCAAAGCCAAGACAAAGGACAACCCAAACTCACCTGAAAACGTTTTCCAGAATCAAAACAAGGTAATAAAACATAACTGAAATTTAGCTGAACCTGCTACTTTGTCGGCTCTTCAAAAATAATTATTTAGGAAACGGCGAAGTTTGAGCCAAGCTATCTCACTGACTTTATTCCAGCGAAGCATTTATAAACACTTCACGAACGAACCAAGGCTTCACAACAATTATCATGAAAGGAGGCGAATTCCAACTCTCTTTACAAGTCTTTAGAACTCCAAACGATGGGAGTTTTCCGTTCAGCAAGGCAAGGAACAACGACTAAATTTGAAAACCGTCCGTTCAGCGTTCAAGTCAACACGACACCAAAACCATGTTTCGCAAAATGTTGACGATTTTCACAAGAAATGGCGATGACAAGTAAACAATCCCTTGTATTACATTTGACGAGGTGAAGAGTTTTTGTACACATTTAGCCGGACTTTCATTGCTGTATTTTCGGATAAATCAAGGTGAACTTCCGTAACTGAATTTTACTTTCTTTCACAAAATCTACCCGCTAACATTGAAAGGGTTTCAATCTTACCCTCAACCAATCAGAAATGAGCTCTCATTGAACTGACCAATCAGATACAATGCTACTGTTGCTTGCGAAAGAAACCATTGCGATCGCAGAAGAATTTTGAATATTTATGATATGCTAATTACCTCAAGAGCATACTTACTGCGCACGGGCACCAGGTGACCCAGCCCCTTTAATAATCATTAGCAGCATAATAATCATCAGCACCATAATAATAATCAGCACCATAATAATAATCAGCACCATAATAATCATCAGCACCATAATAATCATCAGCACCATAATAATCATCAGCACCATAATAACTATCAGCACCATAATAATCATCAGCAGCATAATAATCATTAGCAGCATAATAATCATTAGCAGCATAATAATCATTAGCAGCATAATAATCATCAGCACCATAATAATCATCAGCACCATAATAATCATCAGCACCATAATAATCATCAGCACCATAATAATCATCAGCACCATAATAATCATCAGCACCATAATAATCATCAGCACCATAATAATCATCAGCACCATAATAATCATCAGCACCATAATAATCATCAGCATCATAATAATCATCAGCACCATAATAATCATCAGCACCATAATAATCATCAGCACCATAATAATCATCAGCACCATAATAATCATCAGCACCATAATAATCATCAGCACCATAATAATCATCAGCACCATAATAATCATCAGCACCATAATAATCATCAGCACCATAATAATCATCAGCACCATAATAATCATCAGCACCATAATAATCATCAGCACCATAATAATCATCAGCACCATAATAATCATCAGCACCATAATAATCATCAGCACCATAATAATCATCAGCACCATAATAATCATCAGCACCATAATAATCATCAGCAGCATAATAATCATCAGCACCATAATGATCATTAGCAGCATAATGATCATTAGCACCATAATGATCATCAGCACCATAATAATCATCAGCACCATAATAATCATCAGCACCATAATAATCATTAGCACCATAATAATCATTAGCACCATAATAATCATCAGCACCTTAATAATCATCAGCACCTTAATAATCATCAGCACCATAATAATCATCAGCACCATAATAATCATCAGCACCATAATAATCATCAGCACCATAATAATCATCAGCACCATAATAATCATCAGCACCATAATAATCATCAGCACCATAATAATCATTAGCACCATAATAATCATCAGCAGCATAATAATCATCAGCACCATAATAATCATTAGCACCATAATAATCATCAGCAGCATAATAATCATCAGCACCATAATAATCATCAGCACCATAATAATCATTAGCACCATAATAACTATCAGCACCATAATAATCATTAGCACCAAAATAATTATCAGCACCATAATAATCATTAAGTGTACTGGTCCAAAGGTAGTTTTTTTTCATTTCTAATAAGTATAGCAAACCCTGCAGAGGTTTTGTTGAAAATATTCTATATTAATTGTTAATTGACCTAGCTAGGGTTAGATCAATAGGACAATAATTATGTATGACAGTAATTCAGTAGGTATTTACTGATTGTATACTATCTGTTAATTGTCCTAGCTAGGGTTAGATCAATAGGACAATAATTATGTATGACAGTAATTCAGTAGGTATTTACTGATTGTATACTATCTGTTAATTGTCCTAGCTAGGGTTAGATCAATAGGACAATAATTATGTATGACAGTAATTCAGTAGGTATTTACTGATTGTATACTATCTGTTAATTGTCCTAGCTAGGGTTAGATCAATAGGACAATAATTATGTATGACAGTAATTCAGTAGGTATTTACTGATTGTATACTATCTGTTAATTGTCCTAGCTAGGGTTAGATCAATAGGACAATAATTATGTATGACAGTAATTCAGTAGGTATTTATTGGATTGTATACTATCTGTTAATTGACCTAGCTAGGGTTAGATCAATAAGACAACAATTTAGTAGGACAGTAATTCAGCGCTTTTCAGAAAAACCTAAGCTCTATTCCTACCGTTGTATAAGTCCAGTCACACAAACGCATGAGCTGCAGTCTGCTCTATTATTTTAGACAATCTAAACAGGAACTACATGTAGTACCTACCCTATGCAAACTAGACAAAAGATCCTCACATGGGTTTATAATTCTCAATATAGGAAGACAGTGATTAATGACATTGAAGAGGTTTTGATCTAAAAGCCCAGCAGAGAATTCAAGTTTGACATTTAAAATGTACATACATGTACAGTGTAGCTCCACAATAAAAATAATAATTAAGAGAATACAGTCTTCTTCATATTAACTTGTCTTTTCAGAGAATTATTGTCCAACTATATGCAATATTTATTTGACCTCTTAACTAACAAGGACATGCATGACAGGTGGTGCAAAACTTTGAGTAATATCATACAAGGTTGTCAATAGAAGCCAACCACAAGCGATTTTCTAATGCTTAAAGGGGCACTGTCAATCAAATTGAACCTTAAAGTTTCTTTAAAACAAAACTACACAAATAACATCCTGAGAGAGGAGACATACCATGTGAATGTCCTGATATATTTTCAAACTTTTTCTATATACATGTACATGTAGGATGGCAAAGATTAGGTGGATTACAAAAGCTTTTTCTATAAACTTGATTTTGGTTACAGTGAACCAATTACAAGTTGCTCTAAATTTCTCTTGAAAGCAGACTATTTTTCATCCACTCGAATCTTTGCCATCCTTCATCAAAATTACCTCAAATTTTCTCCAGTATACCTGGAAAGCATACTCTGCTAATTGGAGTAGTTATTAGTCTTTACTTGTGATAGTGCCTCTTTAATCAACTGAAACGTACATGTACATGTAGGCAGCTGTTGTAACTTTATATTCAGAGGTTTCTTGTGGATTTCTTAAATTTAGCCCCCTAATTCTATCACATCTACTGGCTGATAAAAATTCTACTGACAACCTTCATGTACAGACAGAACTCAAAACAGAAACAAGACAGTTATGACATGACGTTTTATTATTTTATTGGCAGGCCAAACACATTATGACCTGACATTTTTATTTTTTGAACTGCCAAAATATTGAATCCATTACTATTACAGTGCCTATGAAATGAAATGTATTTTTTAATACATTTTTAGAAGTATATTTACAACAATATTACTCTACAAAAAGTTTATGGAAAGAAAAAACAATTTTCTGTGACCCATTTCAATTAAATACCTAGTTTGAAGTCGCTTTTGTTTAGAGTATTAATTTACATGTATTTACATGTACATCATGGGCCAAATTTACATGTTTTGACCACACGAAATTTGAACCATAGATTTGACCACATTCATCTGGAACTTTCTGGGCTAAAAAGGGGATAAAATTATAAAGTTCTGACAAGGGGAAAACTATTTGTTCATCTTGGTTGAAGATACCGTATTCACTCACGGATAAGCCGCACTCCAAGTTGATAAGCTTGATTCAGGGAAAGAAAATATTTTTGGAAGAATATCAAACGTACATGTACATTGTATAAATCTTCATCGGACTTTCAAACTGGAGAAAACTCTGGAGAAAAGTTGTACCTGTAATTTCAGCTCTGAAATAGTATAAACTTCATGTCTACAGACTTATATATGTTCATTCAGGTCACCTTTATTTTAGATCGAATATTACATGTCAACGAAGCCAACAATGTGTGCACGTCCGTCTGTAGCTTAGTAACCAGGCACCTGTTGGAAGAGAGAGACCTGGACACTAGAAGTTTTGTTTTTGCTGAACGAAGTCAAGACAACATGGAGTAGTTTGCTTTTTCATCAGCTGTCTGTTGCTATCATGCCTAAAAGGATATCCGGAAGCCATCTATTGGAGAAAAACTTGTTATTCAAAGAGGTGGAAGATCTGTTCGACAAATTTGCTGTTAAAGTGCAAAGCTGCAAAGAAACATTGTCCCATTTAGCATGGTATTTAATCGCTTGCAGAGGAAGAAATATTCACAACATAAACGGATCTGTTTGGAGCCACCAAACTTGCAAAAGCAATGGCCAGTGCTTACTTTCTTTTGGTTTGGTGTAGTACATGTATTTATTAGTATAGCTTAGTATTTCTTTTAAATGTTAATTTATGGAAATTTCCGGACCTTATGTTCGGTAGATGTTCTCACAGATAAGCCGCATCCCCAATTTTAAACAAAGATTTCGGGTAAAAAGGTGTGGCTTATCCGTGAGTGAATCCGTGTCAAATTGGGAAAATAAAATGGAGGGGATTCATAGGGCTCGGTCTCTCCTCCGCTTGAAAGACTTCATGATGAAACTAGATCTCAAGGATGCATACTATTCAATTCCAGTTTAATTTCATACATGCAGGCACTTTAAAGAAATTAATGTTAATTTCTTCGTTTCTATGATTTCAAGAGGAATAGTAGATGAAAGAATATGATATTAAAGTACATATAAGCCCTGCCAGCCACTTATTCTTTTTTTAAGCTTTTACCTTAAAAGGTAGGGAACAAATTCCATTTTTTTTAAATAAAAATATTTTCATTATTTTTTAGCGACTAAACTTCCAAATTTAGAATAATTTCTGTGCACATTCAGGGACTGGGACAAGACTAAAACGTGACGTCATCAACAGAACTTGTCTCTTCGCGGATACAAAGCATTGGCTTATTTACAAAATAATTGAATAGATAACCGAGAAAGATGATAATATTGTGCTAAACGTTTCGGAGAGCTTTATTCAGTAAGGCCTTTCATGCAATGGTGCATCGAGCATGTTCTGTTGATGATGTCAAACTAGACCCAGTGCCAATTTTGTAAAGTGCTCTCGCACACTTGATTTTCGTCCACAGGCAACCCATGACACATTTTTGGGCAACTTTGAATGGACAATACCGGTACACCATGACAAATACATAAAATTTATTTAACTTTTTATTCCAGAATCCTTTGTCTATGGCCTCTTGTCTCTTCGTAGGAAATATAATTAGCCAGTGCTTATATGCACTTTAAGCAAACAAAATGAAACAAACTTGTATAATATCGCCTGTCATTTTATTTTTGTTTTGGCAGTTAAAAATTATGTACAATGTACCAGTCCTGAAATTGGGCCTGCTTTTTGGCCAGTCAAGACCATACATGTAGTTAATAGAGTGGAATGGTTAGGAAACCCGGCAAACTTCAAAAGGGCTAACAAAGGCGCTGCGATTTAGGTTGGAAGGGGTAAGACAAAAGATTGTGCACGATCATAGTTCATTGGCGTTCCCTGAACGACTGAACTCACACGTTTCTATTGGCTGATTGATTAACATGTTGGAATTTCTATTGTGTTTTGTGCACGGTAGTGGTTGAAAAAAGCTAACAAAGACATATAACAAAGAAGATCCCCGAGTTTCCTAACCATTCCACTCTATTAACTATGTCAAGACTTAGTCACTATTCTTAGCCCTGGACTCGGTTGTTCGAAGCATGAGTATAAGCACTACCCCAGAGTTAAATCCCTAACCTGAGGGTAAACTGAACAGAATACAATAAAATTTATTACAGCTTTAGCGCTATCCCAGGGATAGCTTTGAACAATTGGGTCCTGGTGGATAATAACGTTGAATGTACTCACTTTCTGCATTATTTAGACTCTTCTGGATAAAAAGTAAATTCTATATTATAGACCTTATTCATAACTGTGTATTCCTGTTTCAATAGTTTATCCACATTTACAGAAAACATGAACATTGTCATGTGAAAGAGCATGTCGACATTAGTGATCTTGTGAAATTTAAGTGCTGTAGCTTAAAAATCAACGAAGTTTGACAGCCATTTGAAATTAGAGATTTGTATGAGAAAACAACGGAAGCCTTTCTAGCCTTGCTTTCATGTATTTTCTGCATTTGAAATATATATAGCTCAATGTTCAGCAATTCTCCACATTGCTTTCCCTGCTAGCAGAGGTCTCTCTCTGTCTTGGTAAAATGGAAGGCGAGGGAGAGAGCCTCGCCTTCCATTTTACCAAGACAGAGAGAGACCACACATTGCTCTAAAACTGAACACAATAAATTATTACTAATTTTAATGTGGTCTTTCATGTGGAACCATTAGTTTCCCTCTCCAGATTAATCTACATGTACCAAATTAGGAGGCAGCCATTATGAAAGCGGTCTATAACCACTGAAGAAAGTCCAGCTTAATCACAAAGAATAGTTATTATTATTTAATTTCAATGACAATGAACTTCACAAATAGTTTTCTGAAGGTAAAAGTTATCTTTACTTTATTTTTGTCTCCCTTGCAGTGACATAAGCTGAACATGTGCTCATATTATAACATAATGCAATGCGCATTAATAATTATTCTGCTAATCAGTAACAGGTGCTATTCAGTGATAGACATCAATGAAGGACATGAAGGATCCTTTAACAAATTCTAATGTCTAATGAATAATTCAAGTGGAAAATTCACAAATTCACCTACCGATGTTACACATGTGTCTGCTTGAAAAACCACAAAGCAGACAGTGGCAAATGGAAAAATAATTTAACCATTGGGGTATGATAAAAAACTTAATTTCAATCTTTGAAGGGTACGCATTGCAATACAATAGACTTTATTTTCAGAGGCTAACACTTAACAGTAACCAAAGGTACTGATGACCCCATGGCCCTCTATTTATGATAAATATATCTATCTACAAAAGTCTACGATTCTATGATTAAAATGCTAAAATGCTTATCAGACTATAAAAATAATGTAAAAACAATTTTAAAAAGACAATAAGATAAAAAATAATAATTAAAAATACCCAAATTCATAAAATTACTAAAGTATTTGCATAAAGGGTGGTAGATCTGCAAGTCTAAGTTGTTTTTTTCTGTTTAAAAATAAGTTATTTAAAGACATTTGATTGATATCCTAGTTTTAAGAGTAGTGGATAATTGATTCCAGTTGCGAATGGAAGACTTTTTAATATGGTGCAAAAGCAATTTCTTCATGTTTATTGAAATTCCACACTCAATTAGCAGCCAACCACAGAACAAGATCTAACAAATACCTTAAAGTTTATAAACTAATTATTAGTGGATCTGGATTAATATGAAGATGGTCCAAAGCTTATAAATTGATCATCAGTATTGTAATGTTTCAATTCAGAAAATGGAATATTAAACAACAAGACCAAAACAATGGTGATACACCTTACAGTGGCTTTAATTTTTGGCATTTGCTACCACTAGTACTAAAATCGCATTATATATTTATCTTGAATATAGACCAAGACTAATGATTACCCTTGATTGCCCTGATGACTATCAGTTAAAATAATATAACATTGTCAGACAAGATTGATAACTGTTTATTAAAATTAATGTAGCCCAAAACCTAAGCAATATCCGTAAAACAAAATGTTACATACATGTATTATAGAACATTCAATCATACTTTACTTGTTATTTTCTAACACTCTCATCAAACCTTCCACAGGCATGATTTTGCGATATTCTCACATTTTTACAACTCATTATCACTACTGTTCAACATGAATGTGACACTTGTCACACTCATAGAATGATTCAGATTCTGTATGACACTATTTAAATCATCCCTTTTTGAGATACAAGTCTTGCAAAATTTGAGAAGCAATGAGAGAAATATCCCACCTAGCTTTGTTCTAGAATAAACACTGCTTCAATAACTTACCAGTATATTCCATCACATAATCGCTGGCATCGCCCAGATTCACAGGGGTGTCATGAATAGGTGGTTTATTACTTGTGCCAGAAACAATAATGGCACCTCCTGGTCTGCTACTGGGGGCTTTCTTTTTTACACTGTCATGCTCCATTCCTCCTTGGGCCTCTCCTGATCATGAAAGTGGTACAAATGTAGACGTTGAAAAAGTATATATGGGTTTACATTGTGTATGTTCATGTATTTAATCATTTTCTCAAGTTTGAACAAATAAAAACTATAATATTAATAAACTCAAATTATGTACAGTGTTAGCTAGACATACATGTACATATAAAAAAATGTAGTTTAACAGTGATGATCAATACTTTTTGTTCTTCTGTCTTTATTATTCATAAGATGAAATGGCAAATACTGGAAACTTTTGACAGACAGTCTAACATTTCATATTTTTGCAATGGTTGATCGGTCACGTTTCTAGACGTTCTTATTTTACCAATGCTTTGTGTTTCTTTTGTCCACTCTACTGTCTTTAATCAAGATTCCAGTGGTAAGAAAACGTGTACTATCGTGGCCAAATAATTTCATCATTTTTAACAGGGATAAGGTAGTAAAATATGGAGTGTCTGACAGGCACAACGTACAAAGCCAAGCTGCGAACAGATGGCAAATTGGTTAGCAACATGTCAATTCCTACTTTGATCGATTGCAATTGCAACAAACAGTTGTCTTATACCTGATTAAGTGCTCAACCAGAATCTGCATCATATTATTAATATACTGAACATATCACTGACAATGATACTCATGGCCAAATAGACCATTTTTATACAACTTTTACCTCCTTATATTTAAAATAGAATATACAATTTGAGAAACTGAAAAAGAATGCCTGAAGATAAACATTTTTGTTCAAATCATTTGATGAAACTGTGACAAGCATGTATAAAAATATACATATGAGCCTATAATATTGACTGTTAAATATTCTGGGAAACAAATATTAATATTAAAAAAATCTGATGGAGCAACTTATTACCATTTTAGGTGAGACTGTCATAATTTCCTCAATAATTAATTCACAACTGCTTTTATGTGCTGTACATACATTGTACATGTATAGAACAGGTGTAATGTACAGCAAAAAGGACACATGCAAATACAAGAACAAAGCAACCACTTCCTTATATTCCAAAACCTATAATAAGCCTACATGTAGCTTGCAGGCAGAGAATTACATATTTAGCATGGAAACACATTTAACACCACCTAGGGCAGAAATTTACTAATTTACTCCAAAGTTTCATACATTGAATGTGTGACTATATGTACAAAAATGTATTTCAGATACATGTATATTGGTAAAAATAGCATGTCACATTACAAGCATGATTATGGTATTTGCTTCTAGCTATTGTTATTGGCAAAAAAAACAACATTTGTACTAAGAATGAGATTTTGCACGTTTATATATATTTGTTGTTATGTATTGGCGTGCCAGACTTATGTGTTTCCAGGAATTATTTACTAATCTTATAAAAGAAAAATGACAGCACTAAATAGGAAAGAGGCTCAAGGAAGGACATTCTAGTGAATAATTCGATAATGATTATCGAGTAAAATTCCTCATATGAAATTAAAGCCCATTCGTGGCCTGTGTTATCTTTAGAAACGCTTATAGCTAGTGATGGTAGATGACAGATCGAACACAGATAAGAACTCGATGTGGCACTTTGGTGGGGATTCATGCAGACAAAAAAGAGTATTCAGCACTAAACCTAACCATTACTAATTCATTGTGTTTGTGTGAGATGGGAGAAACGATTTCGCCAAAACAGAGACCTGCACAATTATGGAGTGTTTATTTCCTTGCCACGCGTGTCGAGCGATTCAAATCAAAATTGTTTAACATAAAAAAATAACAGAAGCCAAGCCATAAGACATGGTACATACATACTCGCCGACATTTACGCCAAAGTCCATCTCAATGCATATTTAGTAGACAAATTAAGAATGTTTCTGTATAAGTAAAATACAAATGAGAAATTGAACAACGCACATTAGTTTTGCTTCTCCAAAACTACGCCGTCGGTGAATTACATGAAAAGCACGCATTTCATTTCTCATGCCAATAAGCCTAGTGGTTTAAAATTTTGACTGAAGAATGATTTCTATATTATATCTTTAACAAAAACCACCATCGAAGGCTAAAAAGAAAAGGGAAATCGAAAGAAATAATGGATGTTTCTACTGCAGCCTTTATACCATCTACCATTTTAGATCATAATATTTCGCGGGCGCGTCGTTTTTCTATCGCGAAATATGGCGACTGTTGCGTTAAGTGGCTCTATTTTTACCACCTACAGAAACTACCGGGATCCTTTAAGTCTCTTACCGTTAGAATAACTGGTTATTTCCTCGGAGGCGTTTGTTGTAGGCCGTTGATTCTCAACTTCTTCTTTGACACGATAACCTTCGGAAGTATCATCCGCCATCATACTCAGACAACTTCCATCGTAGGACCCAGGAACGCTCCGACAAACATGACCGCGTACAAAGCATGAGAATGAATTACATATTTTCCATCAGGGGTAGGGTAGTGCTTTTGATATCATCATATATGATATATCTATTATAACCTGATATTACCCACGTTTAAACATAGGAACATAATGTTTTACTTCGGATTTCTGCTTCATCTTGCCTTTTAGTGTTTTTCTTTCTATTTGGGTGTCTTTCAACCGGAAGAGTTAAGCTGCAACAATTGACTAACCCTCCCCTACATAATTAGTTATTTTAGCTCCTTTCGCCAAATCCAAGATGGCAGCCGCGCATTCAAACCTCGTGGCTTTACTGGCCAAGTTCGAAACCATTTCTGAGAGCCCAGAATTGTATTTTAAACCCGAACAGGGGTTATCGAAGGAGATGATACTTAGTGTGAAAGGACTGTTTGATTTTTCAAGGCGAAATGGGCAGAAGGATGAAAACTTTACGGGATCAATGGTCTGTTCTTTGCAGGAACTTTTGGTAGACAATTTTGATGACGAACAAATTTGGCAACAAATAGAACTGCAAAATGATCCTGCGATAAGAGGCTTCAAAACTGGACTCAGGGAGTTAAAATGTATGAAAATTATCAGGGTGTTAGCCTCTAGAAATGTTCAAACTAATGGAGCTAGTTCAAATATTGGTGAAAGTAATGAATTGGATTATGCAAAGGAAGACGGTAAAGTCGATCATTCGAACAAAGGTATGATGCCTGCATCTTCATCCGATGAGGATGATGAAGATGGTGGTATTAATACCAATTTCAATGGAAGTAACCATGACATTGATGACAATGGTGATGTCGATGATGATGATATTGCCAGAGATGATGATGATATTAATTTAGATGATGATATTGAAGTAGATGATGATGATGAAAGAGATACTCATCAGTTAAATCAATCAAAACATAAAAGAAAGAAAGTTTTAAGGAAAGGCAATTCAGTTGTTGATGACCAATTTTTCAAACTGTCTGAGATGACTGAATTTCTTGATAAAATGGATCAAGAGTTTGAAAATGCCAGAAGTGGTAAGAAAAATAGAGAAGAGGATGATGAAGAAGAGATTGACTATTTTATGGACATTGGCAGTGAAGATGAAGAAAATGAGGATGAGGATGACTGGGATGATGCTGTTGGAGCTACATCAGCACTAATGGGAAGGTACAGTATGTATGAAAACCACGTACAACAAATTGTAGCTATCCAGAAAAGCCTATTATAGCGATATTTACTGCCACGTCATCCATTGTCATTAATGTGCCAACCAGAAATCCATTGGTTCCTGACACAAAGCAGCCTTTTGAAATCATGGTTGGCACGTACAGTACCGCCTGGAATTATTAAAGCATTTACCGCGGTTTTACTGCGTCCAATGACCGCGGTTTGACCTCAGAATGACCGCAGTATTACCGCGTAATACCTCGGTAAAACCGCGGTCAACTGCGGTAATTAGTTGGCCGCGGTCACGGCCGCGGGTAGAGAAGCACTCATCGGTGAAACTAAGACTTTAGAATCTTTTATTTTCGCTTCATTCAGAACTCAAACGGCGGGTAGAGAAGCACTCATTGGTGAAACTAAGACTTTAAAATCTTTTATTTTCGCTTCATTCAGAACTCAAATGGCGGGTAGAGAAGCACTCATCGGTGAAGCTAACACTTTAGAATCTTTTATTTTCGCTTCATTCAGAACTCAAACGGCAGGTAGAGAAGCACTCATCGGTGAACCTAAGACTTTAGAATCGCTCAATAGCTTCCAAAGTTTCCAACGTTGTGACAACGATAAACCCCTTCGATACAGTGCGATCTCACGGCAAATTAACAGATAACTACAGTATTGTGCTAAAGTCATGCAAACATATTACGACGAATTTCGCTCTTAATGTTCCTACGAATGTCGCCGAAATTTCGGGCAACTTTTCGAATGCCAACGCGAATTTGAATTCATGACAAACAGTTTTACAAACGTACAGTAAGATGGTTTTGGTAAATACCCTGCGTGCCAGAGGCGTAAAAAAGTCAGGATTCTAAAATAATAGATTTGCCGCAGTTTGCCGCAGTTAAAGAACACATGGGAATCCAAGATGGCGCGGGTTCACTAATTTACGGAGTTGAATCAAGAATATGCTGCAAAGAAGAAAAGACAGATTATTGAGTACACTGTTTTTATCAATATCCAACTATCTACAACGTAGTAAGAATACGGTATTGACAAATTCCATTCTAACATTGGAAAGCTACATGATATCAAGAAAGTAGCGAGTATGTATGCACATACGCACACTTTGAGTTTGAGATGAAAATTCCCTGTTTGTAATTTTACTTTGAGACGAAAATTCCCTGTGGAAACCATTCGTCAAGTACTGTCGGTAAGCTGTCGGCCGACCACTTACCGACAACAAATTTATGGTGCAGCTTGTTCACTTTAGCCGAGTGCTTCTCTACCCGCCGTTTGAGTTCTGAATGAAGCGAAAATAAAAGATCTAAAGTGTTAGTTTCACCAATGAGTGCTTCTCTACCCGCCATTTGAGTTCTGAATGAAGCGAAAATAAAAGATTCTGAAGTCTTCGTTTCACCGATGAGTGCTTCTCTACCCGCCGTTTGAGTTCTGAATGAAGCGAAAATAAAATATTCTAAATTACATGTAGTGTTAGTTTCATCGATGAGTGCTTCTCTACCCGCCGTTTGAGTTGTGAATGAAGCGAAAATAAAATATTCTAAATTAGTGTTAGTTTCATCGATGAGTGCTTCTCTACCCGCCGTTTGAGTTCTGAATGAGGCTTTCACTGTGGTGAATAATTTGACCGCGGTAAAGCCTCGTCCATAGTGAGGTAATACTGCGTCCAATGACTGCGGTAATACCGCGGTTTGACCGTGACCCGATGCTTCAATAATTCCAGGCGGTACTGTAGCATAACAATTGTAATGTTTATCAACACAAAGTATCGCTATAGCCTATAATTATAATGGTATCCGGTCGTTTCACCCCTAAGTCGTTTTGCCCCCAGTCATTTCGCCCCCAGTCATTTCGTCCCCAACTCATAGTCGATTTGCCCCCACTTGAAGTCTATTCTCCCCCACTTGAATGAAACAGAACTGTTGGAAACCAACTTGAACTGTGTAAGCCTCTCTTTTGAGCATCGACATGAGATAACAAAATGGTGGGTGTTAACGAAAGATTCATGAAGGGTTTTTGTTCATTTAAGTTATACACTGGGTATTACATTTCCTAAGGAACGTAACACTAGGCCCTTCAAAGTGGGGGTGAATCGACTTCAAGTGTGGGCGAATCAACTACGAGTTTGGGGCAAAACGACTTGGGGGGAAACGACTGTAATTCATTATAGTCCATCAAATGTTTTCTCTCCTGTGTGATTTGTGGAGTGGTGTCACATGACCCAATGTACCTTATTCATATCTCATGCTTGTGCGGGGAGAAGTCTGGTAACAACGATATCAGAGCAAGGCTAGTTGTCCCAAAGATGGAGCCAGTTAAAAATGTCTCTGTTTCTGTCATACAAAGCTGTTGTGTTTTTTTGTGTCAAGGAAATAAAACTACATGTATTTCCACCATCAACGTAATTATAACAACCTGCCCTGAAAAATCACCACAGGGTAACTGCCAAAACCATGCCTAAATTGCATTTAGTCTTGTTTATAAAAAAACAATAACTTACTTTGTGGCTTTAAATTATGAACTGATAATTAAAATTATACATTTGTCCTTGGACATTATCTGTGACCTCTCACAGGAAAACGTACACTAATGGATATCCGTTAAACGGGCCAGACCGTTCGTCACCCATTAGGTATCTGTTTAAACGGTTTGAGAAATCGTTAGAAGCGTTAGTCAGAACAACCGTTAGAAATTATGTCCATGCCGTTTTACTAATATATTCATCCATTAGATAAAAGTTTCCATCTGTTAGATCCAAACCTTCATCCATTACATCCAAAACATTCATCCGTTAGATCAAAACATTCATCCGTTAGATCAAAACATTCATCCGTTAGATCAAAACATTCATCCGTTACATCAAAACCTTTATCCATTAGATCGATCAAAACATTCATCCAATGGGCATTTAAATAGTTCAACGATCACCGTTGGTTTCGGCAATCACCTGTTAGCTACATACAAGTCACACAACGAGTTTAGACACTCGGATCACGTACGTTCGCCTTTTTATGCTTTTCCGAATGCTTAAAAAGAGATACATGCCAACATACATTTGTACCTGCAGGTTTGGATGTTTTATTAACTCCTCACAAAGTGAAGAACAAAAAAAGCTGAAATCAAAACTCCAAAAGATTTGATACAGTTCGTGCGATCTGATCTCACGCTAAATAACAAACAATAATTAATTAAAACTGTGAATATCGAGAACTGTTCAGATACGTAAATGAAGTGAAGATTTTCAAACCATTTGATTCCGTAAGCATCTCGATTTCTAAAAGAAAATTTTATCTGTAGATATTTTTTTGTGCAATCTCAATGCAAAACAAACATTGCAGAGTCATTGATTATTCAAATCAGTTCGCGGAAAATGTCACATTGCGGAATTCAAGACTCGGACCTCCTCACCTTTGAAAACATATCCACATTAAATAAAAAGAACTCCAGAATATTCTATTTAGTAGACATTTATCATTTGCCAATAAAGTTGAGAAGCTTTGTGGTGATTTAAACTACAATGCAATAAGATCACACTTCCTGCAAAGTTTGCGGCATTCTTGTTGTGTCAAAAACCAGACAATCAGTCTTCACGGCTGAAAGCACATGTCAACAGATAATTTTTGTTTCTCCAAAAAGCTAAAGCTGGCTTCTTCAATTGAAAACATACACAATTACTTCAACAAAAATTCTGAAGGGCTGACGGATCTGAGTTTGAAATTACAGAAGCTAAAATTTATCAGATGAACGGAAAACACCAAACCAGTGCTGGGACGGTGTTTCGTAACGCAATCCTGTCTTTTGGTGACAGAATGCACACATCATAGAGTCAAGATCATCCACTAGCAAGAACATTTTGTTAAACCGTTAGATAACCAAGATCATCTGTTAGAACATTTTGATAAACCGTTAGATAGCCAAGACCATCTGTTAGAACATTTTGGTAAACCGTTAGAAATGCTAACTTGCTCGTTAGAGCTGTTAGCTTGCCCGTTAGAACGCTTTGGTAAACCGTTAGAAATTTTAGCTTGCCCGTTAGAGCCGTTAGCTTGTCCGTTAGAATGTTTTGGTAAACCGTTAGAAATGTTAGCTTGCCCGTTAGAACCGTTAACTAGACCGTTTGAACGCTGATCTGTAAAAGCGTTTGCTATCCGTTCGTTAGCCATTAATTTTTGCCTGTTTAATGGATATCCGTTAGTGTACGTTTTCCTGTGAGAGGTCACATCTGTTCTGAAAAACTTTCAGTTTCCCATCAGCTTTGCTTTCAGAAACTGTTCGCTTCTCGGAACATATAATAATGCATATTTGAATGCCACAAGTAAGTTATTGTTTCTACCAATGAAAGTCAATCATTATTAACAATTAAGGTTACCGTATACCTTTGCGGCATGTTTTCTTTAAAAAAATTTTTTTGTAATTCTTTTGAAATTGATGGATTGATCTTCGTCTTTCCGAAAAAATGTTTTTTTAAACATGCAAAAGTTTGCGAGATATTAGAAAAAAACGTAATTTGAAGGAAAGTAAATAAATCGCTTCGGCGTGATAAATCCCTCTGATCCCATTACGTGCCACAGGCACCCCGCTGAATTTTTGCGGGAAACTACATCCGGAGCTTCAGACACACAGTGAGCCGTGACTCGTGAGTTCAGTGATTTTATAGCGTTTAATTTACCGGTATATCGATCGTGGATATGTCCAGAAGAGAAAAGAATAATCCTTGGATAAAAAGTAAAAAAGAAGTCAGGCCCCAAGAAGATTCAAGAGAATGAGCTCGAGAAGGAGCAAAGGAGTTTCAATACGGAGAAGAAAGTGATGCTCGCGGAAAGCGACAAAGGCTCGTGGTTCGAACAGCCTTCATGTTCGACGACTCCCACTTCGAGTTCTATTAGTACTGCTACAACTCCGACGGAAAGCTGCTCAGCTAGTAGGCTTAAACTTTTGCCAGGTACAAGAAAAGAGACGGAAGATTCAGAGAGTAGCAGCGAGGCCGCATCCGACTCCGATTCTAATGTCTTGGGTGACTCGCAGTTTCCAAACTGGGCCGTGGTCAATCCAGGAGTTCTAAATCGTGAACTTGAGCGAAGTTCAGCCGGTCGATTTTGGGGAACTGAAGGAATCATCACAGCTAACATAGCAGGTTTAGGATCAACATCAACGTTCGGAGCACGAGGTTGCCTGCCACTCGCTTTTCCCTTCGCTCTTGTTTGCGGCGTTGCCTTTCGACGCGATTTAGTTTTCGATATCTGGCCCTCTCCCTTCTTGGTACAACCCGTTGATTTACCTTTCTTTTTCCCCTTTTGCGCATTATCTCTAGTTTTGGCCATAACACAACGCTCTTTTGAATATTTGTGACACGACACTAGTATGTACGTTTCTTATGCAATTTGAGCCACGTACTAATTTCCCGCGAATTTCTGGACTTGATTCATAAGCTCCGGGGATCCTTACATATAATTGGCTGGTTGGTTTAAGTGTTGACGCTTGCTTTGATGAGGTGTGATGTGTTTCCTAACTTTCAGAAGCCAAAAACGCCGATAGATTTTTATGCGTATTCACTGTGTTTGGGTGAATTTATAGGGTATGAAGACTTGTCAGATCTTGATGAAACTTGGCCTAGTGTTAGGGGACCCTGGTGGAAAACTTGGACAGGATCCTGAGTAGGATCCTGACAGGATCCTGCATAGGATCCTAGTTAGGATCTTGTTTAGGATCCTGTAGGATCCTGTAGGATCCTGTAGGATCCTGACACAGGATCCTGTAGGATCCTACAGGATCCTACAGGATCCTACTCAGGATCCTACTCAGGATCCTACTCAGGATCCTACTCAGGATCCTACTCAGGATCCTACTCAGGATCCTACTCAGGATCCTGAACGATTTCCTGTAGGATCCTGGGCTATTTCCTGTAGGATCCTGGGCTATTCCTGTAGGATCCTGGGCTATTCCTATAGGATCCTGGACTATTCCTGTAGGATCCTGGGCTATTCCTATAGGATCCTGGGCTGTTCCTGTAGGATCCTGGGCTATTCCTATAGGATCCTGGGCTATTCCTGTAGGATACTGGGCTATTCCTATAGGATCCTGGGCTATTCCTGTAGGATCCTGGGCTATTCCTATAGGATACTAAAGGATCCTGGGCTATTCCTATAGGATCCTGGGCTATTCCTGTAGGATCCTGGGCTATTCCTGTAGGATCCTGGGCTATTCCTGTAGGATCCTGGGCTATTCCTGTAGGATCCTGGGCTATTCCTGTAGAATCCTGGGCTATTCCTATAGGATACTATAGGATCCTGGGCTGTTCCTGTAGGATCCTGGGCTATTCCTGTAGGATCTTGGGCTATTCTCTGTAGTATCCTGGGCTATTCCTGTAGGATCCTGGGCTATTCCTATAGGATACTATAGGATCCTGGGCTATTCCTGTAGGATACTGGGCTATTCCTAAAGGATCCTGGGCTGTTCCTGTAGGATCCTGGGATATTCCCTGTAGTATCCTGGGCTATTTCCTGTAGGATCCTTACACCCAAATCGTATACCATAGTTGTCATTAAACATAAAAATAACACAGTAATTATTGTTTTAAAACTCCATGTATAGTTTATTATAAATAGAAACATGCATGTAAGTGAGTTACAATGTACATGTATCATTACAATCGCCAGACAGTGAAATACTCCTATTTCTATAAATAAGTTAAAAGTATTCATTTACAATACACACTATAAAGAAGTTATTGCTTAGTGAATCAAAATTACAGAGTTGAGACTTAATATGTAACAAAAACTGCATCTAATGGAAAATGCAGGAATTCCATCACCTTATTTGGACTTCAGTGACTTTTGAGATGAAATTTGAGCTTTTGAATCTGACTAGATAGATAATCTTAGCTAGTAAAGCGAAATGTTGTACTGTCAAAACATTTACAAGTGATCAAAAAGGTATACTGTCATAGTTGTTTATAATTTCATATCAATAAACCTACCCACACTGAACTATCAAAGAACACTGAATGAGTTGTTGCTGCATAAATCGTTCAGGGCCACTTTTCAAGCCGGATCTTTATTTGCTAGGGAGTGAATCTAGGCTATGAATAAACATTACATGCAAGTGCACTATGAACCACGAACATGATGGCCGTTCACCCAAGCAAATGGGGATCCTCGATAGTATACCTTGAAAATAACTGCATCTTTGGCTTACTGACCTCACAAAAGAGCTGGCTTGAAAAGTGGCCTGCTGTGATGTGTGTTGGTTTTGAAATTATAAACAACTATTATGTTTTGACAGTCGTAGGAAAAATTCGCTTGACCGGGCCGAGCCACGAAAGAACGAAGCAGACAAGCTACCGACACACACTAAATAGGCTTGAATCACTGCCAAGCAAGCGAGCAGCCTTGGTAGTTATATTCCTTGAAAAGAACTCTGTTGTTCGCATTCGGCTTCTGAGAATTGCAACTAATTTATGCATCGTGAAACAGCTATCTGCTACGTCATCAGTATGAAATGTTCTGCCTCGTTGCCCGACGTCTCTTTTGCGAGTGGGGGAGCGATAAGAGTCGGCTGGTTTCCCAGGCTATAGATTTTGGAGAAAATCTAAAAACCACTGAATGTGCTTGGAATACACACAGTTATTTTCAGCGATTTTGAAATGAACTGAGGAACCTTGCACATGTACATGTGTAGATGTATGTGGAGTGGTTAAGATGAAAGCAAGAACGACTAACAAATTGTATGTAAAGAGAACAACTATATACAGGTGTAACACCTTAACATAGCCTCTTTAAAATCTAGCTTAGGTTTGGAAAAAAAAGTAACAGAGTTAATAATGAATGTTCCATGCCATTCTAACTTTTTAACTTTTAGTTTATTACATAAATTATAGCTATAGGTTTTACAAACTATACATTTTTAATAAAAATGATTGTGATCTTCACTCACTACTTGGCAGTCAACTTTTCCCTGATTATCTTTCATTGTTGGTGATAATTTCAAGAATTAACCCTTTAGCCCCAAGGGTGATCAAAGGGAAGCAGGCAGATCATGAGTATTTGGAGTTGATCAAAATGTATCCAAATGTATAGAGAAAAGAATTTGAATTTCACTTTTGGGGCTGGAAGGGTTAAAAACTTTGGTCCTTGATCTTTAATCCAAAACCTGTAAAAACAATTAACCACAATAAGAATTACGATTTAGATGAGTACGGTGGTGTATAAAGTCCCGTGCGGTTTGCCAACCGGAAACCGACAAATATTTTTATACATCCAGTCATCCTACATGTACTTCCGTTTCTACCAAAATAACTTCGGTTTTGTGGCTGATTGTGTTGAATAGGGTATTGAGAAGCACTCCAACATCAAACATTCTAGAATGATAAAGTTTGAAAAGGGATTAATAAGACCTGGGACACGAAAATGTGAATTTTGTCGTTCCAAAAAGGCAAAATGTTTGAATTACTAGTACAGTGAATCTCAATGAAGTCCATCTCAACTCTTGAAGAAATTTCGATTGGAATCGTAAACTTCACTTGACCTCTTGGAAGCTTTCATAAATAGTTTCTTCAAATATATCTTGGAATATATTCAAGTACACTGACTACAGATCAGAGTATACAGGGCTAGTAATAGTATAGGCCATAGCAATTCATCTTTTAGTCAATTAGTGTGAGCAACATGAACAAATTAACGAACCTAACATAAACTTCTGCTCACCATTTCTTCAGGAATTCATCTCTTCCAGAACTGAAACTGCCTCTCACTTGGAGCAGTTATTATTATCTTTCATCTGATGAATATTGGCATTGAAATGCTGTTGAAATGACCTTCTAAGCGAGTTTAAAACTCCAGCAACAAAATGGCCTCTTGGCTTCTTGCTATTTGAAATGTGCAACCGTTACCAAATATGGATATAGACTTGGTTCTAGGCCACTCGGTTGAAGCACAGGCAGCCCAAGCCAAAACGATTATAGAATTGCCTCAAACCAAAAATAAACACATCAGTGATGAACAGGAACAACTTCTTAACACTTTATTTCCTCTTTTACTACAGTTTCAGATTTGTTCTAAAAAAATCCCATAACATTCCTTGTAACAATCATTAGCTTGGACTGCCTGTGGTTAAAGTGGAACTTTGTCTCTTCCATGTTTATATTCAAATTTCTCAATGAAAGCACACTTTTAAGGGGCTGGATGAAAATATTTTGCTTAATTAAATAATGGGAATTTGTTTTTGGACAAGCCAGCCTACTTGGTGAGTAATATAAAATCTTTAGTCTAAAACAACCAGGAGAAGTCATCGTTATGTTAGAGCTTTTTTTATCCTTTCAACAACAATTAACATCCTGAACTGATCATTAATTACAGGGGGGAGCGGGGCTGGCTGGTGAAAAAAGGGGGTGGGTCCCCAATTTTAATGCAGAAAATTAGGGGGGCATAGTAAGCTAGAGTGGAAATCATTGGGGGGAGGGGTCATCAAAAATTGAGCATGACATTTTTCAGTTAATTCTTATAAGGATTATGTTCCGATCCTAGAAAGATTATATAATTTTTCAAGAATTTGCTATGTCATAGGAATCCTACTTAATAATTATGTAGGATTCCTATTCAATTAGGTGCTGCATGTAACTATGTACATGCATGTACATGTAGGTCCTATTCAAGATGCTGTTCCTATGTAGGATCCTATTCAGGATTATGTTCCTATATTTTTATTATGTAGGATCCTGTTCCTACATAGGATCCTATTCAGGATGCTATTCCTACATAGGATCCTATTCAGGATTATGTTCCTATGTAGGATCCTATTCAGGATCCTATTCCTACATAGGATCCTATTCAGGATTATGTTCCTATGTAGGAACCTATTCAGGAACCTATTCCTACATAGGATCCTATTCAGGATTATGTTCCTATGTAGATTCCTACATAGGATCCTATTCAGGATTATGTTCCTATGTAGGATCCTATTCAGGATCCTATTCCTACATAGGATCCTATTCAGGATTATGTTCCTATGTAGGATCCTATTCAGGATCCTATTCCTACATAGGATCCTATTCAGGATTATGTTCCTATGTAGGATCCTATTCAGGATTATGTTCCTATGTAGGATCCTATTCAGGATCCTATTCCTACATAGGATCCTATTCAGGATTATGTTCCTATGTAGGATCCTATTCAGGATCCTATTCCTACATAGGATCCTATTCAGGATTATGTTCCTATGTAGGATCCTATTCAGGATCCTATTCCTATGTAGGATCCTATTCAGGATCCTATTCCTACATAGGATCCTATTCAGGATTATGTTCCTATGTAGGATCCTATTCAGGATTATGTTCCTATGTAGGATCCTATTCAGGATCCTATTCCTACATAGGATCCTATTCAGGATTATGTTCCTATGTAGGATCCTATTCAGGATCCTATTCCTACATAGGATCCTATTCAGGATTATGTTCCTATGTAGGATCCTATTCAGGATCCTATTCCTACATAGGATCCTATTCAGGATTATGTTCCTATGTAGGATCCTACTCAGGATCCTGTTCCTGTTCAGGATCCTGCTCAGGATCCTGTCCCTGTGTAGGATCCTACAGGATCCTACAGGATCCTACAGGATCCTGTCCAGGTTTTCCACCAGGGGAGCTACATATGAACCAAAGTGTGTGAGCGTTTAGCGATATTTTAATTATTTTTCTTATAAGAGTACTTGCCGTGATGAAACACAGAAACTATTTCGATTGAAACTTTGAAGATGAATTGCATTTGAACAAAGTAAAATATTAAAAAACGCTCACACACTTTGACAGGCCATCATGTGCTGATTGACATTATGCAGCGGAATCGTCCGTAGGCGCGAACGCGGAGGGACATAAATTCACTTCTGTGAGACTCGTCTTTTTTGCGTTTGTTGCCTTAGCATTTACTGAAAATGTAATATTTGTGCAAAAAAAACATTTCAGCGCATTCTACATTATATAACCTTTCCAGTGATATATAGGTTTCTATACTTTCCTTTAAAATGATGCGCGTGCGATTTTATTTGCGAGAGACACCCGCGAAGGTATACGGTAACCTTAACCGACATCTTGCACTGTTTAGTATAATTTGTACATGAAAAAGGAAAGGTGAGGTCCGGGTAGGGGGGTGCGATTATCCCTACTGTTTTCAGGTTTGTTATCCCTTATCCCAGTCATTATTTTGCTAGTTATCCCTTATAATAATAATAATAATAATAATAACCGTTCTTAGAATGCATTATGCAAGCCTCAATGCGTTTACAATATGAATATAAATTTAACAGTACTTAGTTTAAAAAGATTCGAGATTTACATTTTTCTTAAAATATATAATAATGAATAAATTGTTCCACGAAGCAATAAATAAACACACTATTCTAAATTATAATTGAAAAGGTGTGTCTTAAGACACAACTTAAAATTAGTTATTGAATTTGCACTTCGTATCCTAGCTGGTAGTGCATTCCAGAGCCTGGGTCCTGCGATCGAAAAGGCGCGGTCCCCATGCGTGGCAGAGAAAGATTTGGGGACGGTTAAAAGACCCAGGTTGGAGGAGCGCAAACTACGGCCAGGAACATAAGGCTTAATTAGATCATTAATATAAGATGGCGCGCACAAATGGATAGACATAAAAATTATTAAACAAATTTTAAAAATAATTCGCTCTCTAATAGGTAACCAATGTAACTGGCGCAAAATCGGTGTAATGTGCTCCCTCTCCCTTATCTCCAATATCCCTAACCATGCCCCAAAGGTATAATACCCAATAAATACCTGTACTGTACATTTATATCATTTTTGTGAAGGTCTTCCAGGAAACAGAAGAGGAAAACTAAGAAAGTCACTGAACTAAAGTACAATGATTTCTTTGATCCACCTGATGGCGAGAAGAGGAACAAAAAACCTGAAGATAGCGAGGAACAGGGAGATGAATATGATGACAGTAACAACTTAAGTGGTGATAATCATGATGATATCAGTGATAATGATGAAGAAAAGGAAAATGGGAATGATGATTATGATGTTGATGACGATGACAGAGATGATGTACATGTTCTCTCTAAACATGAGAAAAACCAGCAAAATGTACAGTATTGATACCAACTTACTTGTGCACATGCATGTGTAATGTAATTAATATGAAAAATGTGAATACAACTTTTAAACATTGTTCAAGGGACATGTTCTGTAAGGTTTTAAAAGAAACTGACTTACAAATAAATTAGGAATAAGATTTAGGAATGAAACACGTAACTTGTGTTTTAAATAAACCTGCTGTCTAGGTACTAAGGAACTACTGAAAGGACCAACTGTTAAATAATCTGAATTGGAGGTTCAGTGCCCAGGTCTGCAAACAGGGCAGTGCTTGAGAGCTTGGACACCAGGTAACCCTAGACCACCTGGAAACACACATACAATGTACATAATTTTGTAGTGAACAAAATGGGAGGGAGGGAAATTAGCTGCAAGCGATCACAGTGAAGTGCAACTGATGAACGAACATCAAACCATGAGCAATAATTATAAGTGATAGCATGACATGAAGGAAATTAGAGATTAAATTTCCCCAAGAGTGGAGGGAGGATTTGTGGAAGTCCAGACGCCGCAGGCAGAGGGACTTTTACAGATCCTCCCAAGGCTTGAGGGGAAATTTAATCACTAATTTCCTGAAATGTCATGCTATCACTTTGTAATACTATTATCACTGAGGAACGGAACAAATCTATGAGAAGTTTAGTTCTCTCTGCCTAAGCTAAAGACGTTGCAGTTGAGTTACTTTTGAAAACATTTTGTTATTATACTTGATTGAATGCCATTGATTGAATGACCCTGGCTTCCCCTGTGGACAAGCGTATTGTTTAAGAATAGCACTAAAATACAATATAATTTTGTGGTTGACTAAATATTCATGCATTGAGATTAATTATGTCACATTTATGGTTTTAAGTATCCCACATGGAAGAAGCAGGTTTGAGAAATGAAGAGAATAACTGTCTTGGCCTCTGTACCTACCTATAAATTAGGTACATGTAGGTACAGAGGTTATGGCATAACAGGTGTACCATGGGACAGTCCAATGTTCCCTCATAAGCATGCATGCCTTCTAATATTCCCTGTTGCTTAAGTAAACTTGAATGTTCTGTAAATAATGAGTTAATTAATAATTATTCAGGTTTGGCTTAATACTAATAAGCTCTCATTAAATATCGGCAAATCTAATTACAGAAAATAACATTTCCAATTAAGCTCCTGATAAATGATCAAATATTACCCTATAAACCCTATATTAAATATCTAGGAGTCTTAATTGACGCCAACTTAAATTGGAAACATCATGTGCATGAAATATCAAAAAAGGTATCTAAAGGTAATGGAATACTTTCAAAGATCAGACATTATGTTAATACTGACATATTAGTAAAGATTTACTATTCAATAATATTTCCTCATCTTACATATGCTCTCTTGTCATGGGGCAACACATATCTTACTACACTTAATAATCTTGTAATCATGCAAAAGAAAGCCTTACGTATCATCACATTTTCTAACTTTGATGCCCACACTGATCCTCTATTTAATAAACTTAAGATTATAAAACTTCTTGGCCTGATTTATTTACAATCTGCCATATTCATGTTTGATTATCATCATAACAATCTTCCTCAATCATTCAATAACTTGTTTACTTTAATTTCTGAAATTCACCATCATAACACCAGATTAGCATCTAAGGCTGCCTACTATGTTCCACAAGTTCGAACAAATTATGGTAAATTTAGTTTACGATATAAAGGCGTCATCATTTGGAATGATATTAGTGAAAATCTTAGAAACCTCACTTCCAAAAAAGACATTAAAAATGAAATTAAACAAAAACTTATTTCAAAATATTGATTTCTATTTTTATTATTATTTTTTCTATTTTTCTACATCTAGCCTCTAAGACTTGTCTCTTACACCGATTATTCTGTATATTGTACTTGTAATGTATGCATTATATGAAAATTTTGTGCATAGACAACTAAAAATGCTCAAGATAAATAAATCAATTGGCCTTGATCGCATTAGCGCCAGACTGCTGAAAGACTCTGCAAGCGTCATAACTCCTGCTTTGACCAAGATATTCAATCGCTCACTTGAGTCTTCTACATTCCCTTCTATCTGGAAATTTGGTAAAGTAACAGCTCTCTTCAAATCTGGTGATCGAAGCAACGCCAACAATTACAGGCCGATTACAATCCTCCCGACAGTTAGTAAGATCCTTGAGAAGGCAGTCCATGCACAAGTATATAATTACCTTATGGAAGAAAAGATCCTTACACCCAGGCAGTTTGGCTTCAGACCTAAACTCTCAACAGAGATCGCTCTTACCCATTTCACCGATACTATCCTTGGGAATATGGACAGTGGTCTAGTAACCGGTGCTGTTTTCCTGGACTTGTCAAAAGCGTTTGACACTGTTGACCATACTATTCTCTTCAATAAACTAGTAACAGCTGGCTTTTCTGACACAAGTGTGAACTGGTTCAAGTCCTATCTATTTAACAGAAGCCAAATCACCAACTTGGCAAATGTCTCTTCCTCTCCCAAGAAAGTTCCTGTCGGAGTCCCTCAAGGAAGCGTCTTAGGACCACTACTATTTCTTCTTTATGTAAATAACTTACCCTCATGTGTTAACTACTGCGAGGTGTCCCTCTACGCTGACGATACAGTAATTTACTGCTCTTCGACTAATGCCCAGGAACTTAAAGATAAATTGAACGCTGATCTTCTGTCCATATGTCAATGGTTTAACAGCAATCTCTTGACACTGAATACATCTAAATGCAAGTTCATAATTTATGGCAGCGCACGCAAGCTCAAGGATTTCAGAGAGGTTTCACTGACCATAAATGGCTCTGCTCTTGACCGAACTGACTCTTTTAAATATTTAGGAGTGACAGTCAGTCAGAACATGAGTTGGTCAGAACACGTGGATAGAGTCAGTAATAAAGTCAATCAACGTCTTGGCATCATCCGCCGGGTAAAGCATTTGCTGCCCTTGCATGCGCGGCTAACTCTCTATAAATCTCTTGTCCTTCCCTTACTTGACTATGCCGATATCGTCTGGGGAGATAAGAATAATACAGTCCTCATGGATCACCTTCAAGTTCTTCAGAATAATGCTGCTCGACTTATGCTCGACTTTCCCTCAAGCTCTTCTGCATCTCAAGTACTCGAACTATTAAACTGGAAACCACTGTACCTTCGACGGCGCTATCATCGCTGTATTACTATCTTCAAATGCTTAAATAGCATGGTGGACTTCAACTTTAAATTAAAGAAGAATCACGACTTTCATACATATAATACACGCCGTCAGCACAATCTACATTTACCATTCGCACGTAGGAATTGGGGACAGCAGAAGTTTACCTACCATGCACTATTAGACTGGAACTCTTTAGACTCTGAAGTTATACAATCAACTACATTATCAATTTTTAAATCTTACTGGCACATAACTTAATTTCATAATAATCCTTGTTCTATTTCTATTTTATTTCAACCATTTAACTTTCCTGCTTTCCATATATTAGTGAAATATATATTTTTAATACAGGACCTCCCTGAAAATCACAAATTGTGAGTGGAGCTTTCCTGTCAAAATATTATTATTATTATTATTATTATAAGTGCTCTGTGTATGTGTGCTTGACCCAATTCAACAATTTTAATCTATACATTCCTGGGATGCCTGACTCGATTAGTTGTATTACTATTTCAGGTGTCCCAGTACTCTTGCTATTTAATTTTTCTATATATTTACATGTAAATCATTACTATAAGAGTACAAATAAAGTTGTTGTTGTTGCATGTCAATGAGGGAAAATTAGAACAAGTATGAATGCTGATGAGGGTATTTAGAGATTAAATGTTCGTGAACAAACAAAGAAAACCGAGGTGATCATGGTATTACAACTACTAAATGTCCCAGATGAGAACCGATCCAGGGCTTTGCGAGAATGCCACAGAGCCCCCGATATTTGCTAGATATTTAACCATGTGTAAATTACATTTAGCCTTGATTAATCCTTACATTTTCTCTCTCTTTATAGTTAAAGCAAAAGATTGCTAAGTTGGAGAAAGAAAACCTTTCAGCAAAGCCATGGCAGATGAGTGGAGAAACAGGAAGTAAAGTAAGACCAATGAACAGTCTGCTGGAAGAGGACCTCAATTTTGATCACACAACAACCACTGGTAAGTAAATCAGCCAATCAGTTTACTTGTACTACTACTACCAGTGAGAGTCCTTTTCAAATTCTTATTCTTGGTCAAATTTTGAAACTACTCCAGTGTTCATTCTAGAAATCAAACGAAGTGGGACATGTGTCCCATTGCATATTGAATTTGGGGACATTTGTCGTGTCATATTATAACTTAGATAATTGTTTCCCAAATTTGATTGAAACAGAGCACAAAAGATATATGTCTAAACACAACTGTAGTGTGCGCATTCTAGAAAATAGTTATGTGCTGTACAATTATTGGAAATGGTTACCCAGCTCCACACAAAATTTCTTCTACAACAATTCAAAAAAATATGGCACATAATGAAGTTTACAAATAAAAAGTGATAATGAATGAACATGCTAGACTTAGAGTATAGATGTGAACAAGTGTCCCACATAAAGAAAGTTTTTGTAACAGTTGGCAGTCAAAGCACGAAAATATCGCAAAATCACGCCCTATGATGAACACTTCTCCTCTGTGAATACCAAGACAGTGGTCTAAATTAGAGCAACAAAAGAAGCAGTGCAAAGAATTCTGGCACTGTGGTAGTAAGTCAACGGACATCTTAATGAATTATTTATGGTCTATTCCATAGTTAACAGTAATTTATAATTTATAATAAAAGCTTTTGAGTTAGAGTGCAACCACACCACTGAGCCAGTTAGGCCACCTAAGCAATTTTTAAAATGTATTAGCCAATCACACGCAAGTACAAAATTAATGTATTTGAGCAATAGAATCTGTACAATTTCCAACAACGTGCTATAATTTTTTTTATTGTTCAAATTACTTGAATGTAATCGACTGATTTATTTTCAATGTTGCTTCATTGCCTTGGTTTGTGTGGTCACACTGTAAAGGTGATGGAACACAGTTCAACATTAATTTTGTTACCAACAAATGCTGAACGATGTTGGCAGCAAATGAAGGGGTCCGTGCAAGAACAACGTAAGTGACTTCTGATCAAATTCCAAATTCTTCTTGATATTCTTTGTTTTCTAAGAGAGAATTTAGAACTTGATCAAAAGTCACTTACGTTGTTCTTGCACCGACCCCTTCAAATGTTGAACCATGTATTATCAGCTTATTACCATTTTTGTTGAAGTGCGACCCTGAAAATGTCAAGTCTCATTTGGAAAATTGCATTCAGCCGTCAATCAAATGCGGAGCCTAGCTAGTCTGTCTGGTCTCGTACAAAGCTTTTGCCACCTAGACTTTGTTAAATTTTGATTGACGGTCGGCTAAATGCAATATTTTCCAAACAAGACTTGAAACTTTCAGGGTCACACTTCAATGAAAACGGTAATACGACCTTCTATTTGGAGCATGATTCTTTGTAGTTGCAAAGTTCCCTTGTGTTTAGTGCCAGTGTTTGTGAAATAGTTCAAATTCAGACTTGGATGCTATGTGCTCTGCTAAACATTTTTTATTTTTTATTAAATGATTATTTTACTCTTTGCTTAAATTATGTCTAGCTCCACCAATCACAGAGGAGACAACTCAGGACTTAGAGACTATCATCAAACAGAGAATAAAAGATGAGGCAAGCTTATAATTATTTATGCATTCATGTCTGTCACTTTGGAATTGTTTTTTTTTATAGTGAAGCTTGAAATGAAAATCAAATAAGGGGAAAAGAGGAAAAATTGGGGAATTAGGTAACCATATTTTTGCACATCTCGCCCAATCCAGTGTGCCTGGTTGCCTCAGTGATCATGTGAATGTTTGGAATGGTTATGAAATCCAGCGGCCTTCTTTGTTATAGGTCTTTGTTTGCTTTTTTCAACCATGCCAGTGCACAAAACACAATAGATAGTGGAATATGTTAATCAATCAGCCAATAGAAACGTGTGGGTTCAGGGGACGCTAATGAACTATGACCATGCACAATCTTTTGTCTTACCCCCTTCCAACCTAAATCGTAGCACCTTTGTTAGTCCCTTGGAAGTTTGCCAGGTTTCCTAACCATTCCCCTCTATTAACTATAATTTATTGTTCCCACTTGCTGGTCAATTATGCAACTAGTCTCTTGCATGGGAACTTGAAGATCATGGGTTTGAATCCAGATTGGGCCTGTTTGTTTTGGTTTTCTTCTCTATCTTTTTCAAATGTTTTGCTACTGTCTGTTTTTTTTTTCTGTGTTCTTTTTAAATACATGTAACAGTTGCACGATCATATCAACATAAATATAAAGAAGTGTATCAAAAGTCACCAGTACCTAGCTAGGAGACATTTCGTAAACAAAAAAAGGACTGGGATAGAGTATGCAGTGCTCGACCTTAACTTTTTTAATCACTGGTCCTGGGACTAGTAGAGCTGAAAATTTACTAGTCCAGAGAAAATTCCTGGTAGTCCCGACTCTGGCATGCCAATATTTGCTGATCTCTAAGCCTTTCATGATACACGCACAAGTGAACAAGTCAAAACAAAGATGGCGGTGATAGCGGCCTTCGCTGGAGCTCCTGGGGCTGACTTGTGCCCAGTCCTCGCCTTGGCCTTGTTCAGTCTTCTCGGCCTTTTTGCGATTGTTTTCGGGACATTTGCGAAGAAACGCTTTCAAACAACAATCACAGGACAACATGTTTTCGTTTTTATCTTTTATTAAACATTACAAATTATAGAATAGTTACTAGTCCTGTGACTAGTGGCTCTATTTTTTTACTGGTCCAGAAGCATTTCTTACTAGTCCAGGACTAGTGGACTACCGCTAAGGTCGAGCACTGATATGTAAATTTATTCTAATTAAAAATTAAACCCCACCACAAGAAAGATAACATCAAATTAAAATTAGTGTTGACTGAGTTTGGGGACGTTTGTATATTATCAAAAATCCCAAAAATAAGAGAGCTCGATCAGTGCATGTACAGTTGTATACTGCATGTTAGAAGAAACAGAAAATTGAACCTTGCCACTAAGAAGCCTACTTTGGCTCGATCCTTGCCATCAGGCAAGTTGTCAAGCTGATCTACTAGCCTGACACAAAAAGTCACTATCCCTGGGCTATCGGACACAACTTATATTGCACCCTGCAAAATTAATGATCTTTACATAATCCACAGTACCAGCAGTGTTCATTCTAGGGTGCAATTTTGCGATATTCTTGCACTTTTACAACTTGTTACCGCTAACGTTCAACATGAATATGACACTTTTCGCACTCATAGAATGATTCAGATTCTGTATGTCACTAAATCATTCCTTTTTGAGATACAAGTCTCGCAACATCTAAGCTTTTACTAAACTTTTCATTTGAGTAACCATTTAAAATACCAGGATGAATCAGCCGTTATACATGTAGGTGCGTCTGTTCAGGATAATTATTTTGAAAGGCCCTAAATGACAGTTTTCCCTACCCTTTTCTATACTTCAACTCGTGAAATCCCTACCCTTTAATATACCTCCAGCCTGAAAAGGTACCCCTTTCGGGCGGAGCCTCCCCGTATAGTCCATTATAGGGAGTATACCCTTTAAAACAGGTATTAAAAGGTGTTCATTTATAAAAAAATAGCCTACATTCTGAGGTATTGAGATATGGACTGCTATTATGGCACAAAGTACTGCTGTGCTGTTTACAATCATGAGTGTTTGTTAGTACCTTCAGAATACCAGGCGGCTGTGCCGGGAGACAATCTTCTACTGTACATTATCACCATCATGTTTTTTTTGTTAAAATATTGTATGTGTAAATGATGCCAATGATACATTTCTTCAGGCTTGGGACGATGTAGAACGCAAGAAGAAACCTGTGATGCAGGCGTATGAATACAAAAAGAAGCAGCCACTTGACCAGGAGAAGAGTAAACTCAGCCTCAGTCAGATTTACGAGCAGGAGTATCTCAAGCAAACTACAGAACCAGTAAGTTAGGAAGTCCTGCTCTCAGTTTCCTCCGCCATTTTGAATATAACAAAGTTTAAAGTTGACCATCTGTATATTGTTTACAAAAAGGGTACTAAGTTGTATTTGATGTGAGCCTCCACAATGAGCTTTTAGGCTCTTGGGGAAAATACTTTAGATTTAAATGTTTAAATATATTTTTTTAAAGTTTGTGCGGATTATTTAAAAATGCCAATCAAGCACACTTTAACTGTTTCATGCACTTTTTTTTCCTTTTGATTACCGTGAAGCACTAAAAATTGACTGACTGTTGCAGAGATTGAGCCAGAAGGGACAATTTGGCCCAATCTGGCCCTTTTGCCATTTAATTTCCTTTGGAAGCGGGACCAAGTGGGACAAATTCACCCTTATCATATTTTTAAAGGGACAAATGTGTTTTTAAAGCAGGAATGGTGCAGCCTGGCTTGTTCCCTGCTGTTGGTGAGGGACTCAAAACCAAAAGCATGGCACAGCTATTCAACACAGCATTTAAAAACATCCAAAGAGAATCTTTCCCTATGCTCGCTTTGCACTTAAGTTTGTTGAAATTCTATTTTATTGACATAAGACAAAAGGATCGGTGATTGACCGCAGACGTTACTTTGGGGGGATCCGTTTCAGAGCGGGCAGAAAGATGCAGCTGCTTTTACAAGCTACCTAAATCCTGGCGACGACCCTGAATCTAGTAACCTATTTGGTTCAGATGTTTTTTAAAGTGACCCCATCTTCCTTTCAACAGTAATATAGTATGACTGTAACAGTATTTCAGATTCATTATTAATGCCCAACTGTTAGCTTGTAAAACATATTTCAAAATCATGGTGAAATATTTTTTTTATAGGATGGTTCGAAGGAGGAGGAGGAAAATGAGGAGCATGTAGCCATTAAAGCCTTGATGACTAAACTATTCACTAAACTTGATGCCCTGTCAAACTTCCACTTCACGCCCAAGCCGGTAAGTCATCAATGACTGAAAAATACCATGTGTGAGATATATTTTTTTTCTGCCCTACATACATTGTACATGTAAAAGGGACAAGTTCAATGATACATTTTTAATGAACTATTTTTAAATCACATTTATGCAGCCCAAGCCTGAGGTGAAGATAGTAACTAACACTCCAGTCATTAATATGGAGGAAGTTGCTCCCGTTGCTACGAGTGATGCTATGCTATTGGCTCCAGAAGAAACTCACAACAAGAAGGCAGTTGTGAAGGGTGATGCAGAAAAAACTGACACAGACAGAAAACGGGAGAGAAGGGCCAAGAAACTGAAACAAAGAGTAAGGGCCAAGGAACGTGACAGAAAGAGAAAGCTTGTCGAAAAGCTAAATCCAGGTCTTGGGAATAAATATGCAAAGAAAGATGCTTTAACAAAGTTAGAAAAGGAAAGCAAGACCTCTAAAAATGTATCTGTTGTGAAAGAAGATGCTGATGAGAGAACTTTGAAGTCTTCATCAGCTTTCTTTTCACGACTTCATGATGAAGTGAAACAACAAGTCAAGGCAAAGAAGGACATCAAGAAATTTAAAAAGATATCTGCTAGTACCTCACAACTCAAACTTTAAATACATGTAGGACTGAGGTCACTCAAGCTGGCAAATTTTATACTAATCCTGTGTAGAGCTTGTAGAGCTTAAGGGCCCATTGACATTATTATTATTTAAATCGGCTGTTGCTAGGTAAAATTTGCAGCCTCGGAAAACTCGGAAAATTAAACAGTGGGAATTTATGAATATTTTCCAAACCTACAAATTAAGCTGCATAAAACCAAGCATGCATTTGCCATTACGATAAAAACTAAAGATTTGACAACATTTTTCAGTCCAATTTTAAGCTTTTTTGGCAAATGAAAAGCCATAACTTTGGCATTTATTGTCGGTTTCCAAAATCCATGCTCGATTTTGTGGAGAACATGGTCAACAACATAATTTTAATGGGAAAACGTTTGGTGTTTAGTGAAAGTACGCTAAATGTTTAGGATTTTTAGAAAACGGAAGTGAAGAAATTAACGCATGCGCAAAAGTGCCTGTTTTATGGTTGTGAAATAGTTGCAGAACTGTTGTTGCAGTAAAGTCTACAATAATTGGTCGAACAGGATGTTCATTTTCTCCTATTTCCTCCGACAATGGCCAGTTTTGGGACTTGGCTGAATTCTCCAGTCTGCAATGAGCCAGCTTGATTATTTGCAATGAGCTGGCTTTGGACTGTGTGGCCATGGGGCACATGCCAGCTAGGAACCCATTTAGCGGCAAACCGAAGAGGCAATAGAAATCAAGCTAAAATTAGACCGAGATTCAACAACTTTCACTTGAAGTTGAATCTTGTGGCGTTCACAACAGTTTGTTTTCCAACATCAAAAATACTTTTTTAAAGGATGAAAACTGACCCGTATTTTAATTAGTTGCACTGAGGTTAAATCACAACTTTACCAGGAACCCGAAAGCATTATCTGGAGGCGAAAGTGTGCATGTTTGTGAAAGATTTGAGTTGAAAACCTGCTGGTCGAAAATCACTTGACTTCTTACAGTAGTGTTCTCGAGTGGCCATACTTTTCTTCGTTTTCTCACTGGAAGCAGACATTTCAGCTTCTGTGTCTTTGACAAATTTAGATACTATTTACTAGAATGATGTTCTTTCAATCTATCAACAGTAGAAAGAGCTTGCTACATCAGAGAGTCTAATACAAGTTTGCTTTCCCATACATCGTGATTTCCTGACTGACTTCATTGTGTTGGCGGTGCCATGCGCTTGCCATTAGTTTTTTACTCCATACAAATTATTAATTATTTCCCTTTCTCTAGGTTCAAGTACAGTTAGGTGTCTTTCGAGTCCTGAACGATTCCTTCAAAATTATCGGATTGAGATTCTTGTCAAGTATTATTTTCTTTCACACGATAAACCAAGCTTTTCATTTCCCCCGCTACAGCTTGTTCCGACTTTTGAACACTTTACTTATAATATAATAATAATAATAAAGTCTTTATTTAAAGAGGATAGGACTAAATAGCAAAGCTAACAAACTTGTGGCCCCAATAACTGACAATACAAACTAGTTATATAACAGCTAAATTACAAAACTATATATAAAATAAAAACCAGATAAATACACAACTTCATTAATATATTATTATACTATATACTTTGTACAATACCTTAAAATATTAATGAAATAGAAAATGACAGACTGCCAACTATACAATAAAATCATTTAGAGATTGTTGCTGCCTAAAAACATAACTCCACATCGAACTCTTAAAGGAACTGATAGATTCTTTCTGTCTTAACAATAATGGTAGACGGTTCCAAAGCTGGCATGTTGTAACATTAAAAGTCCTTCCTCCCTCAGTCTGTCTATTAAATCTTGGGCATACTAAGTTAAAGTTAGAGTATCTTGTATGTTGCTCATGTAAATCACTGTTTTATTCAAGGTAAACCACGAATAAAACTTACAAACATGTGTAAGTATTAAAACTATCAGGTGGCCGGTGAACACACATAAAACAGCCAACTCATATAGCTCGAGTCGGCTGTTTTCTCAGGCTAGCAAAAACCATAAGTCAAAATCGCATCTGCTGCTGCGAGCATAGCAACGATGTTGCATAGCAATGAAATATGTCAATGGGCCCTTAAGATAATTAATTTTGAGGTTGATTGAGCTTTCGAAAAATTAACAAGGACTTTAATACATGGCTGAATGGCACACAGCAATAGTTGTTACTAACCTGAAATAAGTAAGGGTTATCAGCCTGAAACGAGGGGATATGTGATATAGTCCCCGCGTGTTTCGCACGAGGGCGGAACCGGAGGGGACTATATCACATATCCCTGAGTTTCAGGCCGATAAAATGCTTATTTTTACAATGGCAAAGTTTTCTCATTAACAAGGTCAATACAAAGGGAAAGATAAACAAAGGGAAAGATAACAGAATAGCTCTTGAGCATGCGTAGATGTTTCTAGTAGACCCACATAGACTACAGCGAATACCTTTTGTAAGTTAAATGGTGTTTCAGAGCGATATCAATGCATGGGGCAGGGTTAGTCCAGAAAATACCACTCAGTATTTGTTCTGACCCAATGCCATATAACCCCATGTGTAGCTAATTAAATATGCAGGGTGAAAATATATATTCCCCCATCATATTTAATTATAATAATAATAAGTCTTTATTGATAATCAAGGAAACAAATTCCAAACAACAGACGTGTTTGGATTACAAATGGCTGAATAAACATCTATTTATAAAAGCGCTCTTAAAGCGTTCTGTTCTTACACGAGGAAGAATATAAGAATGTCCCCTGTCTCGAAGAAATTAGCTACACATGGGGTTATGTGATATATTCCCCTGAAAGAACAATAGAAAACTGAGCCATATAAAAATAAGTTGTGTAAATGTGGGGAAAATATTTAAACCAAAATTAATTTATGTACATCATCAACATTACTATTGTACAATGTATATGCAGAATAGACTTCCATTTTGCGAACACAAATATTATGCAAAATATCATTACAAAATGAAGAGGTTAGGTAATTTTTTCAATTATACATGTATTTCATTTATTCAAGTTGCTATCATTTTCTAATGCTTAAGACCAGACATGTGGTTTGGTGTCATAAATAGCATTAGTTTTATTAAACTAGTCTACAAAACAAGGGCCACATGGCAGGGGGAGAAGGCAGCCATTCTTCAGACTGTGCCTTTATAAGTCCCATTTTGCTGTACAAAATTTCTAAGTCACTACTGAAGTTTAATTTTGATAATGGTTTAAACAAGTTATTACAATTATAGCAGATATTTCAGTTTCATCTAACAAATAGCATTTTCAGTAGTATATTGACCCAAATGGTTCACTTCTTGATTAGTTGTGTTTGTTTAAGCGGATGGTTGTGTCATACGAGAATGACGGTTTTAATAGCACTTCATTACATCGAATTGAAGTGTTTGAGTCAATACCATTGAAACTGATATTCATAGGTGCAACTGTAATATCTGCTATAAAATAATTGTAATAACTTGTGTAAAACATTATATATACATTGTACACTATTCACTTCCAGAAAAAAAGTTCTTAAACATTTGAGTCTTTCACTTAATCAAAGTACAATATTATTAAGACATTGAACTAATAATGAAGTTTGTCTAACAAGAAAAAAGTCAGTAACCATGTCAATGCTAGAGCCTAGGGAACTTTATTAATGCAGGTATTAAATATTTACATTGTTCTATATAGATCTAATCATTGATAGTAAACTGTCAAGTACTGATCAGATATCAAATGGCAGCTTTTAATCAGAATTTCCACTCCTCTCCAGGCTTAGGAGAATCTTTGTACTCATCGATGGGAGTACTGAATGCAGCATTCTTGCGGAATGGGGTGTCCCCTGTTCTAACCTGTGAAACTCCCTAAAAAGAAGAACAAATTCCACAAACATGTATTAGACAAAAACACATTACCGGTATGTTGTTTTGGGCATCAGAGTTTTTCTCCAGGTTCTGGTTTTCCTCCCAACATGTGAGTTGAGAGCAGAGAATAATAGTTATGACTGTACATGTAGTAAGGATCATCAGCAGAATCTGCTAGAGGCCTAATAACCCTTGATATCTGAGTCTAAACAAAATATTTGATTTGATAGATTTGCAACACTCAAATCCAGAAATATTTTACAATTCATCAATTTACTTATTGTAGCATTGATTTTAATGGGCTTACAGTGTATATAGGCACTTTAACCAGTTACATGTAGGTCTTTGTATTAAGAAAACATCTGGTAAAGTAACAGTGCATATAGTCA
Source organism: Actinernus sp. WN-2022 (assembly GCA_030867875.1). Lineage (NCBI taxonomy): Eukaryota > Metazoa > Cnidaria > Anthozoa > Actiniaria > Actinernidae > Actinernus > Actinernus sp. WN-2022. Next base: position 31,671,804 of record JAOWCC010000019.1, read on the forward strand.
TGTACTCACATGAATTTCCTTGGACCGTTCAAGCCAAAATGTTGCTGGCTGTTCTGTTACGTCATGATCCTAGCAAAAACCAAAGAACAAATATTAATTTTGTGCAGAAGGTACGATGTAAATTATGTTTTTTGTCAATGATGTTGTATAACATAAAATCCTGCTTAATACAGTACATTGTATAAGACATAAAATCCCTCCCAGTTATAAGCCTCCCTGGATATATAGATCCCCCTTCTCTCCAAGCCTGCACTCATCCCTTCCCGTACGGAACCGGCAGCGCTGTTTAGCGCTGCAACAGCGCTTTCAAATGTCTGCACAGCGGAAATGCAGCCAAACTGCATCCTGTCTGCCGCTGTTTAGCAGTGAAAGTCAAGTTGCAGCGGGCTGTAATATCGCCGTGCAGCTGTAGAAGCGGCGTGCATCACGTTGCAGCCATTCTGCAGCTCCGTTTAAACACTGTCATTTGACTGTCGTTAGCTTCACGGCGCTGCACGAAAATAGACTTATGAAATGCGGTAATCCGACTCTAAGGTCTGTACTATAAAGCGGCGTGAATCGATTTACAGCCATTCTGCAGCTCCTTCCAAGTCTGTCAACTGACTGTTTATTAGCTTCATGGCGCTGCACGAAATGAATATTAGTTAAAATAAAGTTTGTACCAAGGGCTATGATGTACCGTTAAGCGTGTTCGTTTATATCCATGATGTTGAAAACCTTTGATATGTCTTCTATGGGTCTTCTATACCGTCGTTGAGTTGCAACTCAGATTATGCCAAGAGACAGTTGTTGTCTTGCATATCTCTCATAATTCTGAGTGTCCAAAACTTTAACTTGAACCGACATTTATATGATTTAGCGCGTAGCGCGAAGGAAACTGAAAAGTTTACAATCGCTGAAACGTGAAGGCGGGACATGTCAAAGGTTGTCATTTAATCGCGGTTAAATTGCAAAGTTTTGTGCCGCCAGACGTCTAGGTTTCCAACATAAACGAACGCGGAAAAAGGTTCACGCTTAACGGTGGTAGCTTGCAAATGGTAGTAATGGTTCGTTGCTTTACCGATTTACCACATCACGATGTTAGATTAATATGTTCTAGCTACTTCTTCATACGTTACCTTGACAGCTGCGAACACGTTGTGTCACTTGATCGATGAGCTTTCCGTGATCCATAATTGCATCTTCAAGTCATGAAGGTTTTTCATTTGATCCACTAGACTCATATTATTGCGTTCGACGAAGGAGAACGCATACTAATCTTGCAGTGGACTCCCTGTGGTCATGTGTGGGCTACCTGTGCTTCCACAGGCTAAAGAAATCGAGATTCGTGTCCTCATGTCATCATGTGTGTTTGTACTTTTTAGAATAAATTATCTCGGCCGGGGAACTGGTAAATACATGATGCGCGCGCACGACTTTACAGGCATGTGCTCTGCGTTCCGCCATTGGCATTTGGTTCGCTCGCTGGCGGTTTTCTTTTGCTAGGTAAGTTGTCTTGTTGTTTGATGATGTTTAAAAAGTTTGCAAGTACGATTAGTCAAAGCCTGAGGAAAGTGTATACGATTACTGGAACACTGAAGAAGTTTGATGTCCGAACTTCGAGCGAAACAGGGCCTGCTTTGTCGGCCTGCACCTCGACGACCCCGAAGGCGAAGGCGAAGGCGACGGCGACGACTGTGCTGAACAATCCAGTAAAAACCCAACTGAGTCGTGGTACTGGGTGGCCATTGTGCCAAATGACCCGTTGCGGTCACTATACAAATGAACCGAGTTGTGATGATCGCACTCGGTGGCCATTGTGCCAAATGACCCATTGTGGTCACTATACAAACCAACTGAGTCGTTGTGCTCAGCGGCCATTGTGCCAAATGACCCATTGTGGTCACTATACAAAGCAACTGAGTCGTGGTGCTCAGCGGCCATTGTGCCAAATGACCCATTGTGGTCACTATACAAAGCGACTGAGTCGTGGTGCTCAGTGGCGAGTGAGCCAAATGAACAACACAATTACACTAGTAAACCAAAACAGTGGGCTGTTCAGTGTTCCACGTAGTACACAAGATCAGGCTTTGACAAATGGTTCTGTGAACTGTAAGATAATGCATGATGATAATTATGTTCAGGCAGTAGGCCATGAATTTGCTGCAGCTGTTAAAAAAACTGTAAATCGTAGAAGGAAAAGGGACAGGGAACCATCTCGAATTCCTGTCAAAAGAATTCTGAAAGCATTAAAGAAAAAAAAGTGTAGAAAAAGAATACGATCTTTTGTAAGACAAAGCTTTCCAGGCACCTCATTTATCAATAATTTGTGTAAAAATTACAAAACCTGGCTCTTCTGGTATGACTCTGATAATTTTTATAGCAAATATGTTTTTTACATGAAGAAACAGAAATGTAGAACAACACAAACATGTTCCAATAGTAGACAAACGTATATGAAGAAACAGAAATGTAGAACAACACAAACGTGTTCCAGTAGTAGACAAACGTATATGCATGTGCTAGATACAAATTCTAAAAGAAATGCATGCAGCTTCCATCAGATTCATGATCTTAATTCATGTTTAAAGGGGGGTATGCATCCTGAGACACCTGTCAATCACAATTCATCATGGACTCGTTTAACTGAGCGGCTTGCACAGATAGGCTTGACACCACATGATGTGGGTGGATCTGGTGATTGTTTCTTCAAGTCAATTTCGCACCAGCTCTATGGAACTGCAGAGATGCATCTTGAAATTCGTATGGCTGGAATTGGCCATTTAAATAATCACCCACAACTATATATTGAGAGCATTTCTAATGATTCCTGGGAAAACTATATTCAACAAATGTCACAACCAGGCACATGGTGTGACAATGTCATTATACAGGCTGTGGCTAATGCAATTGACAGTGTCATTCATATCACAGAGTCGAATATCAGTTCACCTGAAGGTACAGTTATAACTCCTGTTCACCTGGGAAGACACAACATCATATTTATTGGATACATTAATGAAATGCACTATGTTTCTACAGTCACAGACAAGAACAGTCAAAGTAGAAACAGATTGAAATGCCTAAAGAGAAAGTTAGTAGAAACTAATGACAAGAAACAGGAGAGACTTGACCAGCAGAGAAATAATAGCAAAAAACTAAGATATTCAGAGACATACAGTGAAAGACAAGACAGGCTTGTAAACAAAAGAGAGAGTCAGAAAAAACAAAGGTCTGAAGAAAGTGTTGATAAAACGCAAGACAGACTTGAAAAAATGAGAGACAGTTACAAAGAACAAAGGGCTGAAGAAAGTGTTGATAAAAGGCAAGAGAGACTTGCAAAAAATAAAGACAGTCAGAAAAAACAAAGGTCTGAAGAAAGTGTTGATAAAAAGCAAGACAGACTTGAAAAAATGAGAGACAGTTACAAAAAACAAAGGTCTGAAGAAAGTGTTGATAAAAGGCAAGAGAGACTTGCACAAAATAGAGACGGGCATACAAAACAAAGGTCTGAAGTAACTGCTGAAAAAAGGCAAGAAGTATCTGATGGTCCAATTCATGAACAGAAACAGGCAAAAGAGAACATTGATATGTTTCATAAGTCTAACAAATATTCAGTTTACCAGTGCACTGTGTGTCTTGAAGCATGGCCTTTGAAATCAAGCCCACATAGGGCTAAACAATATCAGTGTTTAAGGTGTACCAGAGATAAAGAACAACCAAAGAAGTTTTCAAAGGAAAATGACATGATTCCATCGTTAGTACCTTTTCAGCTTCAGGGGTTAACCCAAGTAGAAGAAATGCTAATCGCACGTGCACTTCCTATTATGCGTGTTTATTTAAAGCCTGGAGGACAAAGGGGTTACTCAGGCCACTGTATCAATCTACCTCAGAATGTAACAGAGCTCGCATATTCTTTACCAAGATACCCAAAGGATGTATCTGTTATAGTTGTCAAGATGAAAGGTAAAGATAACAGCTTTAAAGATGTGACAGTTCGTAGGCAAAATGTTGCAGAGGCACTGCAGTGGCTTATAAATAATAATTCACATTACAAGGACATAACTATCAATCAAGATTCTTTGAATTCTTTGCCTGAACATGGTGTACCGTGTGATCTTCTCTCAGTTGAAACAGAAAGTCTTGTTGAAAGTGATGCTTGTGAGCCTGACTTAGGTCCTCAAAATGAAGATGACATTGTTTATAATGAGGGCACAGAAATGAGTAGTTTTCTACCCATTCCTGAGTGTCAACAGCAAGAAATAGAAGCTGTTCAGCAACAACTATCTCAGCAGACTACTCATACATGTATGTCGTGGCCAACAGTACAAAATGAACCATTAAATGAGTATCTAACTCCCTTCTTAGCAACATTGGCTTTTCCTACATTATTCCCAGATGGTAAGGGTGATCCTACCAATCCATCGCTACGGCGAGCTATACCGCTTGGAGATAGAGTCAAGCACCTTTTAAAGTTTGGAGAAAACAAAGATGGTAAATGGGAACACCGATTTGCCACTCACCCTAGATTTGCTTACTGGGCTTTCAATATGATCCAAAGAAAACGTATTCTGCAACAAACAGGCATGTTTCTAAAACAGAATCCAGGAGAAGCACATTTGACTGCTGAAGAGCTGCGAGAAATGGTAGCTAACAATGACACAGGTGTATTTTTGTCTAAGATATCACGTTACCTAAGTAACATTACTGGCTCAAATGCTTATTGGCACAAAGCTAAAGAAGATTTAAAAGCAATAATAACGCATGTTGGAGCTCCAACATTCTTTTTTACATTTTCCTCTGCTGACATGCACTGGCCAGAACTACATGCTCTCTTTAGCAATCCACTCAGTGATAGCTCGGTTGAAAATAAACGGCAGAATGTTATTAATAATCCTCATATTACTGACTGGTTCTTTACGCAGCGCTTAGAAAGCTTTATTAAGCACTGGTTGTATGCTTCACTAGATGCAGAGTGGCATTGGTACAGATTTGAATATCAAGCCAGAGGAAGTATACATTGTCATGGTGTCGCAAAACTCAAGAATGACCCAGGACTATGCAAACTATCAGAAACGGCTCTTAAAGGACATTTAGCTCAAATATCAATTGATACAGCTGACCAAGCAGACATTCCAGAAATGAATATGAATGCACAGGTAGTTGAAGGGAAAAAGGCTTCTCAAACAATATGTCATTATGTAGACTGGTTATTATCTACATATAATCCAGACTCACCAGAGCATGGTACTTGGGTAAAGCCCTCCATTCATCCGTGTCAAAAACAACACAAGGACATTGTCAGTGCTGAAGACTATCAAAATGATTATGTAGATTTGTTGAATACTGTGCAAAGACACACTCGTTGCAGTACAAACTACTGTCTTAGAAAGAAGCAGAATGAAACAGATCTTAAGTGTAGATTCAAGTTTCCATATGAACCCTGTGTCAGTACAAAACTAGAATTTGAGCCCATTCATACAAATGATGGGAATACACAATACAAGGCAAAGATAATAACAAAGAGGAATGATCCCAGGCTCAATAATCACCAACGCCTCCAACTACAAGGCTGGAGGGCAAACTGTGATATTCAGGTAGTAATTGACTATCATGCATGTGTTGAGTACCTTGCAAAATATGCATCCAAAGGTGAACCAAGGTCACCGGTATTGAAGCATGCATTCAATTCTATTGTTCGTAATTGCAACAATAACAGTAACCCTACAAAAGTCATTAAAAAAGTCATCATGAAGTCACTTGGGCAACGTGACTTTTCTGCACAGGAGACTATGCATCATCTTATGTCATTGAAACTGGTCAGCTCATCATTTCATGTGGTGCCTATTAGTCTAAATGGTTCACGTAGAATTAAAACTAATTCAACAGATGGAAATCCTGTAACAAATGACTCTCTGCTTGATGTTTATGCCAAGCGTGAAAGTTATGCTCAAACCATTCCAGATATAATGACTCTAAATTTCATTGAGTTTGTCACAAACTACAAACTTGTCAACAACAAACTGTCAAGTCAGCCCAAAAATATGGTTCCCAGAGTTTTTCCAGTATATTCTGCTAATGCAAAAGGCCCAAATTTTGGACTTTATTGCAAATATCAGCTACTAAGGTACAAACCCTGGCACACAACACAAGACAATGCTTGGGATGATCAACCAGGCACTGATGAAATATATACCACCAAATGGAAGGAGTTCCTAGAATCACCATATGCCAAACAGCATGTTCCTGACTGGTATGAAAAACTACAAAGTGTACAAAATCAGTTGGAAAAGGAACCAGATATTGAGCACACTTCACAAGAGCTTCCACAACGTGAAGAGTGGATGCATTTAGCAGATCTTGTACCTGGATCTTTTATTAACACAAGCAATACACAAGAAATACTTCACCCCGATTATGACTGGCAAAGTGACAAGCTCAAGTTTGCAGATCACCAAGTAGGAGAAATGCCCTCCTGGATAAAAACTAAGAAGGATACATTAGGTCCTGCAGTTGTGTTGCAACAAATAAATGTTAATGTTAATACCTTCAGTTACATGCAAAGACATGCATACAATATCATAAAAACACATTCAGAACAAACTTGTCCTAATGATCCATTGTTACTCATTATAGTTGGTGTTGCTGGTACAGGTAAAAGTTACCTAATTAATGCCATTCGAAACCTACTTCAGCGCTCTTGTGCAGTCACTGCCACAACTGGCAAGGCCTCGTATAACATAAATGGTTCTACTATCCATTCACTGTTAAAACTTCCTGTTGGCTCAAGAGGTAACAAAGACTTAACTGGACAAGGTCTTATCAGACTACAAAACAACCTGAAAGAGATCAAGTATATCCTTGTTGACGAATACTCTATGCTGGGACAAAAAATGTTTGGCTGGATTGATAGACGCTGCAGACAAGTGACAGGCATAAGTGATGAAGTGTTTGGTGGTATATCCATCATATTAGTTGGTGACCCTGGTCAATTACCTCCAGTAGCTGATAAGCCATTGTACCATTCTAAACCCTCCAGTTCTGTAGGCGAACAAGGTCATTTAGCATATTACATGTTTAGTAGTGTGGTTAAACTATCAGTGAACCAGAGAGTTCAAGGTTTAAACCCACAGCAAACTCAGTTTAGAGATTTACTTATGCGGCTACGTACAGGCGATTGTAATGAAACAGACTGGAAACTTCTCTTGACTCGACAGCCTTCCAAGGTACAAAATCTGACTGAATTTCATGATGCCACAAGGCTCTACTTTAGCAATGAAGCAGTTGCCAATTTCAACTTTGAACAGTTATCAGCCCTTCACCAGCCAATAGCACGTGTCAATGCACGCCATTCAAGTGATTTAGCTAAGAAAGCTAGCCCTGATGAGATGTCTGGATTACAGCCTTGCATTTTCCTTGCAAAGGGGGCACAGATTATGCTTACCATGAATTTGTGGACAGATGTTGGACTTTGCAATGGTGCAACTGGAACTCTTATAGACTTTATTTATGCAAACAATCAGCAGCCTCCTGGCTTACCTGTGGCTGTTATTGTGAAATTTGATGACTACAAAGGTCCATCTATCAGTGATAGTATGCCAGCATGTGTGCCAATATGCCCAATAACAGTTACCTCTCAAACATTAGATGGTTTTCATGAGAGACAACAGCTGCCTTTGAAACTTGCTTGGGCAATAACTATACACAAGAGCCAAGGATTAACGCTTCCAAAGGCATGGATTGACATTGGTCAGACTGAAAGAACTGCAGGAATTTCGTATGTAGCCATAAGCAGAGTTAGAACACTTTCATCATGCATTGTTGAACCCATGACATTTGAACGGCTGACAAGTCTTAAAAAATCTATCAATTTAAAATTCAGACTTGAAGAAGAAATTCGACTTGATGGACTTGCCAAAAATATTTCATAATATCAACTGCTAATAGTTATTATTTTTATAAGACCAATATTCAACATGACATAAAAATGCTAAAGTGATCAGTTATTGCTCTTCAAAACATCGGAAGTCCTGCATTGTCAGGACTATTGACATTTTTCCACATTTAGCAACAAAGGTACATACATTTTGTATACATGTACATCCCATCTTAACCATGTATATTGACAATGATATACTTTAGTGAAATTTAGGCACAGGCTCATGAGAGTACTGTATTTGTAATGCACCTTTACATAACAGATTGATTGCTTTGCGATTTGAACAAATGGTAAGTTTTTTTGTTTATTCTTTACAGAAGTAGGGGCTAAATTGAATAAGTTGCACTGTAAATATCTGATTAGTAACAGGTCAGCTGACCACTTACTAATCACATATTTACAGTGCATCTTATTCACTTTTGACAAATGTATTGTAAGTTTATAGAACAAAGTGGAGATGAAACATGCAAACACAAATTCTGTCAGCATATTCATGTACATATGTATATATTACTCACTGTATTAAATTGTGCTTAAATTTCTTTATGCAGATACCAAAACTATAGATATCAAGAACTACACATATGCTGTACCTGGAGAGTGATATTTATGAGGCTGCTTAACACCACATGTTTGCATCTTGATTACACAAACCACTAATGGAATATGATATGAACAAATGGATGTTGTTTGCAATCATTAACAGATTTAAGATTGTATCCAGGGTACAGAATACCTCCCTGTAAGAGGAATTATTCGACAGTATAACAACACATGGATATATCAAGTTGTACTCAGTTAAGGAACTTAGATATCAACACAAGATGAAAGAACTACAAAGTACTCAGCTTCATTGCAACTATGTAATCTACATTTGTAGCTGCCAATGTTGATCAGAAATTATTTTGCAGTGACAGTGAACACATCTGAAGAATTCTCTTGTGACACCAAGGAACTGGAGAATACTGTACTATACATTTGTACATGTGTATTGCATGTATATAATGGTTTATGATTTACACTGCACTGCAGTCATCAAATTCAATTACAGATTATTAAATGAAAAGTCATGGAAACATAATCAATATTCTGCAGCCAGCCTTGCATGATTTCATCTCACTTGAAGAATAATCTGAATGGTCTACAGGAACTGGAGTGCAGTTTATACATATGAATTATATATGGTTTATGTTCTACACTGGATTGCAATCATCAGCATTAACAACAAATTATCTCCCAGTAGTGGACACATAATGTATTATCGTTTATCATGGAGCCAGCCTTCGTTTCACTTGAACAGACTTGAAGAATAACTTAAATCCTAGGAACTGACAGGCACATTTGTATTGGGCTACATGTATGTGCTAAGCTGGAGAACAATTGATAACATTGATTGGAAATCATTAAAGTACCTCCATTGTGGAACCAGCCTAATGGTCTCACTTGAACATACTGAGTTGATTTTTTCTACACTATATTTAACTCCAATCACAATTTGTTGTATTACACAGCTGTACACCACACAGCAAAATCATTGTTCAATAACATTCCATGAATGAACAAGCATAAACATTGTATAGCCACATAAGCATCTAATTATTTAATATTATATATATATATGTATTTACAGATTTATAGCCTGATATCGGCTACATGGTTAAAGTTCCTCAAGATCCACATTTTCCCCTTAAGCATTATATTAACAAAATACAAATTACATGGCTTCCTTACATGTACATGTACAGTACATCTAAATACATAATCAATGTTACAATTTCAATAAATTATTGTTTTCTTTATCTCTGTCAGTCATTTGATTACCTATATGTATTTAATTTAACCAAACTGATGCATCCTCTTGTATAATTTTTAGTCAAAACATTCAAAACTATTCTCATTATTTCAAGACACATTTTTTGCCAAGGATATTTTATACCCACAGTAGGCTCTGTTAATATTGACAATGAGTATCTGTAGGGTCTAGATTCCGTTACCAGAGGAAGCCCAATCCTTTCTTATACAAAACAAATTGTCGAACGCACCTAGCCCTTCATCTGGATATTTTACACTCACACTACCCAGGCTTAGTCTGTTAATGACAGTGGTTGATTCACTCTCAGAAGGGCCTGTACTTGTATTACCACAGGAAGCCCAGCCCTTTCTCATGCATGAAAATCTAATCGCGTTCTGTGTATTCGCGATTGGTGACACATGATTGTGGACTCACACCGCGGCAAAACGGTATGCTCCGCTGGCCAAAAGAACGAAGGCTCTGCTCTCAAATACAAATTACCGAGGGTTTCAACTTTTTTAGTAAATAATTTTATAACTTAGTAAACTCACAGTGAATTACAAATTAAGAAAACTTCAACCTGTTAAAGTCTTAGGCTTAGCTTTTAAGTAGTTTTCTTATTTTTTGACAAAACAGTTCACAAATGGTACTTTTAAGCAGAAATTTTAAAATCACGGGTATGTGCCTGTTGTTTCATTTCAGTATTCGCGAGAAACTGGGGGCGCCGCGCGCCAACAAGAAATAGCAAATACGCATGCGCGTCACGTTTTGCCGCGATGTGTTGTGGACTAGACTTGGACCATTCTTTCGTAGCCAATCAGCATAACCTTTCAGCGAAGGCAAACTGCGGCAAACTGCGACAAACTGCAGCAAATCGAGAGCCAATCAGCATAAGCTTACAGCGAAGGCAAACTGCAGCAAATCTCCGCTTTCTTCAAACTCAAAGACAGAGGCTACAAGACAGGATTTTCTCAATCGGTAAGTATTGTTTTTTCTCGTTCAGATATGATGCTGCCTCGAAATCTTCTGGCTAACATTACATATTGAAGTCTTCAGGAGATATGCATGACTCCCCTGATCGGTACTGTGTTGATGAAGAACCGACAATTAAGTTATTAACCATGATTTGTGTTGTTCGGAATTCATTTAAGCAACCGAGTTGTGCAGCTCGGTGAACGCAAATGACCATGATTTGTGGTCGGAATCATTCAAGCAACCGAGTTGTGAAACTCGATAAAGGAAAATGACTATGATTTGTGGTCTGAATTCGTTCAAGCAACCGAGTTGTGCAGCTCGGCGAAGGCAAATGACTGTCACCCAAAAAAGGCATGTCTTCTAAATTAATTCGATCGACAGGTCCATTTTGCCGTGTGACTTGTGGTGACAGCACAACGCAGCCAAAATTTCAGTTCGATCCTCGGCCAAGCGAAGTTGTATCAGTAATCGAAATAACTAGCAAATCCATTGGTGTAGATCATGCACAGTCTCGTGTTGTGGCTTCGATCAATGATACCCCGAGCTGTAAATATGCAATTAATACATGTGACAATCATGTTGATTATATTAACATGACAATCACAGAATCTGTTGAGTACAGTCCAGGCTGTACAAGAAAAACGAACATTTCGTTTGAGGAAGAGTTGTTGCAAATAGGTAAAGTATAAAAGCTTTCAAAATAGCTATATTTATAACATCAAGTTCAGCAAAAGCTTCATGTAAATAATAAACCATACACACTACTAGTCTTTACATTGCTATTTAAATATGCCCATGAATACCTTTAACTATTTGAGATCTAAATATGACTTCTTTTTTCCAGGATCTAAACAATGAAAAACATGGAAGGTGTGTATTAAAAATCATTGAAATTCATCTAAACTAATAAACAAAGTAACTGTTAAAGTTACACTCTGGATTAAGCTTCTCTTCTATATGACAAATATTTCATCTATTAAACACTGTTCACTGTAAGTATAACCTGTACAGGCCAGGTTACTAAGCATGGTTTTTGCCAGGACTAGAGTGGTTATACTGGTTTTGCCTCAGTGGGCTACAATATTAATCGAAAGCTTTGTCATATAGAAGAAAAGCTTAATACAGGGTCTAAGTTTAACAGTTACTTTGTTTGTGCATTTCCCTACATTGATGAGTATATTTGTGACCACACACGGGAAAACGTACACTAACGGTTATCCGTTTAGTGCTCTTAACCGTTTGTTATCCGTTTAAACGGGTAAAAAAGTCGTTTAAACGTTTTCGAAAATCGTTTAAACGTTTTCAAAAACCGTTTAAACGTTTTCGAAAATCGTTTAAATGGTTTTGAAAACCGTTTAAACGTTTTCCAAATTCGTTTAAACGGTTTAGAATTTCGTTTAAACGATTTGAAAAATCGTTTGCTTTTTCAGCCTGCCCGTTTAAACGTTTTCGCAAATCGTTTGCTTCAAAACAGAAACCGTTTAAACGATTTGTCAGATTGTTCAATAGTCCGTGTTTGGCCGTTTAATTGCCTTGGCAAACCGTTTAATCGAACAACCAAACTATCTTACATGCCGCGCTTCGTAATTCACCATGAGAACTTATGTTCCTTTTGTTTTGACAGATCGATATTGCGTATTTCTTACCGCGGGCGAGTTCTCTGCCATGGACACACACGAGCCAGTAAACAAATGTTCGCCCTCACATTGAGTTACTGTACAGTATTGTGCAAAAGTCATGCAAACGTATTTCGACGAATTTCGCTGTTTGTTCCTACGAATGTCGCGACGAAATTTTCTCGAAATTTCAGGCAACTTTTCGTTCGAAATTTCCACGAAAAATCGATCAGATACGCGAAAATTCGAATGCCAAGGCGAAATATCGCCAACCTGCGAGCGACATTTCGACAATATTATTTTCATTTATTGTCAAGCCCCGTAAAAGTCGTTGCATAAAGTTTTCAAGTAAATTCGGACCATGCAGTTATCGAAATATCGTGAGCCGTAAAATAAACAAAACGGCTGCTCGCTTATAATTAGTTCCCAAACCGGCGGTGCGTGGCCCGCTTTAAAGCTTGACTCACTCGCTGAGCGCAAAGCATAACACCAAATAAACTTTTGCTTCAGTATAGTTTCACATTTAAGGCAGATACTTGTCTTGTTACTAGTATTAAAAGGTTTCGGCAGAAATCATTGTAAATGTTTGCGTATTAAAATCTCATCTCAACTCTTCTGAATTTCCACGTGCAATCAGTCAGGCGTGAACGTGTCAGTCTGATATTTTACTGAACATCAACAGAGTTTTGAAGCAACGTTTGTCATATTGAAAGACGTGCAAAAACTTCTATACTCTTACCAGAAAACTTCTACTGGGAAAGTGCAATTCCTTTTGAATTAAAAGAGCTTTAATGCATCGGATCACATCAGTCAGTTCGCGTAAATGGAAATTAATTATGCCCCCGCGGTATTTGTGTCAGAAATGAGACACGCGTCTGGCTGACAGTTCACGATTGACGGAGACTTTTATTATATAAGAATCTTGACTTTTTGACGCCTCTGGCACGCAGGGTATTTACCAAAACCATCTTACTGTACGCTTGTAAAACTGTTTGTCATGAATTCGAATTTGTCACGCGTTAATCCTGGTGAAAGAAAGAAAGAAAAATACAAAACTGTGCAATTGACACGTACGCTATTTCGGATCACGATATTTCGATAACCTGGTCCGAAATTTCGTTTGACAATAAACGAAATATCGTCGAAATGTCGTTCGCATGTTGGCGATATTTCGCCTTGGCATTAAAATTTTCGCGTATCTCATCGATTCTTCGTCGAAATTTCGAACGAAAAGTTGCCCCGGCGACATTCGTAGGAACACTCTATTAACTATGGTAGGAACAAAGAGCGAAATTCGTCGAAATACGTTTGCATGACTTTTGCACAATACTGTATGCATTAAAGGTCTTTTAATTCAAAAGGAATTGCACTTTCCCAACGTTGCTTCAAAACTCTGTTGATGTTCTGTAAAAAATCACACTGACACGTTCACGCCTGACTGATTGTACGTGGATTACAACGCTCTGAATTAGAATAATCAGTGTTCTTGCAGAAAAACAAGGGATCCGCCGCGCCGAATCATTTGCGCGAGTATAATTTATGTAGCACAATATTTCTGATTAATATGTTATTACCAGTAAGTCGGAACACTGGAACTCACTTCCAAAACAAACCACTTGGATCAGGAAAGTTTGCATTCAAAATCATTCGGTGCCGCAAGATTGCAAAGAAGACATCGTGAGAAGGAGAGGTTTATAGGCCTGCAAATGGCAATTTAGTCAAGTTTTCAGGTGAGTTTAACGGCTTGCTACTACTTTCCCCGTTGCATCAGTCGAAGAGCAGGGAAACTGACAGCGGTAGAGAGAGTACCTACTATTATGTTAGTGCATTCGCTTTGTATAGTTTACTTTCATAAAATCTAAATCTAAAATCTTTGTTCCTAAATCATGACCGTGAGAGTAGTTCATATTCTGATTGGATGTAAGTGTACAATGATTTTATTGAAGTTGTCTGAAACCTGTTAGGGCATTTGAAGTATTGTTTTCCTTGCAGTTATTCGCAAAGTTGAAAGTGACAAACTGCAAGGAGTTAGCGCTTTTCGTTTCAGTTTTAACTCCAAGATCACGCCTTTGAGGGAAATTTCTTGCCCCTGTATAGAAATCCATCCAGTGACGCGCTCTTATCCGCAAACATTTACGGGGCCAACAGGACACTCGCGAGTTGCTTTCCGCAAGCAGTTTAATCGTTTAGGCTATCACTGAAAACCGTTTAATCACTTTCCAAGATTGTTTAAACGTTTTTAGAAACCGTTTGCTCTTCAACCCAGTCCATTTAAACGTTTTGGTAAACCTTTTGCTTTCCAAAGCTGCCCGTTTAAACGATCTGAAAAATCGTTTAAACGTTTTGAAAAATCGTTTAAACGTTTTGAAAAAGCGTTTAAACGATCTGAAAAAGCGTTTAAACGATCTGAAAAAACGTTTAAACGATCTGGAAAAGCGTTTAAACGATCTGAAAAAGCGTTTAAACGACCCAAAAAAGCGTTTACTAACCGTTTAAATTTGCCCGTTTAACGGAAAAGCGTTAGTGTACGTTTTCCCGTGTGTGGTCACATTTAATGTCATCTAAACTAATATTGTTCCTTTCTCATTTTTACATCTTCCTTCGACAGATAATGCTACACATGCAAGTACAACCACTATGGCCAAATCTACATCTGAAACTGCATGTGCTATGGCTGAACCTGAATGTAACGGAGATATGCACTGTTATGTGCATGCAGTATCTCCACTAAAAAAGGCTGCCACATCAGAAAGGAAGTATTTTAACTGTACTGTTCAGACAAAAAACAAATCCATAAGAGTAGTATGCTTCTCCCCAGATAAACATGCAGAGCTTCAAACGATTGAAAAAGTGAAAAGTCCAATAAAGCTTCAGAATTACAGATGGACTGATGGGCAACAAGATATAATTATCAACAAGTTCACGAAGATAACTCCATTGGCTAAAGATGAAATTGCATTTACACCTACTGTTATGTTTACTACATCTGGACTTATCGAAAACATTTCCTCTTTGGAAAAACTGGCTGCTGAACAACTGGTGTCCATAAAAGCACAGGTTGTACAGGTGTCTGGTGTAAAATGTATTGATACACATTTCCAAGGGAAGCTCAAGAAGCAAGAAGTTGTTGTCAGAGATACAACAGGCTCAATCAAGATTATACTATGGGAAGATTATGTTGAAAGTCTAGAGGAAAATACAACATACGAATTGCATAACCTCCGCCTCAAATTCAACAAAAATGACAGATATCTAAACACTGCAAAGTCTGAGAAGTTCACATTCCAAGAAACTGAACCGTTCGCACACCCATTAGTCCAGATTGAGCAAGATATATCAACCATTACATCTACCACATGGAGTGCCAGGGTAATCGGCATTCAACAAGCCTCTAAAGAAATGTCATGTGTATCCTGTTCAAAAAAAGTTGTCCCTCTTACAGATGGTATTCTTGGGAACTGTACAGCTTGCAAGATAACTCAAGTGCTGAGTTCATGTAAATCACTGTGGTATATGCGGATGTTGCTGCAAAACACTGCAAAACCAGAACAAAAACAACGGCTAACCTTTTATCACCAGCATCTGCAAAAGCTCCTTGAGAAACTGGAAGTAAGATTGGATCTGAATGTAGCCACAGAGAAAGACATCCTTTTGGCCATTCTGAAATCCAGCAAAAACATCGATATAACTTTTGACACCCTAACATATCGTGTTACAAATATTTAACAAAGCTGAAACAAGCTTCCACATCGTATTTCCTTGGACAGTTCGTGGCATTCAAGATTACTCAAATACACAGCTTGTGTAAATCACAAAACAAAAACATTGCCATTGGCCGCTATATGCACATGTTGATGCAAAATACTGCAAAACCTGAACAAAAACAGCTATCCTTTTATCCCCAGCATGTGCAAAAGCTCCTTAAAAACTAGTAGTACTGTAGCTACACAAAAAGGCATCCTTTGCCCAGCAAAAACATTGATATAAGTTTTCACTCCCCACATATCACATCACAGATTTAACAACTACACGTGGTATTCCTCAAATAGTACTTGTAAGATGATTCAAATGCCCACAGTTCGTGTACATTCTAAATCCCAGAATGAAAACTAATTATTAATAGGATCATTGGTAGGTGGTGGTCAATTTGCATTTCCTTCAACAATTGCCCATTGCATTTTTAGGTTAACAGGGAGCTTAAATAATATGCTATGCTTTGGTACTGGTCATAAATTAACAGGAGGGTGAAAAAATAAAAAAAATGTTCCCCAACAATAAGCCTGAAATATTTTCCCCTTCCCCCTATAACCCCCTTTTCCAATGGCCAATTTTTATCCCCTGTTAATTTCTGACCAGTCCCTTATTAATCTTCAAATGGCATTTGTTGTATTTTCCTGCATGATATTAGCAAATTTAACTTTAATTGCAGAAGAAGATTTTCACTCTTCCTCTTGTCTATTATATACTTAAACCTTTCACTCCAACAAATCCATAGCCTGCTATGCAGACGTATTTTTTCACTCATAAATTTGAACAAAAAAGTAACATCTGCTTACCCGAGCGCTTAATTAGTTTCCAATATGCAAGCACGACATCAGCACATTTGTTTTATTTTTCTGCCCAATCAAAGCCATTGTTAGAATTTTAGTGAATTGGCATGCCAGTGAACACTCCTGATTGGTCAATGGCAACTGTATTGTCTGAATTCCTTTTAAATGTAACATTGCGTCACTTTCCAGGATATGGAAGATAAAATCTGATTGGTCCATAACACAATGAGGTGTGCATATTGGAAACTACTTAAACGCTCGGATAAGCAGACATTACTTCTTTTTTTCTCGAATTTATGAGAGTGAAAAAATACATTTGCATAGCAGGCTAACAAATGTGAAGCTCCAAACTGCAAAAACCTCAAGGGCACATTGAAAAAAGTGATACTCAATAGCTTTCAGCTGTTAAATTGTCACAACATACACATTTTGTTTAAACCTAGCATTGTTTTCCTAATGTGTTCATATGCCAAGATGTTAACGTTCCTCGTTTAAAATTTGTTGCAGATATACTTATAATCAAGTTAACTATTGTAAAAAAAAGTTAACTAGTGTATCAAAGTTGTTTATTATTAACAAATGTGAAACTCCAAACTGCCAAAACCTCAAGGCCACGTTGGAAAAAGTGACATACTCAATAGCTTTCTGTTAAATTGTCACAACATAGACATTTTGTTTAACACTAGCTGCATTGTTTCGTTTTCCTAATATGTTCATATGCCAAGATGTTAATGTTCTTCTCATTTACAATAGCCCACTTACACGATATGCTTTACTTGTCACACACAAAGGTTTCAATACGAGACCCCGTGCTAAATTAAATTTATTCTTTTCACACAGAAAATAATAAATTTAATTTAGCACGGGGCCTCGTATTGAAACCTAAATTGTGCGTGAAAAGTAAAGCATATCGTGGAAGTGGGCTACTTGTTGCAAATATACTTATAATCAAGTTTACTATTGTAATAAAAGTTAACTAGTGTATCAAAGTTGTTTATTATTATGCACTATATGTAAATGATTCGTTCGTTAATTCGCAGACGGACTTAAAGTATCAGTGGCATAACCAGGGGTAGTTCCTGCCATTCCAGTGTTCAGCATTGCTAACAAACGACCCCATGATTGATACTATATATGTTAAAACAGAATCCTCACATTAGCTTGCAAAAGTTCCTTTTTGCCCCAAAATTATTCAATAAATCGTACTGTTCAAGTTCATACCATAGGGCAACCAGGCAAGGGTTGATATTTGACATACGTCATGTTTGCATATTGGAAACTAATTAAACGCTTGGGTAAGCAGACATTACTTTTTTCTTCGAATTTATGAGAGTGAAAAAGTACGTCTGCGTAGCAGGCTACAAGTATCTATACACGGAAAGAACCTACTTCTCTGCTCTCCCATTTGACATAACAAATAAACTTTTTGTTATTAACATATTTCATTAACAAAGAAACTTTGCTCTCGCTCAATAACATTTCTAGTATATCTTTCCAGAGCAGGAAATTAATATTTTCGGTAACAGTTTTGTCAAATCTCCACCCCTTGCACACTTTCCCCTGCCCCTGTGATTGTTCCATTCACACCGGACCATACTAAAAGAAATCAAGCTCAAAATTAAAATTAAATACTCGTCACGACTAGAAATTCAAATTTGCTCAAAATTCTGCTATTCTTGCTTGCTAAAACCCATTACATCAACCAGAATACACTCGAATGTATGCCCAATCTCTCGGCTATACCTGCCCATTACGAACGCACTTTTTTAATCTGTGATTACTACTAGTATAATTTCATAATAGTTTTATACCGGTACATTTATATATATATGCCTTGGGTATAGGTATTTGGATCGGATCGGATCGGCCAGTACGGATAAAGAAAAAACAATGAATACCTTATTGTGTAAGCTGATAGGGATGGAATCTGAAGATCCTACTCGTGACCCCCTTTGTCCAATCAAAACAAGGAATCTAGTTTAACGGCAAGAGCGGGAAATATACAAATCTGCCGTTGAAATGAAGTCTTTGGGACGCGTGCATCCTTCGTTGTACAATATGTAGTTCTTCCACAATTATTTCAATAACGCCTTTCACCGATGTCTGTACATGTAGTTAGTTTTCTGGTTAATTGACCAGCAATATTATGTGTCTAACTGTAAAAGGGTGTAAAATGGAGATACCAAATGGAGAGAGAGGAAAGGTTGAAAACTGGTAGTCTTTCAATACACGATGAAGAGATCAAGCTAAGGCCACGTCAGGTAAGTTCGTTTCATGTCTTTCTATTTAATTAGTCGGTCAGTCAAAATAGTTATTAAACAACTGATGCTTGGTTCAAACGTCGAATTTCTGTCGAATTGAATTCATGAATTGAATTCGACACGGCAGAAATTCGACGTTTGAACCAAGCCTGAGGTTTATAGTACATGTACAGTGATGTGATTTGAAATCATGCACGCACGCGATACACGCGGCCTTGCATCTAATATGCAGCAATCAAATGTATTTGGCTAAAATCGGGCTAAAACATATTACTCTGCAAATTAACGATCACTGAATTGTTCAATCGCTTTTCCTCCAACCGGCATTGCTTATTTGACATGTCATAAAGCTGGAAATGTTGTGAGTGGATCGGATAAGAAACCAGAGCAAGCCAAAATAATTTATTCAAATTTTAAACGCCATATCAAGCTCTGATTATCAGCCTGCTGGAATGATGATGAACACGCAATTCAAAAACCCTCCTGAAAGAATAAACGTCTCAACCAGTTTATATAATTCGTAGTTTTAACATGTATGCAGATCAGTTTAAATAGTAAACTGTCGACCTCCGCGTTGAATTTTTTTTGACCGAACTAGTGAAGATTGGGAAATTATGAGTTTTGAAGTTTTACCGAGGCCTGCATCTGCGCGTTTCTAGTTCAAGTAGTAAACCAGGTAAACATCTTTTGACTTAATAACAAAATCTCTGTATTTCTATTTCCAGCGTATGCGATCGCGCGAAACGATGTGCAGTGGCGTGGAAGGGGAAAGAAAAGTCAGATTTTTCCAAAACCATTCGAAGATTCGAAACAAGCGTGTGCCAGGTCAGCGAAGAGATATAAACTACAAAGAACAGTCTTCCGCTATAATTAAGTGCCACAAAAAATAGTATCCGTCTGCACTAAAATGTAAAAGTTCCTTGGCAGACACAGCTACAGGTCAGTAAGCTCAGTTCGTATCGAAGTGTTGAATGTATAATTTACCTATAGTCGTCGTAAATAGATCTCTATTTGTACTAGGAGACCAAGGATTAAACATGAAGTACTAATTATTTTAATGTACGAACGACAAGCTAAGACATATCGTAGGCAAGATACGTTTTCAACACGCCGGAATATATAATTTATAATAAAGTCCGTGATTGTAAGAGTGGCTACAATCGCAAAACTGAACATTGTAGATGGCTTGCTAAAAATAAACATTGTTATAATTTTTGTAATGCAATGAATATGTATTTTTGTCATTTTTGCAGCCTATCTGTGGCGCTCATAACATGTCTCAAATTACCGCTGCAGAACGCTGTTCGCGCTGCTAAACCACTGCTATGTATACGCATTTTTGTAATGTTTGCAGCCTTTCTGCAGCGTTATGAAGCGTTTTAGTGCACTTTTCGTGTTTCTAGTACCGCTGCAGAACCACTGTCATTGCGATGCCAAATAGCTGCTCGGCGCTGTTTTCGGCAGCCAAAATTCGCAGCTGCTGCATCCAGCCAGTTTGCAGTGCGTTCACAGCGCTGCCTGAAGTGTTTCTGCAGCGCTGCAACAGCGCTGCCAGTTCCGTACGGGTTTAAACTGTTTGGGGGAAAAGGTGTATTATCGTAATGTTGCATGCTTAACAATACAAGAAAAGTGAACATCATAAACACTGACACATTTTGTATGGATAGTGAAATGGCTAGTGTCAAAAACTTTAAATTAGTTTAAATTCTGTGGATGCATTTTGGAACGTATTTGTCATCCTGGTTGTAATCCCCTCAGCTATAATCAGTAATAATTATAATGACTTTATTAGGCCGTAAAAAACTGCAAAGTAGGAGTTCACATTGTGGCCCACTAAAAACATAGCTTACAAAGTTTTATAAGCCCAGAGCTTATTATATAAATGTGAAATCTTTTACGGTATACTCAGACCATATCACAATAAAATAGTTTGTTTACCATTGCCCAACCAACCCAATTTTTGGGAAAGGTTAAAGAATATTTTTTATCATAACTACACCTCTTTTCTGAGCTCTCTGCATTTTAGTTTCTTGCTTTTCTCATGCGAATTGTCAATCAGTAGAGGAAAAAGTAGTTGAGAAATACATGAAAGTTTTTTTGTGAGCCTTCAAGCTGACATAGTGACCAGGCTTTACTTGGTTCCAGATCCCCTAACATCAATTATTTTTGGCCCGACCGACCATCAAGGGAGAGGGCGATGGTAAACAAAACATTTTATTGGGATGGCCTTATCGTTGATCCTTCATCAATGACTGTATTTGCAATTTGTAAATATTGTGAAATTGGATCTTTAAAGTTAATATGTTGCAAATGGTATTCTCAGTAATAGCACAACATATTTAAGGATGTAGAACTGATTTTCAGGCGGGATTCATAAGGAATAGCCACATTTACTCACCCTGGTTGGTTCCCTGACAATTGGCTCAAACTCTGTAAAGAGAAAAGTTAGGTATACAGTACCATTATTATAATAACAATATTTGGGTAAAAACACAATTACTGGTGACCCAGTAGTTTGTGGCCCTTAAAGTGCCACTACGACGAAAATTTACCATTTCGATTTGCCACTTTTTCAGTGTCTATAGGTCAATCAGTATTAGAAATATCCGAAATAGTAAAAAATATTCCCAAATGGGCATCTTAAACCACAAATTTTAGGAGAGTTTACCGGTAAAATCCTGTCCGCCATTGCTGGAAGCCGTGCCCTTTGTTCAGCTTTAAACAAAGGTTTATTCACCGGAAGTGATGTCATACACTTAACACGACAACCTCGTGGCACGAAATAGCGTGCATAAAAAAGTAGCCAACCTCGCAAAGATAAATATAACTTTCTTCTTATGTACGTGAAGACGTTTTTAGTAGAAATATGCCTCCAGGCGTTGTGTTCTGCAGGCGAGCGTTAAGTGTATGACATCATTTCCGGTGAATAAACCTTTGTTTAAAGCTGAACAAAGGGCACGGCTTCCAGTAATGGCGGACGTGTAAATTCAATATTTGGAGCTAAAAAAAATAAGACTTCCTGTCGTTGTATCGAAAAACAATTTGAACTGGTAATAATATATGAACTCTACTTTATGAATATGCAAAAACATTGATATGTCAAAATTTGATCGTAGGGGCACTTTAAGAATTGTTATTAAATTAGATAATGTTAACTTAAATTATTTACAATATAAATCTTTAAAAACTAGCTTTACTGATTACAATTACATATAAACATAATCTAAATCACTATAGAAGCTTAAAATGTCTTAAAATGCATGAAATGTTCACTTCTTATCACTTCATCTATAAAAATACCAAGTCAACAAATAACTACAAAATTAATATTTATAAATGATGCAGTGTGTCATTTTCCATTATTACACTAGTTGCTTTTTCTGGAATGAAGAAAAAACTTAAATAGGTTGGCTATATTTTGTTTTAAAGTTAAATGGAATCAGTGTCCTTTCAACAAAATTTATTGAAGGCTGAGAAATGTTGGGTGTGTTTATGGGCTTGAAGAGGACACAATTAAACTAGTTAGGCACCCAAAAAGTTATGTGTTAGATAAAGAATGAGCGGCTGATCTTTATCTGATTTACAAACTCTAGCTGAAACCGAGAGTTTGTAAATCGGATAAAGATCGGACGCGAATTCATCTTACTTATGAAACGTCTAGATATAGAGTCATGTTTTCAGTTATTTTGGCGATACAACTTATTTTTAAAGTTTATGTAAATCAGGACGAAATCTGTATCAGATTTACAGATCCCTCCATGCTCATTGATTTCCTGTTTTTGTTTCATGAATTATTAATGAGTTTGATAAGAAGTACATACATGTACATTATATTATAGCCCCAGATTCCTTTAAAGTCTGGAATATTAATAATACGGTTTGTTTCTTTTTACTGTATCGTGCAACTACTCTAACCGGGGCCATTTAGACAACAAGAACCAATCACATTGCAGAATGAAAACAAAGCGTTCCAACTTAAGGTTATTTGAGCCAATCAGTGTCCAGTACAAGACAAATTAAAGCATTTCAACTTCCCTGAACTTCGATCTGGTAAAAGGCAAATTTGGTGGACTAAGTTGTTTGAATGAAGAAAATCACATGGATATGCTAGGATTTGTAAGTTGGTATTAATGCTTTATTTTCATTTTGCAGTGTATTTAGTTCTCATTGTCTAAGTGGCCCTGGTCACAGTAATCGCACTGTACAAACGTTTTAGCCACTAATATTGCATAAAATTGCACTAGATCTTCACTCACCTTTGTCAAAGTCTTGCTGTGTTATTGATACATATTCCATGGGTGGTGGAGGTGGGTTAAATTCGTCTGTTACTTCAGCACTCACTCGCTTCATCAATTCTTCTCTCAGACGTTGTTCTCTTGTTCCTGTAGTTCTTATCCCAAGTTTTTCAGGTTTTCTATAGGAATCTCTTACTGTAGTTAATTTTTCTGCCTTTGCTTCAAACTCTGTTGTCAACACACCCTATGATATACGAACCAGCAATGATGGATAATTACCATTACATATTGTATATTACTCCTTGCTTTAGTTAATATAATTTTGCATAACCAGAAGTTTGTGCATTAAATTAGTTAATTACTAATTAAAGTGCCTAAAAAATAATGACCAAAAAGGCAGCCAGAGTCTGAAAATGCAAGTCGTTTTTTTTTTTTGTTGGGTGTCGCAAAATTTCTGCGCATGCGTTAAAGGTCAAATTCACACCAATCAGATTGCACTGTGCTGGTTATGCAACAATCGCCAGGTTAATTTATTTACATAATTTAATACAGTAAAGCAAGATGGCGGAGGACCCGCGAGGAACTTTCTCTCTAATTTGGAGTCTCATCTCTCAAATGTAAGCCAGTTTAATGTTTTATTTAACTTCACTCGTGCGAAAGCCTTCCAACAGGCTCATGATATTTCAACTGGTGCTATTGTCGGAGCTGAAGGACCGCGGTTTTTTCCCAGATGGCCAGTGATTTTATATACGACACGTACATCGACCTGAAGCCAGTGAAGGGGCCAGGATATGGAAAGCTAAAATTCGAAGAAATAGATATTGGAATCTATAAGCCATCGGCTCGCTGTGCTGCATTTATTAAACATCTGAGGAGAACATCTTATTTTGGGTGAAGGCACTTCAAGACCAAATTATATTATGAGTCTCTTAAAAACTGTCAGAGATTTAAATTTACCGTAAGTTGGATCAGAGAGTATTGAGATCGAGTTATTTCATTCCAGCAAGGATATTGACCTAGCGGAAACGGTACAAGCTGTCGAAGGATTTTACTTATAACCATGCATCCACGTCTACTTAACAACAGGAATAGTTATGTGCCAAGGCATGGGCAAAGATTGAGTTTCCGAGATTACAGATGAAAGTAGAGAACTTAATGAATGAAGAAACAGAGGTCACGTGCGACATGCTTGAGAACATGAACATGTTCAACACTTTATGTTATACTAAGAAAACAAAACAAATTACAGAGCCTGCAAGTTCACATTAAGTCAATGAAAAACCCCAAGAGCCTGTAGTTTTGGATCAATATATCCTTGAAACTACAAAAGCAACATACACATGAGTCAAATTCAAACCGGAAGAGACGGAATTCTTTAGATTCTTCACGAGGATTGTTAGCCCGCAATAAGAACTCTCTCGCTGCTTTAATGACCTGGATTTGTAACATGGGGGCTGACCTAACTGATAATTTGCATAATGAATTAATTCTTATAACTCTCGTCACATCAAAACACGAATCAAGAAACCAAACAGTCATTTGGAAGACACATTAGTGCAGCAAGATAATATATACAAGACCGAAATCAAGATGCTGTCATCACGAATATATTATTGACCTAGAAGTTGAAAATGGCGAGTTGAAAGCGGATATAATAAAGCTGAGATCCTCCCCCCCCCCCCCCCCCCCTCCGGCTTAACATTTATACATACAGTATATCACAGGCTCATCCTCAAAATTTGTTTTGGGCTTCCTGTGGGTACAATTCATCCTCAAATTGGTTTTGGGTTTCCTGTGGCACGTCAGTTTTCAAACGTACCGAAAAATTTGCAGGATGAATATAGTGTTAATTCTAAAGTTGAAATCTTTAAACTTGTGTCAAAAGAAACTTTACTTATTATATTTACCAGTTCTGTGTGTCTTCCTGTCGCCCAAAACCAATTTTGAGGATGGTAAGCCTGTGAAATATATGTGAGTATATGAAGCAAGACTCACCCTGTGTCCGTACTTGTGTAAATGTGGAATGCTAGCACTATTGGGATCCTCAAAGGGTGCAGACTGCCTCTGAATAACGTAAAATTGATATTGGTTTACCTTTTACGGTACCACCTACAGAAAATAATCGGATTCCTCCGCCTCTGGACCATAATTAATACTTCGAGCACGAGTCAAACTTACCTCTTCAACCCAATTATCCAAAAGAGTTTTACCTCCAGAATTATTATGCCTTATTATGCTAACCGTCTCACTCATATCTTACAAAAGTTGATTTACAAACTGTTAGGAAAGTGGCTTAAAATAAGAAAATTTACCAAAACTCTTCCAAAATAAAGACCAAGCAGAATTGTTCGAGATTGTGTTGGCTCCCAGGCCTCCGTTGTCAGGCCAACTTATTCGCGGTCAGTATAAAAAGGCCCGGATGTAAAGAGACCCGGATGTAAACTAATTTGATTGACCCGGATGTCTAAAATAAATATTGGGAAAGGCCAAAAGGCAAAGAAAATGGCGTCCACCAATTCTGAAACCACGGAAGAGACGCTTGCTTCCCTCTCCAGAGAGGCCGAACAGCTCAAACTGAAGATTGCAGAGGAGAAGAAAAAGTATCACGATGTTGAGTGTAAGTTTGCTGGAATTGTTTTTCCCCAGGTTCTGCACTCCACTCGCCAGTTCAGTCTGTAATGTTCAAATTCAAAAGAACTACATTTGTATACAGAAAATATAGGCAATGCATTGAGCAATCGATCATTCAAGTTCATCCCTATTTCAGTAAATGTATTTTTGTTGGTAAGTATTTTAAGAGGGTTACCTTACCTGGGGAAATGAATATTTGTGCACTTCAGAAGATGGTAGATAAATAAATAAGAGATACAACATTAATATATTGTTGCTGAAATAAAGATACACATGTAGGATAAAAAGTTAGGGTGGCACCTGTGGCATGCGGAAATGAATGAGAAGGGTAATCAGAGGCATTGTAAACTTTGTATATGCCTCAAATGTATAGCCAAGCCATCGAAACATGATTGCATAATAGTATACCAAAGTAATAAGTAATGATCAATAATGAAGGGCTGTGTGCAAAAAGGGCATAAGTGACTAACTCACGTTCAAAATTCTCCCATAGAAAACAAAGAAATTGAAGAAGTAATCAGGAAACACACCCTTTTTGCACACATCTCTTCAATTGACCTTATTCATAAAGGCATCAAATTTAAAGTGAAGCCAGTTGTCCCAGTAGGAGAAAAATCTAAAATCGATGACAGAAAATAATGTTACTTTCTTGTGACACAAAAGAATACAACAGTGCAGTATGGCAGACACTAAGGGCGCTTTCCATTTACAGCACCTGACTGTGAGGTCTGATCGGCCAGTTTTCAAATGGAATGGTATAGTTCTAAGAAATGGTTTGGGACAGACTGATCCTCTGAGTTCGACCTCACAATAATTAGGGACCTTATAAGAGACAATGTACCATGACGGCATAAAATAAGTTTTAATTTACAAAATACAATAACTGCACATGAAAATGGTTTGACTGTTGTCTGCAAAACCACAACGTGAAAATGCTGAGTTTTGCATTAAAAAAAGAGCTGACCTTTCCTTTTGTACAACTAGAACCAGTCCACCCAGTCCAAATCGGACAGATAAATGGAAAGCAGCCTTTAGAAGAAATTTCTGACCAACACAAATTTTGCAATAATTATTTCACAGGACAACTGGCCTCACTCTGATACCATTGACCATGTGCACGACTACTTCTTGCACGGGCATGCACATGAGATATTTTATGAAGAAGGTATACATACATATTTCTAGTACAGCTTGTACGGTACCAGCTGCAATGGGATTGTGGTTGAAAAGTTAAACAGCTTGGCGAGAATCCACAATCATTGAACTTATTGTTATATTTAATAGAATATGGAAGGAAAAGGGCTGAAAACAATGCTGCAAAAATGCTAAGTCGATAGCTGATACCAGTTGTGTACATGACAGATTCTGTCTAAATTTAGCACTGACATCTTCAGCTGTTTCAGTTTCATAGTATCTACTTCCCCTAAACACTCATTCCTTAATTATTAACTAGCTAGTAAAGGAAGTACAATTCCATGGTGATGCAGTATCCTAATCAATTTCCTAGTCAATTGCAAGCATTTTTCTTTATTAATTTTTTATTACTAATTTGGAAATAAAGAAATTAAGACTAAAAAAGATAGGTGAACAAAGTGTGATATCTGAACTTATACATGTAAGTTCTGCAGTTAGTCTGTAAACACTTAAGTAGTATAGTTAGCTTGAAATACTACACTTATGTTAGCTTGAAAAAAATGTGGGGGTGCATGGGTCTGGGTGGGAAGAATCAGGAAATCGGTAACCAAATTAGTAACCAGGCACATGATTGGAAAATAGAAAACTGGACCTTTAAAGCTCTTTTCTAGATGTTCTTATAGATAAGCCACACCTGGCAGGTTTGCAAAACACTTACAAGTGTGCATAAATTTCACCCAGGAAATCATGCTTGCATGTGCCATTTTGGTTGTAATTTTCCTCGAAATTTGAACTTTAAAGCAATTTTAATTTTCAAAAAAGTATGATCTTCTATTTTTAAGTACAATGTACTTAAATCATGAACTAGCTGCAGTCCCAAATTTAATTGGCTTGATATTGTTTCAACTGATAAAACTTGCAATTTTACTATTAAAACCTTTTCTGTATGTGCTGTGTCGAGTTTCTGTAGAAAAAACATTTAGGATCATTTAGAGATGCTCCTATGATTTCTACCACTAGCTGACTACACATGTGCAGCATGTCGTGGACCAGTCGTAACACCCCAAGTTTGTTTTGAAGGAAGATTTCAGGTAGAAAGGTTCAAGCAGAATATTTTGAGAAGTATTTAAGATCCTTTTCCCTTAGTGAAAGATGTTTCTAAGAAGATTGAAAGTTTGCAAGGCTGCCATATGAAGGTCCGACGTATTCTTAAGGGACATCAAGGAAAAGTGTTATGTATGGACTGGTCTGAAGACAGAAGACATCTAGTCAGTAGCTCACAGGTAAACTGATAATTATATGACAGTTCTAGAGCAGCTGCAGTCCTGAAAGAAGAAGAATTATATTAAGCGACCTAATCAGATGCGAGTGCAACAATGACTATGAGTATGACTTCTCACAATTGAGGAAACGACTTTAAAAATTATTAACTAAAGATAGATGAACGAACAAAATTAATAGTATTAGTAGCTTATTGTTGTGTCTCTTGCATTGATTGGTAGAATTGGAAGCTCTCTACTAGTTTCCTTGCAAGTGAGATATTTTGCATTCAATTGAAGTCATACTCATACTCCATAGTAAAACTTGAACTTGTACTCATACTCCAATCCAAAGTTCACCAATAATAGGTACCTTATTATAGTTTAAATTCCTTACATTTGTGTTCTCCTTTAAACGTGATAGTCAGAATCCTGTGTAAAAGTACACACCATGCAGTGACCACAGGTGACCATGAATGCCCAGAAGTGAAAAAGTAAAACATTAATAAAATGAAAAATAAATGGGGAAAAAAGCGGCTAAGATTCTAATCAAAGAAATTTGGGCACTCCTTTTCTCCCTTCAGTAACCAGATTTATATCCCTGAGCTCCAAGATTTTTTTATGGGAGCACGTAATTATAGGTTTGGTGCACGAAAAGGATATAGTTCAACGTTTGAATCAGACTAAGCGATGGATAGTCATGCAAAGGCAGAAGAACGTTAATGATAATTTGAGCACTCATTATATACCCTTGGTACCAAAGGATATTTTTCCTGCCAACACATCAAGAGAGAGCATATGAGAGGCAAAGCTCTGAGAAACGAACGACGAAGTTGCGAGCTGCAAATCTTTTTTAATTAATCCATATCATTTGTCGCTGCTAGTGACTTCATCACTTTGCTCCAGCTCTCTCTCCATATATCTCAGTGGGAAACCCATGCAGGGTAAGCACACATGGAATGTGGTACAAAATATTCTGGAAAAGTGAAACAAATAATTGCACCCTTAGATTGACTAAAATAAAAATTTCTGCATGCTGAAAATGTCTGCCCCAAATTTCTTTGATTTGAATCTTAGCTGCTTTTTTTCTCTTTATTTTTCAGTTTTATTTTTTCGCTCATGGTCACTCATGTGTACTTTTAGACAGGATTGATATTCAGGGGTTTCACATAATAATTGTGTTTTTACAGAGATTACGGTCGAAATGTAGGCAATTGTGTGCATATTCACATGCAGTTATTGTATTTTGTAATTAATTATATAAGACTATTGTTTTATGCCATCATCCTAGATGTTGCCGTTGTGGTTGCATAAGGCCCCTAATGTTTAAGAGCTGCACTCTGTTATCCATCACATGACAGGGTTCTGCCTAGGGATTTGCTCAATTTTTTTCTTAATCTACTGGGCCCGGTTCCTGAAAGCCCGATTAGCGCTAATCCAGAGTTAATTACCATGACAACTAATATGTTTTGTTGAGAATTAATCCAGGATTAGCGCTAATCGGGCTTTCAGGAACCGGGCCCTGAGCTACAATGTAGTCAGCTACATGACTAAGTGTTTTTTTTTTGTCAATTTTTTTTCCTCATTTTTTCAGCCCTAGCCAGAAACCTGCCATGACAAGATAATGACTTGTTTTCATTTTTAGGATGGTAAAGTGATTGTGTGGGATGC
The DNA here is from genome assembly GCA_030867875.1 of Actinernus sp. WN-2022. Lineage (NCBI taxonomy): Eukaryota > Metazoa > Cnidaria > Anthozoa > Actiniaria > Actinernidae > Actinernus > Actinernus sp. WN-2022. The sequence goes on from JAOWCC010000019.1 coordinate 31,701,846, forward strand.
CTTCACAACTAACAAGGTTAGATTTTCTTTTTCTCTCATAAATTACTTTGGTTATTTAAATACCGGTACTTATTACAACCCATCAAATATTTACTCTCCTGTATGATTGGTGGAATGCATCACGTGGCCCAATAATGTCTCTCTGTCAGACAACAAATATCAGTGAATACATGTACACCCGCCATAAGCATAGCACATGCAAGGGCTCTCATACAATGTAAATGAAAATATTTGAATGATTATAAATAATATAAACTGACTATAATGATCTACATGTACTTTGTAAGTATTGAAATATTAAATACAGTAACCTATTTGTGGTGTTGAAAATATGCACTGATACCGTAAAATTCCGAAATTAAGGCCCCCCCGAATATAAGCTCCCCAAAACTAAGCCCCAAAAATTTTAAATGCAAAGACCCTCCCTATAATACCCACCCCACCCCCAAATATAAGCCCATGGGCTTATTAATTTAAGGATGTATATAAGCCCTCCCCGAAAATAAGCCCACCAAAAAGGACTCCTTTGAGCAAATGTAAGGGGCCGACCATTTGACTTTTGAGGGGAGGGATGGGTGTTCTTGTCTGTGCTCAATTTTTTTTTCTTTAGCAGTGTTGTTGCACAATTTTTTTTTTGCGAAAAAAGCGGAGTCAGAACAAAGCTTTTCCGCTTGAGTTCTCTTTTCGCAAGTTCGAAAACCGTAAATATCAGGCTCTGTATATAGCTTCCTCCTACTCCGTTTTCAAAGTTATCTCCTTCGCCTTTAATAACCCTGGTTGCAGAGGTTTTCTAGAGAGAACACAGCTGCTCGCTTCTTTCTCCACGGCTGGGTAAAGCCTAAGGTATACAGAGCCTTTATTTTGTCTTAGAATTTAACAACCCGACCTGTGAATTGTGACCTGTACTTTAAACCTGCCGTTCTGGCTGTGCTTTCGACAGGCTTTGGAAAGAGTATGATATTTACGGTAAAGATAACTTGACAACGAACCGTGATTTAATTCGCCACTGAAAAGTATTGTTGTCGACCAAATTGCAACATTTACCTGTGTACTTTGCACTCGTAGTTTGTTTGTCTACGAGTTCTTCAATATCGAGTTCCAGACAAAACATTGTCTCCATCGGAGTTTTCTTTGAAGTTTAGAGATTTTTTCGATCCTGTATTTATCTTTATGCGAGCTTTTAAGAAAGGAAGCAGCCGCTTGTATGGCACCTGACTGCGGTGCTGGACGGCTTTGTGAAGCAGCTTGAATTAAATGTATGTATTTCGGAGGATTTGCAAACTCTTTGAGAGACTGATGGAGCGAACGCAACAAGCTAAAACCGAACTGTCTACATATAATTATATCTAAAGTGGTACTGTCGCAGTCCTTTCCATGGAGAACTTTGAACGAAAATAGCTGGTTTTATTGAAATTTCCGTATCTGAGAACCAATTGACAATTTTACTAGCATTTTGCATTGCATTTGACAGCGAGCGAAGTTTGTTTTGAATATTGCACGCATTTCAATCAAACCAAATCAAAATTGGCAGGCTGTCACACGTCGACTCCTATTGGTCAATTAAGAATGGGTTACAAGTTAACGGAAATCATGTGCGTGGTAGGCAGAATTCAGAAACCAGGGGTGTTCGTGCAGGCGGTCTTTCAGATCTGCTTGTTCTCCCCCTCCCCCCTCCATTTGTCATTCGATCCCAGGTCTCAATCACGCTCGGCCAATATGGCCGATGATCCGTTTGCTGCGCGAAAAAACACCCTCCACCGCCTGCAAGCAGGCTACTAAGCGGCCAGGACTTATTTTCGAAATTTTATGGTATTTTGTCTGCAGACATTATCTGTCCCAATCAGACTACTCTCACCCCCCCAATTTAGCTACTGTATGTCACTCGATACAGCTGGGTAACTTACAATATAAACATGTAAATACACACCCTCAGAGTCTCTAACATTTTTTCCCATTTGTTTTCTGATTTTGTCTGACCTTACCCCAAATCCTTATCATGACATAAATCCTGTACATGTGCATGTATAGCTAATTGACCTATAGATATCATTATGATGTCACGGCTTGTTTATGAGGGGGACAGAATCGACATGAACAATATAATTTTGAACTAAATCTGCTCTGCTGAGGAAAATTTAACTTCGAATTGTCTGGTTTCCAGATATCAGCTGTATCAATGTTTATCCCACAATATTTACCGTATTTGGTAGCTGTTACCGCTATTCTACCTTCTACAAAATGCATTTGATAGCGATTTCCTTTGTGTTGTTGCTGTTTTGTCCCCCTCCCACAACCGTGATCCTTAACGTTTAAACAAATAGATTGTGTTGATTTGACGTCATAATAATATAGGGCAATTAACAATTATTCACCAAAGTGGAGGTGAATAATGGTGGATATTTACCAAGCCGCTTTTAGTATAATTATACCACAATGCAGGTGAATAGCCTGCAGCACCAAATAGTTATTTTATTGTCTGTCAAATGGACAAAAACTTGCGCAAGGTGATCACTGTTTGAGTAGCCAATCAGAGCGTGTGAAAAGTGATATTCACTGGTGTGGTATGTACTAATGATTATTTTTTTCTGGGATTTTAAAGCCAATTTGTTCTAGAATGTTAGAGTTCTAAATTAGTACTCTTTCACATAATGATCCAAGATCTTCATATAATACAATTGGTAATAGTGAACAATCACGTACCAAATTTGCGGTCGTTAGGTGTCGGTAGGATGTTGGTAGATTGTCGGTAGGCTGTTGGCAGGTTGTCGGTAGGCTGTTGGTAGGCTGTTAGCAGGTTGTTGGCAGGTTGTTAGCAGGTTGTTGGTAGATTGTTGGTAGGTTGTTGGCAGCTTGTCGGCAGATTGTCTGCACAAAACCTGTTGGCAGGTTGTTGGTAGATTGTCGGCCGATTTCATTTGGTTGTTGGTAGGTTGTCAGTGGAATTTACGTAGTTGTCGGTAGGTTGTTGGCGTGTTGTCGGCAGACAATCTACCGGTACTGACAACCTACCGACAACAACTTTGATACGTGATTGTTCACTATTACCAATATAATTTGTAGGAACATGCCATTTCTATGCCGACCACATGGGTTATGGCCTGCTCATATTCACCCTCTGGAAACCTGGTAGCATGTGGGTAAGAATGCCTGTATTAACCTTGTACATCTACAGCTACATCTTCGCGATATGTTCATTGAAACCTTGAGAAATTCATGAACTCACACAGTCTGAATAATATAGACTATGGTACATTAATTTTTACGTACTCTATGACCACTTTAATTTAATTATCCAGGTTCACTTTTTGTTAATACTTTTGTAAGATGTTTATTGGAGTATGCAATATCAAGGCATGGTTAAATACTACAAGGCAGTCCTGTTCATGCAGTACAGTGTGTATATGTCTCATCTCGGAATTATACATGTACAGTACAGCTCAAAAAGAATGCACGCGCAAGAACTTCTTTTTGCGGACGCAAGAAGTTGATTATTGCGCTTCTTTTTGCGCTTATAATTAATTATCAACCGCAAGAAGTTAGACCCGCAAGAACGTCTTAAACGCAAGAAGTTAGAACCGCAAGAACTTCAACCGCAAGAAGTTCAACTTTAAATTCAAACGGGTTGAAACTCTCTTACTTATTAACGCGAAGTCGTCCCTTCGACTGGAAAGAAACAATTAAGTTACATTTTGCAGACTGAGGTTCACGTTCTGCGGGAAACATCAAATTAAAGTACTAAAGAAATATATTAGAACAACAAACACAAACTATGCAGCAAATTTATCGCATTTTGGAAGTGAAATTTCACATCTTAAATCCAAGTGCAACTTTTCGCTAATAATAGCTTGGTTGATTATATGACAAATGGCCCTAATAAGAGTTGTGTTCTTTATTGAATCCCACCGCCGCTCATGTGTTCAGCTGACTATTAAATAAGACAAACACTTCAGAAATATTAAACGTAAAAACTCCGAGACAGCAGCCCAAAATATTTTCGCCTTTCACACTTCTTTATAATATTTATCACCGCCGTTTGTGTATATCGGCGAAAGCACTTACCTCCTTGCTGCTTCACAGCTCGCTTATAACGCATCCTCCCATATATTCTGATAACCTTACTGAAAATCGTTACTTAAAATGTAATATGGAAGCCTGAGCTTTCGGCACAAAATAATAACAAACAACGGCCGCTCGATCGCTTCAGTTCCCGTTATAAATACCGGTGTTGCGAGGCCAGCTTTATAGTTTGCCGTGCAAAGCATAACATCAAATAAACTTAAGCGTCTGTAGTTTCACATTTATAGCACATCCCTGTGTTGCTCAAGGTTTCGGCTCAAATCATTGCAAATGTTCGCAGTCCTAATATAAGGCATATTTTCGAAATTAAAATCTCAAGTTCTTGCCGTCTGAATTTCTCCACGTGCAAATCAGTCAGGCGTGAACGTGTCAGTCTGAGCCAGTGATCGCTGCACTTTCTGAAGCCAAGTTGGCAATGAAACCGTGTAAAACTATACTCTTAGTCTTACCAGAAAACTTCTACTGGGAAAGTGGAATCCTTTTGAACTAAATGCGCCTTAATTCGTAGAATAGTGAGTGACTGTCTTCCCAAAATTTTACAGGTCAAAAAGAAGTGGTAATTTGCATATTGCGATCGACTCAATAATCGCTAAACGCGCAAATCAAAGCAGTTGGATCGAACTGCAAAACCTGGCAAAACGAAAGAAACAGTTAATAAACACTACCATAAACGAATCAAAGCAAATTGTTAAATACATCTATGTCTTTGAAAATAAGTTTTTCAAAAATATTACCGAAAGTCTTTCTAAATAAATTTGCCGTATACACTTGTAAACAAACCACGATCGAGCGTGCATTGTACTCGCGTTTCGAAGTTTGGACTTGAAACTTTTTGTATTGTTTAACTTTGTGCGTGGTCTTGCAGTTGAGCCGCAAAAAGCGGATTATCCACTCTTTACTTCTTGCGCGTTCTTGCGGCTGAGCCGCAAAAAGCGGGCTATCAACTTCTTAAACTTCTTGCGTGTTCTTGCGGGTGAGCCGCAAAAAGCGGGTTATTAACTTCTTGCGGGTTCTTGCGGCGCAAGAAGTTCTTGCGGGACTTCTTGCGGGTGCATTCTTTTTGAGCTGTACTGTAGCTTATTGACTGAGCTATTTGTTATCACTAAGCCCCTGACCAATGTGATCGCTTCAGTGTCAGTTGCACTTAAATTCTGCAATTGGGCTTAAATTACTGCTTTCCCCTCCCTTCACACCCTGCCTTGTCCACTCTGTGTGTGACCTAGTGTTCTGTGTTGTTTGGTTGCTAGGGGTAGCCCTGGCAACCAAGCTGTCAAGCACTGAACCTCGTCAGTTATTTTATTTACTCACTTTTGCAGGAAATAGAAAGGATAAGTCCAGTCGAAGCGGAATCCTGCTTAACAATAATATTATTAGATTAGCATGCATGTTTTATTGACAAATACAGGTACATGCTGACAGCATGAATGAAAAATAATGAATACTGCATTGAGGCCAAAGGCAAAATGCATTATGAAGAAATTTTGAGTTCATTGTATTAAAGTCAATTGATGACTGTAACATAACACAAAGTAACATAAAGTCTGTAACTCTTCATTTTAATAGTTCAACTGAGTGCATGGCATGCTGTGATCACTAATAAAGCACTGTCAGGGGCATTAAGCTACCCGGACGCATGTGCATCACTTGAAAATTTTTGAAAGAAAAAAAAGTGCTTGTTTTAGGGGGTGGAGCAGGGGGGGTATGGCCCTTTCAGTTGAAATTTCACAATTGTGCGTCTCTCCAAAAAAATCCTGGCTACACCCCTGACTGTCATTAGCCAATCACCTGCTTGGATTTTGTACAGTCTGTGCACAAAGTTGGAAATTAAAGAAATTAAATCCACACTGTATATTGCTATTTTTAATGTTCGGTTTATCTTTTCATTGCAGGGGTTTAGACAACAAATGTTCTGTTTTCAAGCTAAGTTATGAAGATGACCAAAATGCAAGAAAACACACAGTAGCGATGCACACCAGCTACATGTCCTGTTGTGCATTTGCCAACTCAGACCATCAGGTACGAAAATGACCATGATCACTCCACACCACCACCCATAGGGATCATGCAGGCCCGGTTGTTCAAAGTCTAATTAAGCTAATCCAGGATTAAGCCTGGACAATCTTTAGTTCGATTTGCTAACTTGTGAACTACATATTTGAGGTTAAAAACCTATTCCTAGAGGAGAAATAACAAGTACTTTCAATTGATACTTGTCTTGCTAAATTTGAAAACAAATACCTTCTACTGAGAGAACCAAAACCATGGGTTAAGATCAAGACTTAATCCAGGATTAGCGCTAATTGGGCTTTGAACAACTGGGCCCAGTAGAATACTGAAAGATCTGACCAGTGATTTTGTTACAAATACTCCAGTTCGTAGTTCTTGAAAAGTAACCAAGCCTTTAATAGCCTCGCATATGGAGGATGAAGTTGCCCCTGCACTGATACAAACCCTCTTTCTATGAATATGGATATAATTATTTTGATTATCATGCTAACTAGATACAAGCCATGGAGGTGGAGTTAACCCTGCACTGATACAAATCCTCTTTCTATGAATATGGATATATTTTGATTATCATGCCAACTAGATACAAGCCATGGAGGATGACTTGACCCTGCACTGATACAAACCCTCTTTCTATGAATATGGATAGAGTTTGATTATCATGCTAACTACACTACTGACAGAAAGTAATGAAAGTGAATTTCACCGAAATTCGCTCTTTGTTATATTCGATACGCAAGAAACAAATTTACCTCGAAATTTCGTACAGCATTTCGAAGTTTCGAAGTAAAATTCGAATGGTTCGAAAATTCGTATTGAAATTTCGAATAACTCCGCTCGAAATTTCTTAGTGGAAATGTACAATTCGCTGCGATGTGTAAACAAAGCAAAATCTAACGCAAATACAAGATTGCCGTGGACTCAAACCATTTTTCGCACCAGGTGGAAACTGTTCAGATACGCAAATGAAGTAAAAACTTTCAAAACGTTTAATTCTGTAAGCATCTCGATTTCTAAAAGAAAATTTAATCTGTAGAGAATATTTGGTGCGATCTCAAAGCAAAACAACCACTGCTGAGTCTCAGTTCGCAGAAAATGTCACACTTCTGTGTCGCGAAATTCAAGACTCGGACCTCGTTTAACCTTTAAAAACGGATCCACGTTAAATAAAAAGAACTCCAGAATGTTATGTTTAGTAGACGTTATCATTTGCAAGCAAAGTTGAGAAGCTTTGTGGTGATTTAAACTACAATGCAATAAAATCACACTTCCTGCGAAGTTCGCGGCACTCTTCACGTCTTGTGTGAAAAACCAGAGTTAAACTTCGAAGTATTTCTTCGAAATTCAAAGAAATTCGCTTTCATAACTTTCTGTCGGTGTGTAGATACAAGCCATGGAGGATGGAATTGACCCTGTACTGATACAAACCCTCTTCTTATGAATATGGATATATTTTGATTAGTGTTGAAAAGGAATTACCAGCAAGTGATCATTGTGTTTGGAATGAGTTTGATTGGTTAGTTATCCATTGCATTTACTTTCCTCGTGATTGGTTCATTGCATTTTTACTTGCTCCCGTGATTGGCTCTGGTTTTACGACACTCAGTTGAAAACTGTTCTATCATGGCTCTAACTAAGCTGTCTTAACTCTAGCCTCGATGTCACCTAAGGCTTGGTTATTACTTTATGAATTGGACTAGTGCATGTTATGAGTACTCAGGCTCGCTTGCCCCATTGAAAAATATGATCAGTCACAGACCAAAAATCATGAGTCATGAAACAAAAACACTGACCCTCTGAACAAGAATGAAATCAGAGTTTGTTAGACTTTTGATGCTAAATTATGATTGATGTCTGTACACGTAATAGCATCTTTGTATACCTACACTGTCAGTTTGGCAAGTCTTACTATCGCTTTGTAATCAATCCTTTTTGCACAATGTCATTGGTAATGCATTATTAAGACATGACATTTTTTCCCTGGTACATGTACAATGTTAAGCAGCAGAAATTCCTTAAATTTTAAGAAGGGTATTTATCTAGTCACCTTCAATTGGGCAGTTTTCTGTCCTAATGTATTGGAGATGCATATCAAAAAGGAAATTGCCTCTTGTTAAATAATGCAGAACACAGACTTACATGTAGGTAACAAATTACTGTACATGTACATGTATGTGACTAATTTTGTTATATACCTTTATACCCGTTGTTAGCACATTAATTGTATCATGTTTATTTACTGTAGAATAATAATAATAATTTATATGGCACCATATACACTAACTGCCCTATGGCACTTTACAATTCCTATACATATTAAAAAACTTACTACTAAAAGATTAAAACACATTACTAAGAAATATACAACAATATAATAAAAAACGTATGTTTTTAAGCAAGATTTAAAAACAGAAACTGAGTCTTATTTCTAAAGGAAGATGGTTCCAAAGTTTTGGGGTCAGGGTTTAGGTTATAAGGGAGAAGTATCTTAGGGTTGGGTTTAGGCCACCGAGAACATTCTATCACCATAACTCTTTAAGCTCGATTTTGGTACTACACTACTGACAGAAAGTTATGAAAGCGAATTTCGACGAAATTCATCGAATTTCGAAGAAATACTTCGAAGTTTAAGAGTTTCCGAAATTTCAAAGAAATTTCGATTTGCCTTTTGTCTTTAACTTCGAAATTTCGTTCCACTCTTTCGAACATTATGGCGAAATTTCGAGCGAAATTTCGATTCGAAATGTTGAATCGAAATTACGATGGGTCGAATTTTCGAATCGATTGTACAGCAAGATGTGAAACTTCGCAATCCTCATTGCTCATTAACGATAAAGGCAGCCTTAAATGTATATCTGATAACCAAACTTTCCGTGAGTTACATGTAAGTGAATAATACATCTCCGTAACGAGCAATCGAATTCCAGCGAACTTTTCACACTGTTCGAACTTTTCAAGCAATCCGTTCGAACGATGCACTCAATCTGTTACTCAATCAAAGCCTCTGGAGCTTTCACGAAGGACTATTAAAAAACTAAAAACGTTCTAACGGTGATCTTGACATTTGTGCATTCTGTCACCAAAATACAGGATTGCGTTACGAAACAGTCCTTCCCAGCGCTGGTTTGGTGTTTTTTAGCCCATCTGATAAACTTTAGCTTCTGTAGTTTCAACTCAGATCTGACAATCCTTCAGAATTTTTGTTGAAGTAATTGTGTATGTTTTCAATTGAAGAAGCCAGCTTTTTGGAGATAGAAGGATTCTCTGTTGACATGTGCTTTGAGCCGTGGAGACTAAACTGTCTGGTTTTTCACACAACAAGACGTCAAGAGTGCCGCGAACTTAGCGGGAAGTGTGATTTCATTGCATTGTAGTTTAAATCACCACAAAGCTTCTGAACTTTGCTTGCAAATGATAACGTCTACTAAACATAACATTCTGGAGTTCTTTTTATTTAATGTGGATCCGTTTTCAAAGGTAACGAGGTCTTGAATTCCGCGACACAGAAGTGTGACAATTTCCGCGAACTGATTTGAATAATTAATGACTCGATCCGCAGTGTTTGTTTTGCTTTGAGATCGCACCAAATATTCTCTACAGATTTCTTTTAGAAATCGAGATGCTTTACAGAATGAAACGTTTTTAAAGTTTTTACTTCATTTGAGTCCACGGCACTCTTGTATTTGCGTTGATTTTGCTTTGTTTACACGTTTACCATATCGCAGCGAATTGTACAGTTCCACTAAGAAATTTCGAGCGGAGTTATTCGAAATTTCAATACCAATTTTCGAACCTTTCGAATTTTAATTCGAAACTTCGAAATGCTGTGCGAAATTTCGAGGTAAATTTGTTTCTTGCGTATCGAAATATCTCCGAACATTCGTACGAAATTTCGAATATAACAAAGAGCGAATTTCGGCGAAATTCGCTTTCATTACTTTCTGTCAGTAGTGTATAAGGAAGTGCTGACTACATGACCTAAGATTCCTGCTCGGAGAGTAAATATGAAGAAGATCGCTAATTTATGACGGTGCTAGATTATTTAGAGACTTATAGGTTAAGAGGAGAATCTTAAATACGATAACACTCGGCACTCGGCAGTACAATGGGATGCATGAGCCATAACTAATTTAAATTCTCGATGTACGTAGATTCTCACAGGTAGTGGTGATTCAACTTGTGGCCTGTGGGACGTTGAGTCAGGACAGTTAATGCAAAGTTTTCATGGACACAATGCTGATGTAATGAGGTGGGTGTGGTACTGGTACTTTAGAATGTGGGTTTTTGTGGAGGAAGGAAAACTTGACCCAGAGAAAAACTCTCGGAGCAAGGGCGAGATACAAACAAGTTCAACTCACATAATTTTTATGGCGCCGCATCCAGGGATTGGACCTGGGCCACAGAGGTGAGAGGTGAAGCACTTAACCACTGGCTCCCCATGGTTGCTCATCAGTTATGTAACAAATACACGTACATGTAGATGTCATTTTGATGTGCGTCTTTCTTGTTAAGGTGCACAGATGACATCAAAATGCAATGAGAACAATGAAGTGCACTGCAAGATGCAGTTGAATTTTGACAACTGATGTTCTCTTCACATAATCTGTTTGTTTTGTACAATAATTACCAAACTTTTCCAGCAAAATAGATAGTGTGTGTGACCTTTTGACGTCATGTGTGCATCTGTACTCTAGTACAATAATTGTATTGACAATAAGAATTCAATTCTGACTGATAAAATATGCTCCTGAGCATCTAAAATCACAGATTTATTCAATCTTATGAAAGGGCACTCTGCTATTAATTTACTTTATTTATATAGCGCATTTTCCACAAGATCCCCAAATGCACTTTACATCATATGAAAAACTATAACTATACAAGCAATTATAAAAAGATTAAAACAATTATAAATACAAAAAGAAAAATTATTAAAAAGACAATAATTTATATTATCTAAGTCAATAAAAAGCTAATCTAAAAAGATGGGTCTTAAGATCGCAATGGAAGAGCTACATTTGTACATGTACTCTTTAATCATGTGGAAGCGCATTCCACAGACTGGGTGCACATATAACCGAAAATGCCCTAAAGCCATAATGTTAATAGTAGAGCTGAACTTGATTGACTGTTTATTTTAATTGTCATATACTGAAGCAGTTTATTTTTTGATGTGATGGAACAAGTCAAATGTTAATGGGGCTATGTCATGGTACTGCGCATGTATCGAGTAATAGCTCGTTTGGTGGCTGTTAATTGAATACAAACAGTTAAACTTCCCTCCCTCAATGCTTGATTAAAAGGATTTTCAACATTTCCCTGGAGACTGTTTATATACACTATTTGTTAGTCATTTTTGCATATTTGCTTTGATTTTAAGCATCCCACATGTCGAGAGGGTTGTTAATTCATATCAAAATCGGTGGAACAAGCTGTTTCCGGCCCAGAACGCGAATGTAAAGTCCATTTATACCGTGACACAGCCCCTTTAAAGACCATATGTCATGCTTTGCGAGGGTGTAAGCTATCGTTGCATACCTTCTGGGAATACTAAAGTATATTACGATAAATAGTTATTATTATATTATTAATAATGCTACCACAAATGTAATTTTATTCTACAGTGTTGATTTATCACCAGCTGAGGGAGGAAATATTTTTATTTCTGGGGTGAGTGATGTGAAGTTTATATTTTGACTGATAGAAAAGTATTATTATGAATATTTATGAGTTATTAGATCCCAGTGTAAGCCAGAAATCAATTCAATAACTATAACAAAGATGAATATTTTTAGAAAGAAAAAAATAGAGACAGAAGTAGACTTCTGATAGGGAATATTACATGGGAGCGTGGAGATATGGAAGTTTATCTTCGAGTGTTCAACTCGATATTTCACGAGTGAGCGCAGCGAAGAACGACTTGGACCTGGGCCCGGTTGTTTGAAGCAAGGGTAAGCACGTGACATGGAAATCGCTGATTGGCTGAAAGACGATATCCACACACGTAACATTATATCAGTGCTGGAAATCCTTGTAAAACACTGTAGTTTATAGAATAAGTTCTGATATTTTATTTATCTGTGTTGCATGGCTATGAAGAGAAAATTAGTTTTCAAGTTCTAAAAATAACTGATTCTCCGCTGATTATTCTAACTTGTGCAGATTTCCCCATATTGTACGTCGCACATACATGTACCAAGGAAAGCAATCACTCCTTCAGTAGAAATAAAACACATTGGCTGATCTGCAATTAGAAGCTGTTAGTTCAGCTTCTCAATGTTGGGGACAGCATGGCTAAGACTTTCATAGTGATTTTGAAGTTAATAATTAATAGATGGGCACCAAAGGTGTGTACTAATTTCTTTTTTCCTCTTTTTATTTCATCCTCCATTCTCAACCCTTTCCCTACAAATTCAACTGTAATCCCCTCCTTAAGTGTAACCTAGCTACTCTGATTTACTGTACTGTAGGGATGTGACAAGGCTGCATTAGTGTGGGATATCAGAACAGGACATATAGTCAACTCATTTGCTTCCCACAATGCCGACATCAATGCTGTCAAGTAAGTCAGAATGATTCTTGTTATTTAAAGTGCCTATATATGAAATGAAAAAAAGACATTACAAATTTTATATTCACAAATATGGCAACTCTGGTCCCTCTGAGTAAGACATAGATGTGTAAATGATTTAGAATTAAAATTAGTATTTAAGGAGATGAATATAGATGTGCAAACCACTTGACGCCACGCATGTAATTAGCATGTCTTTATTGGCATATAAATTGTCGCATGAATTTGGCAATTACCAGTATGCCTGACTTCAACACGGAAAAATATGTCTGCCCTCCAAATTGATTTTTAATTGCACAAAATGACTGAGGAATGACAAGTTCAATAAAATAATGCAGGCACTTACACAATAGGAAATGGTTAGATTTAAAAAATCGTGCAAGCTCGAGCTCTTGAAAAGTTGAGGATGCATGAGCAGAAATGCTACTGTGGATGCATGAGTATATTATAACAAGCTTTAATAAATTATATAATTTTCAATGAAATACCAGTGTATATTTCTTTCTAAAAAGTGATATCTTAACACGTGAAGATATCATCACTTTTGAAAATATGACTTGCTTTGAAAGGTTACTAGTCTTTTTAGTTAGAGATTATTATGGTATTTCATCGATAATCATATATTAAACAGAACATTACATGGCTGCCAGGAGATATGGATTTTATCTTCGAGTGTTCATGAAATATCTTACTCATTCGCTGCTCTCACTCGTAAGATATTTCATCATCACTCGAAGATAAAATCTGCGCAGCCATGTAATATCCTCTATATATCCTTAACATTTTGGATTGCTAATTTGTACAGGTTTTTTCCTGGAGGAGATGCATTTGGAACAGCTAGCGATGATGGCAAGGTAAATTAGTTTGATTTGATCCAGTCAAAAATGTAATGTCTTCATGCAGCCCACTGTTTAATTTAAGGTAGTAACTTATTACTTTGAGAAATAAATTTACGGCTACTGTTAAACTAAAATTAACTTTTTTTTTTACTTCACCCAGCTGTTCCTCCAAAGTGAGGTCTCTCTAAAAATGTAATAAAAATTGGGGGTCACCGTTTTCGTTTCGGAAATACTTTACAACATTTTGCAAATTTAGCTCCAAAACAGCCTTTTCCGAGGAAGGACTGGGGCGAGATTCGAAAAAGTCGCCTAAAATCGCCCAAATGAATTTATTTTCCATTGCCAACATTAAATAAGTGTTCAGATATGTAAGATTCCGTAATACACTCAAACACAGATATTTGTACCTATGATTTTAGATTTCACCAACATGCGCAGTAGATATGCGTGCTAAACCGGTTAATACTGGTTTACTTGCAGGTAATACGACAATGTAGTGGGTAATACGCTGGTATTGGTGCGTTTTATGGGGTCACGCATAAAACGCACCAATACCCACGATTGCTCTCATCTGACTTGATAGCTCAGTTGGTAGAGCGCCAGACATGTACCGGTAATTAACCTGGAGGTCGTTGGGTTCGAGTCCCACTTGGGTCAGATATTTTTTCTCTTTCCCTCGTAGGGCGCGCACACTTAGCACTACAGCTTACCACTTTACATCACATTCTTTACACTTACTAGTGCTACACGGCAAACATGATTTTATATCATAACTATACATAGAGTGGATTTCAATTGATTGTCAGAAGTGTTTTGGTTCTCTCCTATTGGCTGAGAAAGTAAACCAACCAATCAGAATCCAAAGTAAAACCAAACGCAAATTGGTTTTGGTTTTGCTTTGATCCGTCGTTGGCTCACAGGGAAGCCATTTATGAGTTACTTGTGATTACTCGCTCCTATGATTGGCTGGCTGTGGGTAGTTTGCGTTTGGTTTTACTACACTCAATTGAAAACCGCTCTATACGAACTGAAGTAATTCACGATTGGTTTTACTTGAACCAATCACGAGGAAAAGTAAACGCAATCGTGGATGGTGTGATGATTGATAGTGTGATGGAGCAAAACACGTTTGGTTTTAGTTTAGCACTTGATTGGCTGATAATCACAAAACATTTTCCACAGCCAATAGGAAAACTGAGCAAATGCAAAACCAAAGCAATCACGGATTAGTTTCGACACTCAATCGATTAGCTGGATATCTGACTAATAAGTTGGTTATTATATAAATCTGCAAAAAATTTCAAGGCAAAATTTTTTTGTAATAAGTACGGTGATTAGTTATCACCGGTTACTCTAATCTCCCCGCTCTCAAGTCACGATTTAAAACCACTGCGCTATTTTTATGATCCAAGGTTCCGTAATTCGGAAATTCGCGAACATTGTTGAACATAAATAAAAGCGTTAGGGGCCGACGACATATTCGAAATGCCCCGCTCAACTTCCAATGGACGTTAAGACCCCCTCACATTAACGTCCCGGTAACGTCCGCCCATTTTGTGCTCATGAAGACACTATGAAATTACGAAATTTATACACAGGACTAGGAGTTCGTATATTAAACAACTTTGAAATATTCCCGTTCGAGCTCATTTTGGAATCTGAATAAAATACTCATTACCAACGACAGGATTAAAAGTTATAAACTGAGTTTCACTTACCTGGAGCGACCATGTGCATGGAGTTGATACTCAAACCCGTAACAACAGTGCATAAAGGCCCGTTCAAACGGATGCAACATGTTGGCACAACATCATGCAACATTGTTGGATGCAACATGTTGGATCCGTTTGAACACCCTGTTGGACGATGTTGGATGATGTTGGACAATGTTGCATGAAGTTTGAAACTAGTCAAACTTTTCATCCAACATCGTCCAACATTTCTTTTGTTATCGTGATTGATGAAGCATGTCCCAACATGTTGGATCCGTTTGAACGGCTTTCCCAACAATGTTGGACTCGCGCACTTCATTCGTCATTCGCGCTATATCCATGGAGATTTGATTTTGTTTACTAACAGACGGTTAGGCGATCATTTCAATTTGTACCACGATGGCGGAGAGTGAAGTACTTTCAGAAGATTTTGAGCAGGAAAACAGGAGCAAAACTCCTAAAAAAGGAAGGCTGTAAACACAGAGACGAGAAAGTGTCAGACGCCGAAGTTGACGAACTGCTAGATCAGCTGCTACTCGCTTTCCACGGCGGTTAGCATACCTCAATCGACTTTAGTTGATTACATACCAGTGCTAGATCTGTTAGACTGGGAGAGTCTTTGCCCGGGAGTCTTTGGGACGTTTCAAGCAAAGATTATCACATCAGGAACAAGAGAGAAAGGGCCTAAGAGATGGAAGAAAGACTAGATATAACAATATCAGACATAAAAGCCAAAGTAACAAGCTTACGAGCTTACGAGCTCAACTCGGCCGAGAAATCGCAAAGACGAATTAAGGCGAACGTAAACAGCACCGGAATCCTATGCGATATCACAGTACTATCCAACATGTTGGATACCGACCACTTACCGACCACTTACCGACCACTTACCGACCACTTACCGACCACTTACCGACCACTTACCGACAACGTATTTACGGTGCAACTTGTTCACTTTAGCCTTGATGTTGGATCCGTTTGAACACCCCCGTCCAACATCGTCCAACATCGTGCAACAATGTTGGATCCAACATGTTGGACGATGTTGCATCCGTTTGAACAGGCCTTAAGGCGCGCTATACCGTGCGTAAGGCTCGCTTAGCACGCTCATCACAGAGTAGACCGTGCATAAAAGGACGCTATACCGTGTGTAAAGCTCGCTCGGCACGCTCATCACGGAGTTGACTGTACATAAAAGGACGCTATACCGTGCGTAAGGCACGCTTAGCACGCTCATCATGGAGTAGACCGCCACTGCATGTAAAGGCTCTCTTTGCTAATAGCACGTTCATCACTGAGTATCAAACTCTTGGGAAAATAACGGCTTTATAGACCTTTCCCACGTGGTGGCCATCTGGAATAAACCTATTGTTAATGCTAATTACCAGCCTCGGTTAAACACGTTTGAGACCGAGGCTGGGTATATACGTAAGCAATAACAATAGGTTTATTCCAAGATGGCCACCGCATGGGAAAGGTCGATCTATACAGCGATAAAAGAAATAGCACTTCCTGCATGGTTGCCCCAATACGGTCTCATATTTCTTGCATTCCTGTATGTATTTCATGCGTTCTTTCCAGATTTTTATAAGTAATAGCATGACACGAGGGAAATAGTGAGTAAATTTCCCCGAGATCCAAGAGGAAATTTAATCGTTAATTTCCCAAAATGTCATGCTATCACTTTGTAACGCTATTATCACAGAGGAACAGACAAATCTCTGAGAAGTTTAGTTTTCTCTGCCTAAACTAAAGACACCCTGGCTTCTCCTGGAGACAAGTGTGTTGTTTTTGAGAAGAATAACACTAATAAAAATACAATATAATGATATGGTTGAGTAAATATTCGGTATATACTTCATGGTAGTGTTTCGGTCCATATAGTCCCCCTGCATAATCATTTTCTCAACTGTTTTACAGTATTATGCAGGGAGACTATGTGTTGTGCTTTTTTGTGTTAGTGTTGTGCTTTTTTGTGTTAGTGTTGTGCTTTTTTTTGCGTTGACCCTTCTGGGCCACCGTAATGAAGTAGTTTAATTACGTGCATGGAGTTTAATTACATCACGTTTATGGTATCCCACATGGAAGAAGCGGGTTTGAGAAATGAAGAGAAGCATTTTTTGAGCCACAAAATAGTACAGGGTTTAACGTGCATTGGGTCATAACCCGGTGTGCCAAGGAACAGTCCAATGTTCCCTCATCAGTATGTATGCCCTTCTAATTTTCCCTCTTGCATGTTAATGAGGGAAAATTAGAACAAGTATGCATGCTGATGAGGGAATTTAGAGATTAAAATAATGCCCCTGAACAAACAAAGAAAGCCGAGGGTATCATGGTATTACAATAATAAATGTGCATAATCTTAGAAAATTAAGAGGATTTGTTAAAATGTGTGCTGCACAGAAGGTGTGCCATCAAAAGTCCATAATTTTAAATTATCACACAGTTATATACTTCTGATACATGCAAACAATTATTTTACTGACACAATAGAACTTTGTTTCATATTAACAGTGCCGACTGTTTGACCTGAGAGCTGATCATGAACTAGCAGAGTATTCCAAGGATCATATTATATTTGGTGCTGCATCCATAGACTTTTCCATTAGTGGTATGTCACACCTACCGTACAGGAGATATAAATACTTCATGTATAAATGTTGCCACGTCATGCAAAAGTTGGCTTATGACATCAGACATTGACTTCAGAATTTGTGGAAATTCTTACTTTTTAATGTTTAATTTAAGTATAATAACTTCTCAAAGAACTGGAGCAAAAGAAAATACTAGGCACATACGATTTTGCTTTAATATGCCTTACAGTTCGACTACACTTAGACAACGAGAACCAATCACATTGCGGAACGAAAACAAAGCATTCCAACTTATGGTTATTTGAGCCAATCAGTGTCGAGTACAAGACAATAGCATTTCAACTTATGGTTACTTGAGCCAATCAGTATCGAGTACAAGACAATAGCATTTCAACTTGTTGAGGTTTCGATCCGGTAAAAGGCAAATTCATGAACTAGTTCTGAAGTCAGTCTTTTGAATGAAGAAAATCGCATGGATATGCTAGGATTTATACTTTGGAATACTTTATTTTCGTTTTTCTCATTGTCTAAGTGGCCCTGGTTTCAGTAATCGCACTGTAAGTACTGTCTGAAGTCCACAGTCAAAGTTACAACAGAAAACACAACAGATATTTGAATCACAAATTTGAGAACTTTCCCCAAATACGATTTTCTTTGAAATCAGATCATAGTCTGATCAAAACTAAATTGAAACTTCGAAAATTATCTAATGAAAATATACTACCGTGCTGGCTTTCTATTGAATGTGTGAGTATCAAATGAAATTACTGAAAGAAGAATTCCGATGCCGTTTCAAGTATGTTTTGTTTGGTAACAAGGCAAAAAACACCATTCTCTCTAAATGGTGTAATTTATACCAAACACCTCAGTTTTCCCATGACGTGGCCCATGTAGTAATAAATAGAGTGGATTTCGTTGTGAGTAGGCAAGTTACAGAAACGACTTACGGCACAGTTACTATACGGCATGCCCTGGCATTGAAATGATTTCCTATTGTTTTTATCTTTCTGGACCAATCAAATTACAGAGTTTTGTACAGTAAGTTACGGTACGGTTATGATATAAAGGCTACGGGCATGCCATAGTTTCATATCTGCTCTAAACAGGTATACTTCCAGTCTTTCCAGTCAGTAGTAGAAAATGTAATCCCCTTTTCACGCAAGACCAGTAATTACAAATAATGTAGAGGCAGTCTCAGAGTTTCGTTTTTAGATTTCGAATGTTGACCCACAGCTGGCTCGAAAGCCTTGCCATTTTCAGCACTAAATTAGCAAACTGAGAGGAGAAGAGGAACGTGTCAATCAGTCTGTCATTTAATTTCATTCCGAAAGATTTGATGCACTGTTGGAGTTTATTTTGATGCAAATAGTTGCATTTGTACTTTCCCGACACTTTGTAGATCTCCAAATCCACGTGAAGGCTTTGAAAAGTCTGTTGTAATTGTGTGTGTGTCAGGAGATCACGTAGCTGTAATTTATGTAAAGATTAATGACTGCATGTTCATTTTCTCTCTTCTCATAGGACGGTTACTGTTTGCTGGTTACCATGACTACACAATAAATGTTTGGGATACCCTTAAAGTGGAGCGACTGGCTGTTTATTATGGTCATGATAATCGTATTAGCTGTCTCAGTGTGTCCCCTGACGGCACCAGTGTTTGCACAGGAAGCTGGGACCAAACGTTAAGGGTGAGCATGTAATCCACTGTACAGCAAAAGATGGCGGCTCTACATTTGACCACAATCCTTTGCGAACCTAACACAGTAAAACACACACGTAGAAATCCTCTATTCTTTTCAATGACGGTGTATTGGCAACAGCACTTGTACTCGCTTGTTTTTAAGATTTACAACTCCACAGCGATTTTATAACAGATTTAAAGATTTTCGCGCGCAATGGATTGTGGGTAAAAGTACAAGCCGCCATCTTTTTCGGTACGGTGGCTGAGGTCACACTGGACGAAGTTTACTATAGATAAGCTAATTTAAAACACACGTAGAAATCCTCTAGTCTTTTCAATGACAGTGTATTGG
This sequence comes from Actinernus sp. WN-2022, assembly GCA_030867875.1. Lineage (NCBI taxonomy): Eukaryota > Metazoa > Cnidaria > Anthozoa > Actiniaria > Actinernidae > Actinernus > Actinernus sp. WN-2022. The sequence goes on from JAOWCC010000019.1 coordinate 31,721,679, forward strand.
CAACAGCACTTGTACTCGCTTGTTTTTAAGACAAAAAACAATCAGTGATTTTATAACGGATTTAAAGATTTTCGCGCGCAATGGATTGTGGGTAAAAGTACAAGCCGCCATCTTTTTCGGTACGGTGGCTGAGGTCACACTGGACGAAGTTTACTATAGATAAGCTAATTTAAAACACACGTAGAAATCCTCTAGTCTTTTCAATGACAGTGTATTGGCAACAGCACTTGTACTCGCTTGTTTTTAAGACATAAAAACCAATCAGTGATTTTACAACGGATTTAAAGATTTTCGCGCGCAATGGATTGTGGGTAAAAGTACAAGCCGCCATCTTTTTCGGTACGGTGGCTGAGGTCACACTGGACGAAGTTTACTATAGATAAGCTAATTTAAAACACACGTAGAAATCCTCTAGTCTTTTCAATGACAGTGTATTGGCAACAGCACTTGTACTCGCTTGTTTTTAAGACATAAAAAACAATCAGTGATTTTATAACGGATTTAAAGATTTTCGCGCGCAATGGATTGTGGGTAAAAGTACAAGCCGCCATCTTTTTCGGTACGGTGGCTGAGGTCACACTGGACGAAGTTTACTATAGATAAGCTAATTTAAAACACACGTAGAAATCCTCTATTCTTTTCAATGACAGTGTATTAATTGGCAACAGCACTTGTGCTGATGCTTGCTTTAAGATATAAAAACTCAACAGCGATTTTATAACGGCTTGAAAGATTTTCGTGTGCAAAGGATTGTGGATAAAAGTACATTAGCCGCCATCTTTTTGCGTACGGTGGCCGAGGTCACACTGGACGAAGTTTACTATTGTTAAGCTGATTTAACTTTAGTTAACAGCATCCTCAGTGCCACCTGCATTTTACGGTTTACCGTTATAAACTCAACTGTGGTTAGTTGCTCCAACTGGTGGCAGCCGAGGAAGAAAGAGTTACAGTAGTCGAATCTAAACTTATTGACTTAGTTGACAGCTTGTCATCAATTTTGATGTTTGAGGTAATTAAACCCCAGGTTGTGGTTTCCGAACTGTCAACACTTTCGTTGGAATGCAACACGTCATTTCAGCCGAGAAAACAGACGCCTATCTACCATTTTAACTACAGTATTGTAAACATTCTTAACCATAGTTTGCCCTCAGCCATTATTATGTCAATCATTCTATGCCTATATTACATTCATTTTCTAATTTACCTTGCAAATTCCAATTCATCAACACTTTTGCCTAGATCGCAAATAACGTAAACTTTGTAACTTATTGCTCACATTGTAAGTTTGCTTGAAATGTCAGTGTTTTTTTTTCTATGCCAATATTATATATTCCAACTTACTTTATATTTCAGTGAATTATATTTCATTTTTTTTTTCAGTGGCAGTTGACATGTAATACCGGTCATCATGCTCCGGATTATTCAGTGAATAAAAAGTACCATATTTGGAAAATACAGTGTAGTCTATCGTGACAGTCTGGTCTAGACACAGAACCCAGTTGCCATTTTATCCATATATGGTCATTTTTAATAATCCAGAACATGACACTTACGTTACATGTTTCAACTCCCTTATATGTTTCTGATACCCTGCAGTCCTCTCATCTCATCCTATTTATACCATAGTTAGATAATCAATATAAATAGTAGCATTTTATTACCTACCATGTATACAAATATGTAGTAATTCACCATCTAGGTGCAAAAGCATTTTAAAATAAACCTGTTATTAGTATTAGTATTATTTAACAAATTGAAGTTAGTTTTTTATATGTCTGTCCTAATATTGACAATGATTTTCGTCATAATATGGTCAAAATAACTGTGGATCCATGAGGCGTCTTTGCCGAGTGGATCCACAGCTATTTTGGCCATGTTATGATGAAAATCATTGTCGATATTATGACAGACACATAAAAAAACTAACTTCAATTTGTTTTTTACAACAACAACAAACTAAATAGTCAATTTTACAACAACAAAACACTTTTAGCTTCAAATGAAAGCCACATGTGCACTCCTTGACAAATGATGTCAGCTTTTGTTGTCTGTCCAAATATTGCATATGAAAATAAACCAATCAGATTGCGAGAAATTTGGCGGTTGTTGTAAAATGTTGTAAAATGTTGTATTTGTTGTTATCAGCAGTGTTGCATGACTATCAATAAGTTTATTAGTTTTTATTATATTTGACCAGTGGTTCTATCTCTGCAGGTTTTCTAACCCCTCACCCTTTAAGTGGGTATTTTCTTTTTTATTTGTTGTTCTTATATCAATTATTCTTACAACTTTTAGATCTGAGTCTCTTTCCCTCGCTACTTCCCCTCTCCCCTTCACTCCCCTTTCTCAGTCCCCCTCCCCTCCCCCACCACAAATACAAATATCTTCATCTCGGTAGCAGTATATATATACTGTATACTAACGTATGGTTGTGATTGTTGTTCCACTTTTGAATAAGATTGCATTGAAATATTGTTAAACTAAAATTTGTTTTTATTTTCAGATATGGGCCTAGTGGTTAGTTTACAGAATTGTGACAAGTAAACAGCTTAGAGGATGTTAGAATTATATTAAGTTCTATGAACGAATTCTGTAGTGCTTTTTTAATGTCTAGGAAAGAAAGAAATATGTTTAATAGAGGTACATGCAATTGGAAATCTTAAAAATATTATTCCATGATTATGAACATACTAATGATTTAAACATATAAATACACACAACACTTAGAACTGTTCATCACTTTTAGCTGTGTGTACCAGCAGTTTATGTGTAACATTTTCACACAAATACTTCTGATTATCAATCAAGTATTGTACACACATTCATATGTCAAAATTAGGTCATAATGTTTCATTTTTAGGGACGTATCGGTAATATATTATATGCAAATAGAGCACAGTGAACCACATATTCCACTAGATACTTCCGTTAGTCGGTACTCTGTAACAGCATGATTTTGTTTTCGGTAAATCTGAATTTCTAACGGGACCTGAAACAACCATAGAGGCTGATCAAAGTCAGGACCCGGCTAATTCACAGATCGAATTGAGATTTAGCGTGTTGGATACAGCGCTAAATACAATCGGTACGTCATATCCATGCATTTATAGTAACGAAAAAGCTAAAACAAAAGTGATATTGACTATAACATATACATGTTCAAATCTTATCAAATACTGCTTTTGAAAACACACGGGGATAGTATACAATCCAGTAAATATCTACTGAATTACTGTTCTACTAAAACAATTAACAGATAGTATACAATCCAGTAAATATCTACTAAATTACTGTCATACTAAAACAATTAACAGATAGTATATACAATCCAGTAAATATCTACTGAATTACTGTCCTACTAAATTATTGTCCTATTGATCTAACTCTAGCTTTGACATCAGCTAGGAAAGTTGATGGGTAGTGCAAAATGAGCCCCCAAAAAACCTGAACACTCAACAGATTGGTAAAACCCTACCGCGCTTTTGATAAACCCAGCGCGCGCGTCTCGCCAGTTCTCGCCGAAACCACAGGCAACCCACTAAAGAAAACTGGTTGTATTGTGAATAATTTATGAGCAGTACAAATAATTATAGTATTGTACTTGATATATGATCGCGAGGTACACATCACTGTGAGAGTGATTTTATCATCATAAAACTGATTTTGTATTATATATAGGTATACTCCTCGTATATTAATAGTTCATTAAGAATTCCTAGTAGTAGAATTAATATGGTTTGCAAAGTACAATCCAAAGAGTTAGTAACATTGTAAAACGATGTGAAGAAACATGTTTTGTGAAATCATGAAAGAAACGTTTTAATAGACACTTCTAAAGATACAAGGTAAAGGTATTCATTTACATAGCGCAAATTCTATATATGAATATATTCAAATGCGCTTCACAAGGTTATTTTTGTGATACGGACTGCTATCAGTTGTGGCGAAATGTGCAAGTAAAACCATCTCAGTCAAAGTTATCGCTCAAAGGCTAAACAAGACTGGAACAAAATACATAATTGACGGTGATTTTCATGTTCTAGGGTTAGAAAATATATACAAAATTAGGAAAATATTTGTTTTATATTTACTTGCACTTATAATTAGGCCATCCCAATAAAATACTTCGTTTCCCATCGCTCTATGGCTCGTGATGGTGGGTCGGTCGGTCGGTAAAAAAAAAGAGTTGGGGGATCATCTATTCCTCGCCTACTTGTTGCTCTACTAGTTGTGTATTGACAATTTGAAAGGCAAGAAACTAATACGTAAAGAGCTTGGAAAAGAGCTGAGGTGTAGTTTAAAAAGAAGTTTCTTCAATCTTTTTTTTTTACTTTTTCAACTGAAAATTGGGTCGGTTTTAAACATTTATTATTTTTTGCTTTTCCAAAAAAAAAAACGTCGTTCGGGCGAGATGGTAACAAAACATTTAATTGGGATGGACTAAATATTATCATTACGCACTAAAAATGGGAGATGACAACTCCAAGAAAGCCGCTTTGAGCAGTGTCGTGTTACTCAAAAACGTGTTCAGCATAAGTTTTCCATTGTCGCGATTTATTTTGCAAAAACCACGTCTGGAAAAAGAAATCTCCGAAAAAGTGTGTGCAATGTCCCGATAATGTTTCTAGTTTCTCGATAAATTCTGCTACTCTCCCGATTCCCCACATTTTCTTTAGATTCCCGGCAAACCTCTCCCGAAGCTGCTGCAGACCTTCTTAGAGTTGTCACCCCCGTCTAAAATAAGTAAGGTATAAATTGTCTTACGTTTTTTCTTATTACATCAATAATTGAAATTCAAAAATGTTAAACACGAAGTTCCGGTATAAATGGGTGAGCACCTCCTATTTTCACGCATGGCGAACTCGGAATTTGAAATTCAAATGAGTAATAACATGGGCTTGCGAATTAGCCTCTCATGTTAAAATATAGACTGCGAACAGTCCCTCCTTTTCCCTCCATTGATAGTAATTTGCGAGCGGAGCGAGCTAAGAGAAAATATGGCAGGCGTTCGAGCGGAGCTAGAGGAACACAAATTACTATCAATGGAGGGAAAAGGAGGAACTGTTCGCAGTCTAGTTAAAATTATACGAAATTTTGAGTGTTTAAAATCAAACAAGCTGCCAGCCATCTCCTGGAGAGAAAACTCAATATTAAAAATAATTTGTTCTTAAATATCTTCAAAACTAAAAGGCATAATCTGCCTCACGTTATCATTTCATTTTCTGTGTTAAAATTACCACTAGGCCCCCCAGAAAATATAGATGGTCAAAAATGGGGGTGGTACCCTGCGCTGACAGCTGTGTCTGTTTAAAAAAAATGGGTCCCTATCTGGGGCAGTGTATTTGACCTGCTCCCTTATATTGGTCTATAATCGTTTATAATGTATTTTTTTGACTGGAAAAGACGTTTGTGTTTGATGAATAAAATATAGTAGTCATTTCATTTAGCACTATCTTTAAGAGCCTGAAAGGCCCGTTCAAACGAATCCAACATGTTGGCCCAATATCATCCAACATTGTTGGATTCAACAGAGGGGATGCAGGTTGGCGCAGTCAACAAGCCCTGGTATACCACATGGACATTGTCAATTAACTCTTGCACGATATTGAACATGGCGTACGAATTGGCTACGAAGGCCCGGGGCTTTCTAGCATCCATAACAATCACTTGTCAGCCATTTCAAATCCTAACGCGGTCATCGCAGATCTCTCAAGCAAACTCAAACTTCGTCGTAAGCCCGGACCGTACCTTGCACCTCCTTTTCGCAATTTCGTCAGGTCGCCGATGGGTGTAATTCCGAAAAAGCACTCGGTTCCGCAAAAATGGCGCATCATTAATGACCTATCGTGGCCCGCTGGCCAATCAGTTAATGATGGAATTCCCAAGGAACGTTTTACTTGTAATAGGCCCTTTGCAGCTAGCACGTCACGTGGTTGTACTGGAGAGCAAAAAATATCTGACTTCATTTATTTTAAGGCCTTGTACGAGATCGGTATTGCTATTAGCAAAACCTGTTTGTAAACGCTAGTTTTCACCTCCAATCGATTGTCGATCTTTCTAAACCTGCGTTTTAAAAGATAGCTTGCTCTCCAGCATCCATGGCAACGTCTTTCCCATGGGAATCACGAGCTCAATTCATTCGTTAATGAAGTATTATATCAGCACGTGACTGTTAGCTGCAAAGGGCCTATTAAGACACACTAGACCAAGCCATTTCCCAACTCCAGCCTTTGGGGCCGGGGGCGTCAATGGCAAAACTGGAATTATCCAGGGGCGTAGTGTGCACTACGCACGAGCGTACACTTTGAGACGAAAATTCCCTGTTTGGCCTTGTAATTGTTTTACGAGAGGGGCCCCTTAAAAACGGTAGCTACTGCACTTGTTCGTACAACTTGAAAATGCCTAGCTACGCCCCTGTTATCTGATGCGTTCAGGCACATTATGGTGCATAAGATGACTGGGAACTCCTAGGGTCAACATGGCCAATCGAACGCAAATGGCGTATTTCTTAGACATGTTCTTTCCCTTCGGCCTCCGCAGTTCACCTGCGTTATTTCTGCGTTATGCGTGCGCGTTAACTTTTGTGATGCGCGATCGGGGCGTGTCTCCAGCGTGGCACTACTTGGACGACTTCTGGACCTGCGGTCCGCCAGCTCCAGATCCGACGTGCTAACTATATCACGACACTATGCTAACGGCATGTAGTGACCTAGGTTTTAGTACCAACCCTAAGAAAGTAACTCGGTGCGCCTACTACGAACCTTACGTTGTTAGGCATCGAGCTCGATACAGAGGCACAGAAGCACGTATTGATTATTCTCGTTTGTTAGAGACAGTGGATATTCTAGCATTATGGGCTAATCGCCATCGGTGCACAAACCGGCAATTGCAGTCTCTATTTGGCACGCTTAACTTTATCTGCTCGGTGTGTCGTCCAGGCAGAACATTTCTAAGACGATGATCGCTCTTCTTAGTCCCGCTCTCAGCCCTAATAATATTGAGCCGAGATGGATGAAAAACTCCTAAAAACGGCCTAAAATGGTTCCAAGAGAAGAAAAACCACAAAGGAAACTACATAGAAGCGAAAAGGTATGTTTATTTATACATTGTACGGCAATGTGAAAGTATTTATAAAACCCCATGAATATCACTATTTACATCAACTACATGGACATAAAAATCAACAATTATATATATAAACTATGTTAACTATTAATTACATTAACTGTCAACCATTATATACATTAAACTATCGCCCATTAACTATTGGCGCAGAGAAATTCTCTCTTTTGCCCTGTTCATTAAAGAGAGTTTGTCCTACCGATGAAAATGATGTTTATCTCTAGATGATCTTATATTTGCGGGCATTTCATTAAACAAACTCGCTGCAGGGTCTTGGAAAGTTCCCCTTAATTAGGGGAATAGTTATTAGAGGCGTAAACGCCTTGCTGGTTCATGCCTTTTTAAAGGTAAATATTCAGGCCACGAAGGATTATGCATGGCTTGAAAAACGCTTCTAAGTAGGTTGAATTGGGATCTCTAAAGTATGAAGCTCGGTAGGACTTGAACGCGACGCCCGGCTTCAATTCCCCGGATGTAAAAGACTCATTTTAGCAAGTAAGTCAACATATTTTGCCTTTTATAATTCCTATGGCTTTTTTGGTGGTTAGGCTTTTCTAGAGAATGCCTCATCGGGACGTTGCCAGAAGCTACGTAAAATTTTAGATCTGCTAAGGTTAGTGCCCAAAATTTTACAGCTATGACTAGCGTAAAGAGTTCTAGAGCTGTAATATGAAGTGACAACGCTCCCAGCTCGGTGGGGATCAAAGGTGAACGCGATGCATTCGTGCCTACATGTAGCGCCGCCGCCTGTTCAGTGATGCGTCAGATGTGAAAGATAAGTCTGAAAAGTTCCAAGGCGCTGTCTTGATGATTTGTACTCCGTTAAAATGAGGGAGCCGAAAGTTTGCCACCACGTGATGCCCAGGCGCATATCCGTTGGATATGACGAATCGAGTAGAATTATGTGGCAGACGCGGGGAGACGGCGGAGAAGACGTGACATAAACACCCTACCAGGTTTAACGCAGGTGATAACGACCGCTAATTTCCCTATCAATGTTTGAAGTTGTTTTTTAGTAAAATATGTTCTGCCAAGCCAGGAGAGTTAATTCTTCAGTCAATTCGTCAACTCGAAATGAAGGCACTGTTAAAGTGCAACTAACCCCTTTTGCAATTTTTATACATATGAATCTTTGAAAGGTTTTGAGTACTTCTGCGAAGAAATTTTTGGCTTACAGAGAATACTCTATGTTCTAGGCTTGTTTAAAATGGTGAGATTTTGACCTTTCCTGACCCATGACCGCGTAAGAAAAAGCCTGGGTCGATTCTTGATCTTACGTCATCCAACTCATTCGACTTTGCAATAATTTGAATAAATATTTAACATTTACTCTAAAATAACTGTTTTCTTTACTAACAACTCGCAGACTGTGTATATTCTCTATATATCGATGTTGTTGTGATGGAAAGGCGCCATGGAGAATAATGCATTAATGAGGTGACGTAAGATCAAGAATCGACCCAGGCTTTTTCTTGCGCGGTCACGGGTCAGGAAAGGTCAAATTGTCACCATTTCAAACAAGCCTAGAACATAGAGTATTCTCTGTAAGCCAAAAATTTCTTCGCAGAAGTACTCAAAACCTTTCAAAGATTCATATGTATAAAAATTGCAAAAGGGGTTAGTTGCACTTTAAGGTCATTGCAATTCTTGGGTTGCAATCAATCCCTGGAGATTCAAAAGACAAAGACATGTTGGAGGACGGAACAAAAGACACTAATGGTGAATCTTTTATTAATGTTCCTCCAACATGGCTGCCGTGCCCTCATGCATGTGCAACCCAAGAATAGTGTTAGCCCACACCGCGGCAAGACGTCACGCGCATGCGTATTTGCTATTTCTTGAAGGCGCGCGGCCGCCCCCAGTTTCCCGCGAAAACTGAAATGAAACAACAGGCACATACCCGTGATTTTAAAATTTCTGCTTAAAAGCATCCATTTGTGAACTGTTTTGTCAAAAAATAAGAAAACTACTTAAAAGCTAAGCCTAAGACTTTAACAGGTTGAAGTTTTCTTAATTTGTAATTCACTGTGAGTTTACTAAGTTATAAAATTATTTACTAAAAAAGTTGAAACCCTCGGTAATTTGTATTTGATAGCAGAGCCTTCGTTCTTTTGGCCAGCGGAGCATACCGCTTTGCCGCAGTGTGGTGTCGTTAGCCACACTGCCGAGGCAAACCATTTCGGTCGATGGTAAACAATCTTTAAGTGGTGAAGACGCGAGTCCTAGATCATCAGAGATTTGTTGGAGCCGTTCGAATGCGCAGCCGGCTAGGTCGGGTGTTTCTTCACCATGAAAATCGTCAACGTATACATGCGCAGAGTAACCTTCCTCAGTAAAAATGTAAATCACCCCTTTCGTTGTGCTTTGACAAATCATCGCGGATGTCCGTAAACCGAAAGATCATCTGGTGTCGAAATATAACTTGTTATCGAAGCAAAAGCCGAGCAAGTTATAGTCTTGGATCGATTGGTAATTATATAATTGTCTGTAAGCTTGGTTGTAGGTCTTTTTTTATGGAGTAAACAGCCCTTGCCTTTCTGTACGATAAGTTCGCATAAACGATATTTGCCAGGAGACGTACAATGAATGGCTCGTGAGGATAAGTTGACTTTGGAATGCCATTGTTTACTGATCTGTATGGGGGGAAACTCAAATCCATCACTACTCTGCGTTTTGTAGATCCGCGTTTTGGTACTGTCTGTAGAGGTGAACAAATGAGAGGTTTGTGTAGCGGGTTGCAGGTGAAGGGGCCAGCTATGGCGTTGAAACCCAATTCCGTGGCGATGTTGTGTTCTACGTGTTCGGGAAAGCGAGTGCCGAGCGGTGATTATGTGAGGTTGACTGGAATTTTACCCTGGTTCCAGAGGTTTTCTAGAGAGAACAGCCGCGATGCGGCGATCAGCGAGCTTCTCGCTGCTATCGCAGCCCGCTGATCGCTCTTTCTCCGCGGCTGTTCTCTCTAGAAAACCTCTGGAACCCGACAGGGTGGAATTTCGTTCGAATCGAAGTTTATCGGCCAGCCGTATTGTAAAAAATCAACAATGACGTTATCGTGATAGTCCCTTAGATAACTGGCCCAGGCAGGAATATAAAGTTCGGTTTGTACTGGTATGCGTACTTCGAATGCATTTAGTTTGGTGGATTTTGTAGCCAGTTGTAAAATGGTTAACAACTGCGGTAATACGAAGCCGCCGGAGGTGACTCCCTTATGTGAGGGGTACATGGATGCTCGTCGAATGGTTTACAACTGCGGTAATACATATACAAATGGTTCGCTGGCGGAAGTTCAGGTATTTCAGGAACGTGTTTGATTGTAGGAGTGACTTGAAGAACAGCTTCGTTGATGTTGCAATTAGGGACGGACCATTTGAAAATTGATGGTGGGGGGGGGGGGATTTTTTTTTTTGCTCGATTTTTTTTAGGACTCCTATTGCTGCAAGAACGTTTTTTATGGCATCGGACCTTGCACGATATTTTTTTAAGGCATTCAGTACTTTGGTTTTACATCAAGAACATTTTACACGATTTTAATGTTTCTAGATTTATGGTATTTTCATGTACATTAATTACCTTTATTTAGTAGAAAACATATATATCAGCCATGTTTTTAGAAAAGGAGCCTAAGAACCCAAGACCCCCTTTTGTGAAAACATGCCTGATCTTGTGTGCCTTTAGCTTCAAAAGCCAGTAACTCGTTTTTTTTGCCTTTTTCTTGAAAGGGCAGATTTTACTGCTCTCTAAAACACTGGTTTCCTGTGTTCTGGAGACTAAACATTGGCTGAACCTGTTTCAACTAATGAATAAAGTTTCACCCTTGCTCGATTTTTTTTCGGGGTGACTTTGGCTCGTTCGCTCATTTTTCTGTGCAAATTCGGCCTGCTCAAATTTTTGATTTGGGGGGGATTTGCGGTATCCCCCCCCCCCCCCCCCCCCCCTCCCCTAACCCACATTGATCACGAGATTCTTCTTGCTAAATTACGTCACTACGGTGTACACGGTACAACGCACGATTGGTTTGCCTCGTATTTGGGTTCTCGCTCACAAAATAGTTTTGTAAATGGATCCTTATCTCGGGTTCGTTCTCTTAATTGTGGAATTCCTCAGGGCACAATCCTGGGCCCTTTGTTGTTCTTACTTTTCATAAACGATCTTCCTAGCTGTTTGTCTAATTCAACCCCTAGGATGTATGCTGATGATACTAGCCTTACATTTTCTAATATTAAACAACATCAGTGAACTTAACTCAGCAATGAATTACGATTTACAGTGTATTCATGAATGGCTTAATTGTAACAAATTGGCATTAAATATTACCAAAACCGAGTTCATGCTTATTGGATCCAGGCAGAAACTGACTAATATTTCCCAAACTCCAACTCCTGTCATCAATAACATTCCAATAAAACAAGTTCAGTCAAGCAAATCGCTGGGAGTTAATATCGACGAAAATTTGAAATGGAATAATCATATCGATGTTATATCCAAAAAAATTGCTTCCGGCATTGGAGCTATTAAACGAATAAAACCATATGTACCATACGGTATTCTTCTAACTATTTACACCGCCCTAGTCCAACCACACTTTGACTACTGTAGCCAAGTGTGGGGAAATTGTAACAAAGGACTAAGTGAAAAACTACAAAAACTTCAGAATCGTGCTGCACGTGTCTTGTTAAACGCTCCACTGATTCGACTCCAATGCAGAACATTTATTTAAAACACTGGAATGGAAAAAATTAAAAAATCAACGTTTATCTTCTTTAGCCACAATGGTCTTCAAATCTCTGAATCAGCTAGCTCCCGAATATCTCTGTTCGAAGTTCATTCCTAGGACTGAACTTACAAATTATGCCCTTGCCTTTCGAATTACGTGCACAGAAATCCCTAAATGCATTTAAATCCAAGCTAAGTTGTCACGATTTTGCAGGATTTCACTGTTAGTTAAAATAACAACACGGCGCTCATGGAAAGCAGGCTTCTTTATTTATTATTCTTTGTATTTTAGCATTTTTAACAATTGTAATTAAACATTTCTACATATTAGTAGATCACATATTTTAATTAACTTATACGATAGATTAGTATAGCATTAATAGCATATTTTAATATTTGTATATGACCTGATCGAGCACACCGTGTATAAATAAAGTTGACTTGACTTAAAAATACCCTAACCGTCAACAACGGGTGCTCACTCATTTAGCTCACTGAATTTATGGTGTTTAGAGCTAGATCACTAAACAACACATGCTTCTTCGTTCTCCCTATATATATGAACTAATGCAAATCCTAACCCCACATTTAAAAATACCCTAACCGCCAACAACGGGTGGCAAACTAATTTAGGGTGTTTAGAGCTAGTCACTAATTTTGGGTTTTAGAAATACATCATCCTAACCCTACATTTAAAAATACAACTAGCAACTTCATGACTAGTAATATACCTGTACCCAAATTAAACTGTGCGCTCCCCTTCGTAGCAACGTCGTTACCGACATTAGTGCATGATCACTTTTCTCAGGTATGCCTCTTATCCTCAACTCGCAATAGGCCAAATAAACAAAAACTTACAATGAGACGTGATCTTGCAAGATGTTTCTAATCAATTTAATAAGGAATTTGCTCATATCCCTTGGCCTTCTATGATAAGAAGTGAAAATATTGATCACTCGTTCAACACCTTTTATAATAAGATAAATCACTTAGTAAATAAACATGCTCCTTTAAAACAATTATCAAAACGTAAAATCAAACAACTTTTCAAAACCTTGGATCACAAAAGGCATAATGACTTCCATAATGACTTCTTCACTGAACATTCCAGACTAGAAAAAATGAGAAACTCTCTTTTTGAGACAAGGTCCTAGAATATGGAATTCTTTGTTTCCTACCATCCGTGATTTCACCAAAAAAATATTTTAAAAAGAAATAAAACAAACTTTTTGACCTTCTTTTCAAAGCTGATGACTATCTTGATGTCTCTCAGATTATTAGTAATTTAAAGTAATGTAAATTATATAATCTCCTTATTCCTTTTTCTTCATACTAAATCTAATCTAATAATTCACATTATCACTATTGTATTTTTCCTTACAGACGTATTTACTTATTGTATTGTTACGCCTTTCAATACTTTTATATCGCAGTCAGTTCTGTGCTATACCTATGTAAGTTCCTTATATGTCCCTGTAAATAGTGTGTTTTCTTCCTCCGCATCGATTAGCTTGCCTACTTGCAGGTGGAAGTTTGTATGTAATTTTTCTTGCGCTTATTTAATACATTGTTGTTGTTGTTACGGTCATATAACTCGGACTCGGATCTGACTCGGTCTCGGACTCGTCTCGATCTACGAATTTAGTACCCACACTGTGTATATACACCCGAATTGTAAAAGTACCCAACTTCCAACGTAAAAGGACTACCTTTAATGCTTTTCCCACCAACGGTTACATCACAGATGTGACTGCCTGTCACCGACGGCATATACCGTGTATCATAAGTGCCATCTTTGTTGTCTTCCAAGTCCTCCTGATCGATCAAAGAACGTGAACAACCAACGGCGTTTGGAGCTGTTATAAGAACTCGTACATCACTTTTACTCATACATCTAAACGGCTTGCCATATTGATCGTTTACAGTAACCTTAAATGAACACTGATTGCCTGGTATAACATTAGTAACTTTGTTTACAGCTCTCCAAACAACTCAGTTATTCTTCCAGCGTTTCCAAGAGCACCCCACACTTCATGGTTAACTTCTAATTGAAATGCATCACCTTGGCATGGTTTCTCGTTTACCGGTTTAGAAGCCAAATCAGACAAACGGGACACCAATTCTTTGTTGATTGACATGACGTCATTATCGCTGCCATTTTTCAAAGCGCTTTCTGTAAAATCTACGCTACTCTTGACTGTCGTCAGTCTAAGTATCAGTTCATCTTCTTGAGCGGTGAGCTGCTTCAACCTGTCCTTGCGTATCTCCTCAACTTTATCTTTCAGAGTCGCACGTGTTTGCTGTAGCACCTTAATCTGTTTATTATAAAACAGATCTACCTCCTGGCTGACAGCATTTGACTTCACTTCAACTTTCCTCTTCATTTCTGTTACCGAGGATAGAGCAGCTTTGATACTGGGAACTTTGTCTTCAGCTTTCTTCATAGCAGCTAGGATGGTTTCCTTTTCATTTCCGATCACATCAGACGTGAAGAGATACTTGTGATTCCGGTGATCAACAATGGTACAGTCGCGGCATATCAATTCCTTGCAGGTTTTGCAGAAGAGTTTCAATACCTCCCCCTTGTGCTTCACACATAATGACAACTTTTCCATCGCACGAGGACCAGCTGTCTTCATCTGGTCAAGAGTGATGATGTTGTGATGTTTTGTTGACAGTACACGCTGATGAGCTGTTATACAAAAGTGACACATAAAAGCACAGCAGTCTGTACACCTTCCCATGGTCGTTTCTTGGCTGTCACAGTTCTCACATTGCATTGGCCTCCTCACTTCTTTGTCTTCAGCCGAGCATATTGCTAATAGAGAGAGGAGGTTGTTGACCCAGAAGTTGACTTTTAGACCGGAGACAGCACTCGCGGTGATCTGCAATGATCAACAACCACTGACGAGTTTTAAAATGTACTGGGATTTTCGAGATTCAAGATGTTACTGTAAAAGAAAGGATTTCTTCTGCTATAAAAGACACGAGCAACGACAAAGCGACTTAAAATGTATGATTTGTAATATGATAATTAAACTGACGTTTTAAATTTGCTCTCTTTAACAACTAAGGATACTTTCTGATGAACGTTGTTCCCTCTATAAATGAACATCTAGTCCTTTAACTTGTAAATCATATCAAGAGAGCATAAGCATAAGTAAGAGAGGGAATCTTGTAGCGCGCGGTGTGTGATGATGTCTAATAGAATCCCATTGCATCTAGTGATTTACGAAAATAAATAAAGAATATACTCAGCTGTCTGAATGTTGCTGAAATTCCCGCCACGCGCCAGGAACCCATTGCGCGGTAAACTAACGAGCGAATAGGAATCAAGCTAAAATTAGACTGAGACTCACACGATGTTCAACTAAAAGTGCAGTCGTTGCTCACAAAATTTGGTTTTCCGACATCAAAACTGGATTTTTATGCACGAAAACACCTGTATTTTATTTAGGTACACTTAATTTCGATCTAATCTTTACCAAGAAAGCGAAAGTGCATTAACTGGAGACAAAATTGTGAATGTTTGTGAAAGATTGAGAAAACCGGCGGCCTGTTGAAACCAGTTGTCGCTAAGTGAAAATCTAAAACCTGACAAACCGAAGAGCTGCTGCACAAGTATATATACGCACAAACTTGTAAGTATTAAGTGTTCCTTACTTTTTAAGCAAATTACCAAATGTTAATGCTCAATTCTCACAATAAATAAACGG
Source organism: Actinernus sp. WN-2022 (assembly GCA_030867875.1). NCBI lineage: Eukaryota > Metazoa > Cnidaria > Anthozoa > Actiniaria > Actinernidae > Actinernus > Actinernus sp. WN-2022. The sequence continues at coordinate 31,737,230 of JAOWCC010000019.1, forward strand.
CCTGTTTTTAAACTGTTGAATGTTACCAAGGTTGAATAAAGGTTGAATAAAGTTGCGAAGTCCTCACCGTCTACTTATCGATATTGTTGTGTAAACCGATAAAATAATCTCTGTTGTTTGGGAATTTCTAGAGTGCACAACTAGTGTGTCCTTCTGTGATTTCCCTTTCGATAGGAGATTAGAGGTTCATCTGCAAGCCAGTGGATTGACTTTAGTTTGACATACCAGTGCTTCATTAGAACTCTTTCCAGATTCAGTATTGCTGGTTGTAACGAAAGTTAAAATTCCCTTTCGTTTTGTGTTGTTTAGTTTCAAGCGCTTATCGTGTGAGGAAATTGGACTTTGACTGTGTTTTGAACGAGATCATAAGCGGATCCTCTCCTTTAAAAAGGCCACTTTGGAAATCGCGTGAGTTCTAGTCAATTTTTTCCTTCCTCGGTAAAGTTGGTTCTCAGTAATGTGGGGGCTTCTCCTGTTATGAATCCTTTCTTACAACTGAAAGGGTGTGGCATGAGGAGAAATATGCGTACTGGAACGTTTTAGTAGGCTTGAAATGTGTTTCAACATCAAGTATTTGTTCAGCTAAGAATCTTGGTTCTTAGTAAATGCTGATTTACTCAGTTGGTCTTTTTATGAGCTTGGTAAGTGACTAAATATTAGTGACTAAAAAAAAATCCATACAAATGTTAGTAAATAAAGCCACTTACAGAGCTTGGGTTACCTGTGGTTCAATTCAGCCAATGAAATTTCGAGGATCTGACAGCACAATAGGCCTTCGCGCCACAAAGTTACTGAGGCGTGATATTCAACGGTCTTCGTGTAACCGCTGTACCCAGGTAAATTCAAACCCCAGATGGATTTTATTGGGGACAGTTTTACTGGGTAAACAACTTCAAGAAGGGGGAGTGTGACCGCAACTAATAGGTAGTACTTGTTTTCTTCCATTAAGAAACGATTGAAACCAGTCAAGCGAATGCTCCGTTTATGGGAATGTGTGATTTTCTAAATTATTCAATGATCAGTGTACATTTTTTGCTGTTATGCGTAAAATATTCAATTTCCAACCTTAAATGCTCTTAAATCTCCGCGTGCACGCCATACGCGTCATGTTCTTTCTGTTGTATGTCGTCACCTTTTCCTTTACATATGCGCGCGCAACTCTTTTGCACGTGCAGTATTTATTTTCATAATTTTAATTACGTCTGCACGCACGCATTACATTTTCCGTTACATTTGCGCGTGTAACCAGGAGCCTAATGGGCTCCTGTGTAACTCAACATCTTTTTTTACTTTTTATTTTCCGTTATCTTCTTTTTTCTTCTAAACCTTTTGCACTGATTTCCCTTCATTCTATCAGTTGTTACTTGTTTTGCTTTGTTTTCTTTATATAATTTATCGTTTCTTTTAGTCGGGTCGTTCCTCAGTTCAAATCATTGGGAGCTCCGCTCTTTAGGCTTGCCTAAATATATATATTATTAATTGATGTATTCAATTTCCGTACCTGGACGTCTGTACGACACTCTGGACAAGCAACCATCTTCTTGACCCGTGACTTGGCGACCAGGTTTTCCAGGCAGCGTCTGCAGTAGCTATGTAGACAGGGTAGAACTCGAGGGTCCTTGTACTGCTCCAGACAGATAGCACACGTCACCTGTTCTACCAGTCCTTGTGTCAGTGCTGCCATGTTTTATTTCACACCTACTAAGAACACGAAGACCTTTAACAGAGAACGGCATACGAAAACGAATTAATAATAATAATAATGGCCATATTTATATGGCGACATTTCACCACAGTTACGTCTTGTCAGTGAAATTACGTATCGCTCATAGCTGCCACGCTGTTTACAATTTTGAGAGCTGTGTGGTGGGAAACAATTGCCTGCTCTTTGTACCAAAGAGTATAACCGATTCTTTCACGTCCCATTCAAACATTGATTAGAACTGAGCTGAGTGGAAGGAGACAAGGCCAACAGCTTATAAGTCACTGTCAGGAGCTGGCCGAGTGTCGATCCCGCGAGGCCGTCCCGAGGGCTATTATCGATTTTCCCTTTGCACTCAAATAGTTTAGTGATCTCAAATAAGTAATTTCACGTGATTGCTATTATCCAATTAACTGCTTTGATGTTTTTACAGAGCGCGATGTTTGAAATTAAAATATGATATTTGGTATATAATAGTCTTTAATCCAACAAATACCAACATTGGTGCATAGGATAAAATACAATAATATAATAATAGTAGTATAATACTACAAATTATTAAGAGATATTACAATTATCATATACAGATAATATATCATAACAATATTTTGCAACTAATTTCGTAATGGACTCATCATGCATAGCAAGCACATACAAAAATAGTTGTCGAGTACCTAAAAAACGAAACGAGTTATTTACACTGAAAAGATTGTTAACAAAATCATTCCTGAGCTCAACGAACTTCCTATGACAACATGACATTAAATAGTGATATTCATCTCCAATTTCATTTAAATTACACAAATTACATACTCGAGCTTCGTACTGAACATTATAACCGCCAAGTGTGTGCGGATAATTTCATTTTGGTTCTTGCTTGGCGGTGTTTTATATTTTGGACTTCAAAAAGATATTTCTCAAGTCCAAACTTCGTCTTTACTTTACTTAAAGTTCGTAGCTTACCAAAGTTACCGCCATATTGAATCTGGTCCTTCCAGTAATTAGATAAATTATCATTCAGTTTTGCTTTAAATATTTACCCAAACTCCCCAATCGCACAACTGTAATAAATAATTTGCATACACCACAGCATGTCGATTAGATGTAATACAAACCCTCGCGGCTTTACCAACGAGAGTGTTACTGAATGACGGAGCCAGTACTTTGCTACAAGGGTAGATATTTGTACAATTAAAGGTACTCTACCTAATTCAGCATAAACTGACAAGTTAGTAGATTTAGCATGCACCCCCAAAATACGTTTGCAAAATCTTAGATAAAGTTTCTCAGTGATACCATGCACTAACCTCCTTAAGAAATTTCAGTTTGAAAGTTTCAAAAGATGAGATTTTGCCCAACAGATACACACCACAGATCTCACATCCGTACAATAGGGAGCTTCAGATTTGAGTACGAATACGACAACGAGTACGACTTTTCACAATCGACGAACAGTTTAAAAAGATATATGAACAAACACATACTCTTAGTAGCTTGTTCTCGTGTCTGCAGCATTGCTTGGCAGAAATGAAAGATTTGTACTTTCTTGCGACAGAGATATTTTGAGTCTAAAAGTCGTACTCGTAGTAAAAGTCGTACTCGTACTCGAATCTGAAGCTCCCTAATAATACGGGAACTACCACCGAAGAAAAGAGTTTTAGCAGAACTCTAATTGGCACCATAGTTAATAGAGTGGAATGGTTATGAAACCCGGCAAACTTCAAAGGGGCTACCAAAGGCGCTGAGATTTATGTTGGAAGGGGGCAAGACAAAAGATTGTGCAGGGTTATAGTTCATTAGCGTCCCCTGAACGACTGAACTCACACGTTTCTATTGGCTGATTGATTAACACATTGGAATTTCTATTGTATTTTGTGCAGGGTCACGGTTAAAAAAAGCTAACAAAGACATATAACAAAGAAGGTCGCTGGGTTTCATAACCATTCCACTCTATTAACTATGTTGGCACATTGTCTACATTCGAAAAACTTTTAAACAAACTGTGGTAAGCACGTACCAACGCTTTATTATATAATTTTTTTCTGTGCAAGTTTGAAGCCACCAGCAAAATGAAGAGTTAAACCTAAATATGTATACTCATTAACACACTCCAATTGGTCGTTACCAAAATACCACCTAGAGGTTGTAACGGAGCTCCCGCGCGGACCAAAACGCCAGCGGACACCACAGGCAGCCCAAGCTCAAAGTTTGAATTTATTTGACAGTTGAACTACGAAGGTTCAAACTTCCAGAATATCTGGTATTTTATCGCACTAAATGGCAAATGAATAACACAATAAACTTGCTTTGATGAAGATTAAGTTGTTGTGTCTTGAATTTGGGGGTTTGGGGGCCGATTTAACGAGTTTCTAGGAAAGATGGATTCACTCTACCTCTATTTAGGTAGAGTGAATCCATCTTTCCTAGAAACTCGTTAAATCACTAAAGGGTTATCAAGTAGTTCTGGAAGGAGGATGTAACATGATATACTTTATTGTATGCATGGGCTCCCTGTGTAAGTGTGAGCATGCACACTGGCATGGGACCGGGACGAGCATGCATGGCAAAGATGGCGACTTCTATTGAACCGTTGTTTTAAACCAGAATCTGTTCAGTCTCGTTAGATTAAACGGCCATCGATAACATAACACCAGTCCTTAAAGATGAAGACACCGGCGCCTTAATATGTGCATGAACTGCGCATGCTCTTGCTATACTTGATTGATAGGCACTGAGTGATGTTGCCTAAAGGCTCGTGCAATTATTGAGAACTTTCAAAATACGCCTATTTCCAAAAAGGTTGTCCTGGTCAAGCGACATTCCCAGACCGCAATGGATTGTGGATGTACCTGAAAGTCTGGTGAATTCGTTTGTTTAAATTTATGGTCTTCTGCGTGTCGATTTTCGAATTACATCGTAGTTTACGGGAGAGTTGGAAACAACCATACAAAAGAAAATGAGGTATTCCGTCTTGATCCATATCGGTCTGATAATGTCATTTAATTGTCGCTTGACCGGGAGAATGATTTTAATTAATATTTCGCGAATAGAACAGTATCTAGCAGAGTGTCAAATAAATAAATAATTAACATATTTGAACAGATACTAGCAAACCGGATGTATCGAAAACGAAGACACCGAAAACGAAGACACCGAAAACGAAGGCCCTGAAAAACAAAATAGAAATTAATACGGAAATATCCCGGCATTCAGAATGAAATTTTAAAATCTGCCGTTCACGACAGGGAATCTGAAAAAATTCCGGGAATTAGGAGCCTTGGTTTATTAATTCCGGAAATTTATAGGGCGCTCCTCAACATTTTCGGGAGATTTCTTAGTATTTTTCGGGAGATTAGACCTTAAAAAGAATTTTCGGGAGATTGTTTTCTTGTAACAACTGTAACAACGTTGGTCTTGTAACCGAATATATATTATTCTCGATAGAGGTCTTCGTTTTCGGGGTGTCTTCGTTTTCGATAAACCCATATTTCAGCGACCGAGAACGATGGCCGGCGTTACAATGATGTACAACCGTGCATGCCGACACAAAACGTTGGTCATTCATTTCGACAGCTCTATAGGTCTTCATTTTCGAGGTCTTCGTATTCGATACACCCTAGCAAAACGGTAAACTCACGATTGTCAAATAAACAATTAACATATTCTTGTGTGTGAAGCGACGGACCTAAGTTGCTAACATTGCTATAGCGCTTGTTCACATCTCTAGCTCCCACACGTGTAGCGTGGTGGCTGGGGTTTAAAGCAGCTTTCGAGCTCGCCTATGATCTAAAGTGAGGCTGACGGTCTTGGGGGCTATGCCATGCTGATGAGTCCTAACAAGGACGAAACAGCTGTACATGGTTGCCACTCTACCGGTAATAAGATGTGAGCATGCGTATTAGACGCTAGCTACGTCATAGCGTGTGTTGGGTAGTGCCATGCAACGAGTTTGGTTTATATTAAAGGGGCCGTCTCACCCACAGTGCTTAGCGTGCTTTTGTTATTGTTTACAAACGGGACTTTGACCCATTCACGGCGGGGACTTCACGAACTGAGCGTATTCTTTATGTTGGTGACACAGATAATTTTGATTTGAATATGGATGACCTTGATGAAACTAATAGTACCTTACAAGTTGAATGTGAAGTCAACAAAGTGTTATACAGCAGTATTTGGCTGTACTATAACATTTACCGCTCACCCGTCGCTGCTATAAACAGAGAACACCGGCTCTCCGGGTAATAAATAATTACTGAAAGCGAGAGGTTTCTCTGGTGTTTCTCTCCTCGGTTTTATTTTTACTTGCAGACAGACAGAGTGAGAGATATCTGCTAGCAGGCAATCTCGTTGCTGGCAGTAGCAGAGAACCAGTTCAAGAGAGAACAGTGAACTGAAAGGCTGAAAGGATGGCAGAGATGTAGAGAAGATTAAAACCACACCATAAAACTCTGGAAAATATGTGAGCGCATGCGTTTTAAAATGTTTGAATTTGGAGTAAATAGGAAGTTTCATGCCTTCATAGCAATATTATTATTCACTCACTCACTAACAAAGCTTCAGAAGTCGCTCCCATGCATCTCAGTATAATGAATCAGTGTCGATGTTAGAGTTTTCTAAACATTGATTTACAGTAAAGCATACAACTGAAGTTACTTCTCATGAAAACGAATATATAGGCATCTATCGGAAAGGAATATTAGAGCTACAAATGAATGCGAATGGTTTTATTCACGAAGAGGCCAAGGCATTGAGCATACTTAACCCGAACCTCGAATGTATACAGTACTAACTGAGTAACTCCGACTACACCATATTTTCCAGGGAGCTCACTAAGAGCGAAATATCGGTCATTTCTTGTTGGTGTTCTTATCCAGCTATTTTCTTCTGGAACTTAACTTTGTCAAAATACAATTTTTTTAAACACTACAAGGTAGTTAATCCCACTAATGGTTATATGATCTTACCAATATATAATTCCTCTCCTGCTCTCTAAAAGCCAGCGTCGGCGGTAAGTTTACTCGAAAAACACTTCCAAGAAGCAGTTTTTGGTCGGCACGAGTTTTCCAATCAGATTACACAAGAGCCCATTGTTCGATGGATAACACGTGACAGGATCAACCAATTAGATTCGACACCCGCAGGAACTTGGTTCTGAACGGGAGCTCAGATTTTAGCCATTCTTAACCACTATTCGGGGGTAGAAGCGGAATATTTTCACTCTAAAAATTCCGTATTCCTCTGCTCTCCCGAGGTAAATATTCCCATTCCCTACTAATTTTTTTTGGGATATTCCTTATTCTTTTAAATTTTCGAAAGTGTCATGCGCTTTATTGAAATATTCCGTATTCAGTATATTTTTCAGGCAAATATTCAATATTCCTCAGTTTTCAACCACGATATTCAATATTCAATATTCCGCTTCTACCCTCGACACTATTTTGCCGAAACCAAAGGTTTCTTCGACTGAAATAACAAGATGTTCAGTTATTCTAGGGCTGACAGGACTTAAGGGACTTTCGATGGAAAATTGTGGCCGGGTCAAACACTATAACCGAATTGTAAGTATAAACACAAACTTTAATACAAGTTTGCAGTGTTGTCATTTATTAGGAGATGGCTTCAAATAGATTAGAAACTGGCCCGATTTCTCAGTTCTTGGATCTTAGGGACCATTCATGCATTATTTATGCCAGGGGGTGGGCTGGCTTAGATCCAGATCCAGATCTAGATGAAATTTGTAAAATAGCCCATTTTGTGAATGGTATCGAAACACCGTAAACAATACGCATTTTCAACGACTTTGTAAACCTCTTAAACCTGGAGCCCTTTGGACCCTTTGCACAAATTAGACACTTAATTTATTTATGTCACTGCTCATGCTAATTTCCAGGTAAGGTTAGTTGTCTAAAATGTTTTACTTTTTCAACTGGAAATTGGGTCGGTCTTAAACATTTATTATTATTTTTTGCTTTTCCAAAAAAAAACGTTCGGGCGAGATGGTAACAAAACAATTAATTGGGATGGACTAAATATTATCATTACGCACTAAAAATGGGAGATGACAACTCCAAGAAAGCCGCTTTGAGCAGTGCGTGTTACTCAAAAACGTGTTCAGCATAAGTTTTCCTTTGTCGCGATTTATTTTGCAAAAACCACGGCTGGAAAAAGAAATCTCCGAAAAAGTGTGTGCAATGTCCCGATAATGTTTCCAGTTTCTCGATAAATTCTGCTACTCTCCCGATTCCCCACATTTTCTTTAGATTCTCCCGAAGCAGACCTTCTTAGAGTTGTCACCCCCGTCTAAAATAAGTAAGGTATAAATTGTCTTACGTTTTTTACTTATTACATCAATACTTGAAATTCAAAAATGTTATCTGTTAAACACGAAGTTCCGGTATAAATGGGTGAGCCCCTCTTATTTTCACGCATGGCGAACTCGAAATGTGAAATTCAAATGAGTAATAACGTAGGCTTGCGAATCAGCCTCTCGTGTTAAAATATAGACTGCGAACAGTCCCTCCTTTTCCCTCCATTGATAGTAATTTGCGAGCGGAGCGAGCTGAATGCGTTCGAGCGGAGCTAGAGGAACGCAAATTACTATCAATGGAGGGAAAAGGTGGAACTGTTGGCGTGTGATCCCCGCCAAAATAAAGCATTAAATTGTGGTTATTGAATTCCATATAGGCAGTAATTGTAAGACTGACCAAATTCGATGATGGGAGCTAATATTTATGCCCACTTACCAAATTTGTGTTTTGAACATTGGTACCAAATTTCATTCCGAGTGAGTTGACAACCAAATTTATTTCCGAGTGAGTTGTGACAACCAAATTTCATTCCGAGTGAATTGTGACAACCAAATTTCATTCCGAGTGAATTATGACAACTAAATTTCATTCCGAGTGAATTGTGACAACCAAATTTCATTCCGAGTGAATTGTGAAAACCAAATTTCATTCCGAGTGAATTGTGACAACCAAATTTCATTCCGAGTGAGTTGTGACAACCAAATATTTCATTGAGCCACCCGTGTCCAGTCCATCGCGCCGTCCGCCACGTTACTTGTACCCAGACTACCCTTGGAAGTGAGCGGCTTGTTAATTTATTTCCCGATAGCTTCACAGAGGTTGTTCATCTCTTTGAGCCAGGCCGAATCATTACTCTCAAGAACGATAGAGCTGACGGAACTTACTGTTTAACAAGAACTCTTGTATATTTGAGAATTAAATTAACCACATTCTATTATATCGAATATACATGTTCAAAAAAACATCGTTACTGATTTTCATAATTTAATATAGGTCGACCATATAAAATATGCCTGCAAGGTGTGGCTTTGTTGCTTAGCATTTTAAAAAGGATTATTATTATATAATTCTCCCAAGAACGCACTAAATGGGAGACCGTATACAGTCGAGTGGCTTCACATCACCAAGATTGGGGGTTGCTGCCAGCCATCTCCTGGAGAGAAAACTCAATATTAAAAAGAATTTGTTCTTAAATATCTTCAAAACTAAAAGGCATAATGTGCCTCACGTTATCAGTGGTAATTTTAACACAGAAAATGAAATGGGCCCCCCAGAATGGAAAATATACGGATGGTCAAAAATGGGGGATGGGGGTGGTACCCTGCGCTGACAGCTGTGTCTGTTGAAAAAAATGGGTCCCTATCTGGGACATGTGTTTGACCTGCTCCCTTATATTGGTCTATAATCGTTTATAATGTACATGTAAAACAAAACTATAATTTTTGACTGGAAAAGACGTTTGTGTTTGATGAATAAAATGTAGTAGTATTCATTCCCGTTTCAGTTTCATTAGTTAGCACTATCTTTAAGAGCCTGAAAGGCCCGTTCAAACGAATCCAACATGCTGGCCCAATACCATCCAACATTGTTATATTAATAATAACTTAATTTACCCACGGTAAACTCATCAGGATTTTTACATATGAAAATAACGTAAGATACCTACAATACAAATACTACTAATAATAGACTGTAAGCTTATATACTGACTATAAGCGATTAAAATATTGTAAGAACTATTAAACTACAAATATACAACTTTAATTATAATTTATAGTTAACTCTAAATGACTACAAACATCAACAAAAGGACCTGTTTTACATGAGTGCCGTGCTTCTACTTAATAATCTAATTGATGTCAGAAAAGTAACTGCTGCAGGCAGAGCAGAAATTGCTTAGAGGAAATTGTTGGATTCAACATGATTCAACAGAGGGGATGCAGGTTGGCGCAGTCAACAGGCCCTGGTATACCACGCGGACATGCACGGACTTTGTCAATTAACTCTTGCACGATATTAAACCGCCTCCCGGTTAGCTCTGGTTAAGTGCCGGTCTGTTGTGCGGGAGGTCGCGGGTTCAAACCCCGGCCAGCGCAAAAATGGCGCATCATTAATGACCTATCGTGGCCCGCTGGCCAATCAGTTAATGATTTATGCGGGTATTAGCGGCCATCCCGAGGGGGCGGCCCACGGGCAACCCACGGGCAACCCAGGGGCTTAGCAGGGGATTTGTAGCAAAAACATGCCCCACACGTGGGGCATTAGAGCACTTTTGCGTTTTCGTCAAAATACCCCGGGGACATACCCACGGGGTTTGCACGTAATCTGCTGTCTCAACGTTCAGCGGTTTTCGCCATAGGACTCGCTCTTCTTTGTCCTTGAGGTAAGTCATATGATTATCATTCAAATTATGAGATTAAATTAAGCCATCCACTGTCGGAAGACAACAAAGAAATAAAGGATAATATTTGTATAAAACTATTACGATTTTTGACACTTCTAAAACGTTTAGCTTCTAATACTTATAACATGTTGCCCAGGTTGCCCCAGGGGTGGGGGTTTTTGTCACAATTTTCTGCCCCACCCGAGGGGTTTTAGCATGTAATTGTCATGGCTGCTGTGACAAATGCCCCTGGGTGCCCGGGGGCCGCCCCCTCGGGATGGCCGCTGATACCCGCATTAGTCGCGCTCTCTGAGCCGAGATGGATGAAAAACTCCTAAAAACAGCCTAAAATGGTTCCAAGAGAAGAAAAACCACAAAGGAAACAACATAGAAGCGAAAAGGTATGTTTATTTATACATTGTACGGCAATTTGAAAGGATTTATAAAACCCCAAACATATCTTCTATTTTCACAAACCCATAGATTGGGCTACCTGTGCTTTTTGGTAATAAAGCTCGGTAGGACTTGAACGCGACGCCCGGCTTCAATTCCCCGCATGTAAAAGAGTCATTTTAACAAGTAAGTCAACATATTCTGCCTTTTATAATTCCCTATCGCTTTTTTAGTGGTCAGGCTTTTCTAGAGAATGCCTCATGTGGGCGTAGTCACAAGCTACGTAAAATTTTAGATCTAGCTGTAAAAGTTTGGGCACCAACCTTAGCATGACTAGCGTAAAGAGTTCAAGAGCTGTAATATGAAGTGACAACGCTCCCAGCCCCGGGCTCCCAGCTCGGTGGGGATCAAAGGTGAACGCGATGCATTCGTGCCTACATGTAGCGCCGCCTCCTAATAGATACGTCAGATGTGAACGATAAGTCTGTAAAGTTCCGAGGCGCGGTCTTGATGATTGTACTCCGTTAAAATGAGGGAAGAAAGTTAGCCACCATGCACGTAATGTCCAGGCGCATATCGTTGGATATGACGAATCAAGTAGAATTATGTGGCAGACGCGGGGAGACGGTGGAGAAGACGTGACATAAACACCCTACCAGGTTTAACGCAGGTGATAACGACCGCTAATTTCCCTATCAACGATTGAAGTTGTTTTTAGTAAAATATGTTCTGCCAAGCCAGGCTGAGGGTTAATTCTTCACGACTTCAGTCAATTCGTCAACTCGAAATGAAGGCACTGTTAAGGTCATTGCAATTCTTGGGTTGCAATCAATCCCTGGAGATCAGTCAAAAGACAAAGACGCGGCAGCTATGTTGGAGGACGGAACAAAAGACACTAATGAGGAATCTGTTGTTTATGTTCCTCCAACATGGCCGCCGTGCCCTCATGTGCAACCCAAGAAGAGTGTAACCACACTGCCGAGGCAAACCATTTCGGCCGATGGTAAACAATCTTTAAATGGTGAAGACGCGAGTCCTAGATCATCAAAGATTTCTTGGAGCCGTTCGAATGCGCAGCCGGCTAGGTCGGGTGTTTCTTCACCATGAAAATCGTCAACGTATACATGCGCAGAGTAACCTTCCTGAGTAAAAATGTAAATCACCCCTTTCGTTGTGCTTTGACAAATCATCGCGGATGTCCGTAAACCGAAAGAGCATCTGGTGTCGAAATATAACTTGTTATCGAAGCAAAAGCCGAGCAAGTTATAGTCTTTTTTTTTATGGAGCAAACAGCTCTTGCCTTTCTGTACGATAAGTTCGCATAAACGATATTTGCCAGGGAGAGGTAAAATGAATGGCTCGTGAGGATAAGTTGACTTTGAATGCCATTGTTTTCTGATCTGTATGGGGAAAACTCAAATCCATCACTACTCTGCGTTTTGTAGATCCGCGTTTTGTCTGTAGAGGTGAACAAATGAGAGGTTTGTGCAGCGGGTTGCAGGTGAAGGGGCCAGCTATGGCGTTGAAGCCCAATTCCGTGGCGATGTTGTGTTCTACGTGTTCGGGAAATTCGAGTGCCGAGCGGTGATTATGCGACGGGTTGCCTGTGGAATTTTACCCTGGTTCCAGAGGTTTTCTAGAGAGAACAGCCGCGAGGCGGCGATCAGCGAGCTTCTCGCTGCTATCGCTGATCGCTCTTTCTCCGCGGCTGTTCTCTCTATTAAAAACATAGTTGTTCATTCTCTTTCCTGTATTGTTGAAGACCATGGTTTTTGTTTTTTCGATATTTACTTCTAAATTGTATTGGTTGCAATATTCCTTGATTCTATGTAGATATTTCTGTAGACCTTCAGCGGTCTTTGATAGTACAACCAAGTCATCTGCATATATAAGGCAACTTATTGTTTTATTTTGGATTTCGACTGGTTCTGCCAAGTCGCCCTGATTAAGAAATTCAGGCAGGTCACTAAGGAATAGGTTAAATAGCGTTGGACTTAGCATACACCCCTGCCTAACCCTTTATAACATCTAAATTCCTCTGATAGATGACCCCCCTTTTGTGAAAACATGCCTGAATTCTTGTGTGCCTTTAATTAGCTTTAAAAGCCAGTAACTCGTTTTTTTGCCTTTTTCGGCTTGAAAGGGCAAATGACAGTTTAAGACTTTTCTGGCCTTTCTATCCCATAATTTGCTTGTGTGAGATTATCCCATAATTTCTTTATTTAAGAGCTAGAGGTTAGGGTTAGGTTAGAAAAACGCCATTTTCTGGTATTTCTACTCAAAATACGGCAACATTCCATCGACTAAACTTAATCTACAGGAAAAGAACGTTGTATTGCCGTGTAGTGCATCGAAATCCATTAAAAGCTTTAGAAATGGCGCCACTTTTAAATTTAGGTTACACAAGTAACTTTGAGAGATTAAGGTTAAGTTAGAAAAAAAAACAATTTCTGGCATAATTTCTACTCAAAATCCGGCAAAATACCATTGATTAAACTTAATCTACAGGAAGAGAATGTTGTATTGCCGTGTAGTGCATCGAAATCCATTAAAAGCTTTAGAAATGGCGCCACTTTTAAATTTAGGTTACACAAGTAACTTTGAGAGATTAAGGTTAAGTTAGAAAAAAAAAAAATTCTGCCATAATTTCTACTCAAAATCCGGCAAAATACCATTGATTAAACTTAATCTACAGGAAGAGAATGTTGTATTGCCGTGTAGTGCATCGAAATCCATTAAAAGCTTGAGAAATGGCGCCACTTTGAAATTTAAGTTACACCGAGTAAATTAATGTGTACCTGTTGGCTTTAAAAGCCGGTAACTCGCTTATCACGTTTTCAATTTTTTCTCAGACCTAGTGGGAAATGTACGTCTTCCACAAAGCAAATCGTTGCGCCATACGCCAGGCAAAGTTGGTTTTTCGCGAAATTTATTGAACTAGTCCTCCGGCACCCCTCACCCCCACATAAAATACCTAGAGATCAATTATGGGATAGAAAGGAAACTGTCATTTGCCCTTTCAAGAAAACGGCAAAAACACGAGTTACTGGCTTTTAAAGCTAAAGGCACACAAGATCAGGCATGTTTTCACAAAAGGGGATCTTAGGTTCTAAGGCTCCTTTTGTGAAAACATGCGTGATATACACGTATTCTTCTTGAAATCTCTACCTCACACTCCTTCCCAGATGGATACTTAAAATTGTACTGTTAATTCGTGCATCATATTGTATTGTAGTGCATCATATTGCATTGTTCCGTAGTCTCAAATTAAAAAAAATTAAAAAGTGCTCCACATTGGCATATATAACTATAATCTCTTGTATCTGTCCTATGGGAATGTGCCTTTGATTATGAGCTTAAATAATATACCGTGGCATGCGCCGTTTGATGTAGCCAAGCCAGGGGCGTAGCTTCCTGTACGCATATACGCACGTGCGTACACTTTGAGACGAAAATTCCCTGTTTGGCCTTGTTTTTTTTTACGAGAGGGGGCCCTTAAAACCGGTAGCTACTGCACTTGTGCGTACATCTTGAAAATGCCTAGCTACGCCCCTGCAAGCATAGGGTGATCTTTGGAGCGTACACGACACTTGTGATGGGCGTTGTAAGCTTCTTGATCTGTCATCGCACGAACATCGCACGAGCATGCTTTCTCTGATTCGGGCTTTGGTGTGGTGCGTGACGAGTTTGGCGCTTGAAAAGCAGTAGCATTAACTGACTTGGTCGATCTTTGGTCGGAATGTTTGAAGGAGCCTTGCAATGATCTCGCGGATTTCAGTACTGCTTGTCCAATCTAAGCGCTTGAGTTCGACCCGTTTCTTGACATGTGTGTGGAAAGCGCGCACACTAGCATAATTTGTGGTTTTAAGCATCAAGAGCTCTAGGTGGGTGAGCATTGCACTTTTAAGTATGCTTTCGTATGATTTGATCGTACTTATAGGTATAACCTGCCACGAATTCTGATAAATCTAGCTTTGAGTATTCTGGGTTAATAGCCATACCTTGAATGAAGTCCTTTTCGGGCTTCTTGTTATCACGATGCTTTTCGTCGGTATCCGAGTCTTGTGGTGTTACAAACTGGTGTTGCTAGTTTATCTTTTTCGATTTTTTGTGCCATGCTGAGATGTTGTCGATATATATGCGAATGATCGTCGCTTGCCTTTGAGAGTGGAGTGTGCTTGGTCGGTTGAATACCATTATCCAGTGAATTTTGGGCTGTACCGTCTGGTTAAAAAATCGTAAAGAAACTCCGCTTCTTGTTTTTCTTTAGCTTTTCTGGAGGTCTTCCGGCGGGCGCCGGTATAGGGTCAGATTGAGCGATGAATGAGTTGGGAGTTCGAAATTAAACGAGTGTGGGAACTATGCTAGTCATGAAGTTGCTAGTTGCAGTTGCGACTCCAAAATCCTAACCCTACATTTAAAAATACCCTAACCGTTAACAACGGGTGCTCACTCATTTATGGTGTTTAGAGCTAGTCATGCACTAATGAGTTTTTAGGGCTAGATCACTAAACAACACATGCTTCTTCGTTCTCCCTATATATATGAACTAATGCAAATCCTAACCCCACATTTAAAAATACCCTAACCGCCAACAACGGGTGGCTAACTAATTTAGGGTGTTTAGAGCTAGTCAGTAATTTTGGGTTTTAGAAATACATCATCCTAACCCTACATTTAAAAATACAACTAGCAACTTCATGACTAGTAATATACCTGTACCCAAATTAAACTGTGCGCTCCCCTTCGTAGCAACGTCGTTACCGACATTAGTGCATGATCACTTTTCTCAGGTATGCCTCTTATCCTCAACTCGCAATAGGCCAAATAAACAAAAAATTACAATGAGACGTGATCTTGCAAGATGTTTCTAATCAATTTAATAAGGAATTTGCTCATATCCCTTGGCCTTCTATAATAAGAAGTGAAAATATTGATCAATCGTTCAACACCTTTTATAAATCACTTAGTAAATAAACATGCTCCTTTAAAGCAATTATCAAAATGTAAAATCAAACAACTTTTCAAAGCCTTGGATCACAAAAGGCATAATTACTTCCATAATGACTTCTTTATTTAACATTCCAGACTAGAAAAAATGAGAAACTCTCTTTTTGAGACAAGGTCCTAGAATATGGAATTCCTTGTTTCCTATCATCCGTGATTCCACCCAAAAAATATTTAAAAAAGAAATAAAACAAACTTTTTGACCTTCTTTTCAAAGCTGATGACTATCTTGATGTCTCTCAGATTATTAGTAATTTAAAGTAATGTAAATTATATAATCTCCTTATTCCTTTTTCTTCATACTAAATCTAATCTAATAATTCACATTATCACTGTTGTATTTTTCCTTACAGACGTATATATTTACTTAATTATTGTATTGTTATATATGCCTTTCAATACTTTTATGCTTTTAATACTTTTAGTTCT
This sequence comes from Actinernus sp. WN-2022, assembly GCA_030867875.1. Classification (NCBI taxonomy): domain Eukaryota; kingdom Metazoa; phylum Cnidaria; class Anthozoa; order Actiniaria; family Actinernidae; genus Actinernus; species Actinernus sp. WN-2022. The sequence continues at coordinate 31,753,452 of JAOWCC010000019.1, forward strand.
GTGCTATACCCATGTAAGTTCCTTATATGTCCCTGTAAATAGTGTGTTTCCTTCCACCGCTTCGATTAGCTTGCCTATTTGCAGGTGGAAGTTTGTATGTAATTTTTCTTGCGCTTGTTTAATAAATTGTTGGTGTTGTTACGGTCATATAACTCGGACTCAGTCGGATCTGACTCGGTCTCGGACTCGTCTCGATCTACGGATTTAGTAATACATTCTTGCTGCACACATTATCCAGCCTTCTACCGGTTCTACTTACCTGCGTAACTTCCAACGTAAAACTACTACCTTTAATGTTATATAACTCGGACTCGGATCTGACTCGGTCTCAGACTTGTCTCGATCCCAAGATTTAGTACTGGTACGGCCAATTAGGTCTGTTCAAATTATCCAATTGGGCTTCAACGCCATAGCTGGCCTCTTCACAGTTTTCACCTAGCCATCTGTCATTATCCAATTGGGCCGTCAAAGTCATAGCTGTCCTCTTCATCTAGCCATGTCACAACTTCCAACGTAAAAGGACTACCTTTAATGCTTTTCCCACCAACGGTTACATCACAGATGTGTCTGCCTTCCACCGACGGAAAATATACATAAGTGCCGTCTTTATTGTATTTCAAAGAACGTGAACCACCAACGGTGTTTGGAGCTTTTATAAGAACTCGTACATCACTTTTACTACATCTAAACGGCTTGCCATATTGATCGTTTACAGTAACCTTAAATGAACACTGGTTGCCTAGCATAGCATTAGTAACTTCGTTTCCAAGCAGTCTTCCGTTGATGGTAACCAAACAAAGATCAGGCTCTCCAAACAACTCAGTTATTCTTCCAGCGTTGACAAGAGCATCCCACACTTCATGGTTAACTGCTAATTTAAGTGCATCACCTTGGCATGGTTTCTTATTTACCGGTTTAGAAGCCAAATCAGACAAACGGGACACCAATTCTTTGTTGATTGACAAGACGTCATTATCGCTGCCATTTTTCAAAGCGCTTTCTGTAAAATCTACGCTACTCTTGACTGTCGTCAGTCTAAGTATCAGTTCATCTTCTTGAGCGGTGAGCTGCTTCAACCTGTCCTTGCGTATCTCCTCAACTTTATCTTTCAGAGTCGCACGTGTTTGCTGTAGCACCTTAATCTGTTTATTATAAAACAGATCTACCTCCTGGCTGACAGCATTTGACTTCACTTCAACTTTCCTCTTCATTTCTGTTACCGAGGATAGAGCAGCTTTGATACTGGGAACTTTGTCTTCAGCTTTCTTCATAGCAGCTAGGATGGTTTCCTTTTCATTTCCGATCACATCAGACGTGAAGAGATACTTGTGATTCCGGTGATCAACAATGGTACAGTCGCGGCATATCAATTCCTGGCAGGTTTTGCAGAAGAGTTTCAATACCTCCCCCTTGTGCTTCACACATAATGACAACTTTTCCATCACACGAGGACCAGCTGTCTTCATCTGGTCAAGAGTCATGATGTTGTGATGTTTTGTTGACAGTACACGCTGATGAGCTGTGATACAAAAGTGACACATAAAAACACAGCAGTCTGTACACCTTCCCATGGTCGTTTCTTGGCTGTCACAGTTCTCACATTGCATTGGCCTCTTCACTTCTTTGTCTTCAGCCGAGCATATTGCTAATAGAGAGAGGAGGTTGTTGACCCAGAAGTTGACTTTTAGACCGGAGACAGCACTGGGGGTGATCTGCAATGATCAACAACCACTGACGAGTTTTAAAATGTACTGGGATTTTCGAGATTCAAGATGTTACTGTAAAAGAAAGGATTTCATCTGCTATAAAATACACGAGCAACGACAAAGCGACTTAAAATGTATGATTTGTAATATGATAATTAAACTGACGTTTTAAATTTGCTCTCTTTAAGGATACTTTCTGATGAACGTTGTTCCCTCTATATATGAACATCTAGTCCTTTAACTTGTAAATCATTATCAAGAGAGTATAAGCATAAGTAAGAGAGGGAATCTTGTAGCGCGCGGTGTGTGATGATGTCTAATAAAATCTATTTTTACTTTAGTAACCAGAAGTAGCTGAAGCAAAGTGTGCGAGCGCGCGATAACAATCTCATGGCGCGATACTGGCCGCGAAGATAGAGCGGTTTTCGATTGAGTGTCGAAAGCAACAAGTGGTTGCTTTGTTTTTCTATTGGCTGTGAGAAATGTTTTCTAATTATCAGCCAATCAAGTTGTGAACTAAAAACACGAGACAATTTTTAACGACGATTTTTCGCGCAACAATGTTGCGCGAAAAGTCAACATCGTGTAACATGGCGCTCTGGGCCCGGTTCCTGAAAGCCCGATTAGCGCTAATCCTGGATTAACTCTCAACAAAACATTTAGTTGTCATGGTAATTAACTCTGGATTAGCGCTAATCTGGCTTTCAGGAACCGGGCCCTGGACGATTTTTAACGCAATCTTCGTTGCGGCAACATGTTGCAAGTTTTGAATTACCTTCAAAAAACCTGCAACATTGTTGCCCGAATTTTGTTGGAGTTGCTTCGTGTAACACCCTCGCCGTTGACTTTTCGCGCAACGTCGTCCCAGAAACCTGTTCGCTACGCCCACGGAAACGAGGCTACGTCAACAAACAAAGACTTCACTCGACAGCCATGTTTCTAAACGAGGGTGTCGGAGTAGGAGCCTAGGTGCTAGCTAGATGTTGCGCTAAAAATCGTCCTGTGTAACATACCCGTTGCCGCAACAATGTTGCGCTAAAAGTTGTCTCGTGTAACATGCATTAAAAATCGTCGCGAAAAATCGTCGTTAAAAATCGTCTCGTGTAACATCACCTTAAAACCAAACGCAATCACGCAATCAGATTCTAAAGGTGATGTTACACGAGACAACTTTTAGCGCAACATTGTTGCGGCAACGGGTATGTTACACGGGACGATTTTTAGCGCAACATCTAGCTAGGTGACCTAGGCTCCTACTCCGACACCCTCGTTTAGAAACATGGCTGACGAGTGAAGTCTTTGTTTGTTGACGTAGCCTCGTTTCCGTTGGCGTAGCGAACAGATTTCTGGGACGACGTTGCGCGAAAAGTCAACGGCGAAGGTGTTACACGAAGCAACTCCAACAAAATTCGGGCAACAATGTTGCAGGTTTTTGAAGGTAATTCAAAACTTGCAACATGTTGCCGCAACGAAGATTGCGTTAAAAATCGTCCAGCGCGCCATGTTACACTATGTTGACTTTTCGCGCAACAATGTTGCACGAAATCGTCTCGTGTAACATCACCTTAAAACCAATCGTGAATTACTTCAGTTCGTGATTGGCCCATTGTGTTTTCACTTGCTCCTGTGATTAGCTATGTAATTACTTTGGTTTTGGTACACTCGACTGAAAACCGCTCTATTTTGTTGTCGCGCGCGCTCAGCTCAGCTCAGCTGCTTCCGGTTACTAATATTTTCTTTTTTCGAACAAAGAAATATATGATGTCGCAAATGGAGATCGGGGACCTCATTTAGTTTTAATATGTATATATATATATTTAGGCAAGCCTAACAGCGGAGCTCTCAATTATCAGAACTGAAGTAACGACCCGAAAATAACGATAAATTATAGAAAGAAAACAAACATAAAAACAAAAATAACTAGTAGAATAAAGGAAAATCAGCGCAAAAGGTTCAGCAGAAAAGAGAAGAAAACGGAAAAATGAAAAAAAAAAACATCGAAACTTTAAGCGCGTGCGCTGACGTTGTTCGAAATGACGTGCTCACATTGCGTCAGCAGCGCCTCAACCTCGTTCCCAGGGGTCTTTACGCGCCTAATCCAAGATGACATCATCTTGGATTAGGCGCGTAAAGACCAGTGGGAACGAGGTTGCTTTTAGCTCAAATCACAGATAATGGTCTGCATTTTCTCATTTTTCTAAGGCTTTCATTATAAAACATTAGCCAGAAATACAGGGAGGTCAAAGCTAGCGTAAATTTACGTCAAAATCCCTGGAAAAACTTTGGTTTTGAGATACTTTATGAAAATGTTTGTGCTGCGAGGACATTCAACGTAAAATCAGGCTGAGGCAGAATGATCTGGTCAAGTGGGCAGTGCGCGCGCATGTACAGCACATTTTCAGGCTTCCATATATCCCAGCATGCATTGCGTTGTACCTTATATTATCGTTTTTCGCGTGACGTCATCACTTGCCCTGTACACATCGCGTATCGAATCCTTCAGGACGAGAAAAGGGCAAAGATAAAGTGTTTTTAAGGAGTGTGACCTGATTTATATAAGTTGTGCTCTCATTATGAGCAGTCAAACGTGTCATACTTCGTCAGATAAATTTTCTTTATGTCTGCCATCATTTTCGTATCGAACTCTGTGGTAGAGCTGTCTATTTGAGTTTTATTGACGAGTTTCAGTCGATGGCAAAGAAAAGTGCGGATAATTTTTTAAGACTTTATAAAGAGTCATGTACTTGTTCGTTTCAAATCAAGTTGAAGTTGCGATATTGAGGTAAGATAAACAGTTTATTGACTTTTTGTCAGGGAGGTGTTTTACATCCGGTGTACATGTATTAAATTGTAATGCAATGGCACGATTCACGGACATTAAAAGAGTTTGATCGAATCTGGTGTAATGTTTTTATGGTAGTAATAATAATAATAAGTTCTTGAGAACGCAGTGAACTTATTTTAAACACACTAAAACTCCTAGCAGTAAATTAAAATTGAAACAATTTGATCCAATAAAGAAGTATTCATTCAGTCTTCCTTTTCGAGTTTGTCCGTGACTCGTGAGCTAGAACCATTCTAGAATAATTTCCCAGCTTGAAGTTGAAGAATTCACCGGCTACGAGTGCAATGTCTGCTAAAGTAGTAAAATGAAGCTTAACCTTTAAGCCCCAAGAGTGCCATATGACACTATATTACTGGTTACTTGCTTTGAGGGTTTAAATCTTACTAAGTTCAAAGAGCAATGCCCTGAGATTCCCACACACCTTAATGTATAGACCAATGATCCTATTGAACTGCATTAGGCATATTAAAAATTAATAATTTCATCTAAATCCTCCTTTCTTTGCATAAGTTAACTATAGTTGACATTATTTCACTTCAGAAATACGGACTAAAATGACAGTTACAGAAAAAAATATTTTTCCTCAGATTCTAAATTTTCTCACAAAAATGCATATTTCACATAAAATTTAGAGTTTCATGTTTGCACTAACCTCACTTTCTGTCTCCCAACACCTAAACTTGCCCAGCACCAAGCCATTCTGTCCACAAGCACTTCACAGCAAGCTAAATTCATCCATAATGACCGCAAAGCATGCCGGGAAATCCTACCAAAGAGGGACACGACCCTTCCTCCATCTTCATTCTTCGAAATATATACTAAAGCCATTTTGACCTAATAGCTTCATATTAGAATCAATGGCAAGTAAATGTTGTCCAATATTCCAAAAAAGCTATGATAGGTGGCTCCAGACCTCCATTTATAAAGCCCACGCTAAAGTGACAGAAGACGTCCTGCATGCCCATTCACGAGTGGAAAATGAGGCTCTTTCTCTATCACAATAGCAGGCACAGACTCAGTTCTTCGAGAAAGTGCTGATTCAAGCTCTCATCAGACTTAATGATGTCCTCCAGCCTTAAATTCTGTATTCCCCCAAACAAACTTCCCTCCAGCTCCGTAGCAATGCGACGTCAACGTATCCAAAATGGCCGACAAAAAACTTTGAGCCCCCAGTATTATTGATCAGATGAAAATTCCATGGTAATAGTGACTACAGTTTTCTTAGGGAGGAGGGTTTGTTGCAGTCTAGAATGAGCCAAAAATCAGTTAAAAGCCCTTGGGGCTTAAATAATTAAATAAAGGTCACGATTTGAAAAACAAAAACAAAGCAGAACTAGAGATAAACGATTCTCTGTAAAAGAGCATTAATTCAGTGGCAGTCAAAACGTTTTTGCGTTCGAAAGGAGAACGCCATCCTAATCTGGTATCTTTTTTTCGCCATTTTGAATAAATTAACCTCGTTCTGCCGCGTGAAAATTCGCACACGGTCGTTTGGAGTCGTTTCGTTTGTTGCGCTGTGGTTCACTCGGTAAGTAATATAATATTTCTTCAATCAAATGCAATGTTGTCTAAAAAGTACGTAGGTACGATTTATCAAAGCCTGAGAAAAGTGTGTACTACTTCTGGGCCATTTCCAAAACCCCATTCTCGAGCTACAACAAGCATATCCCCGGGGTGTACCCCCCGGGATGGCCGTTGATAAGTACATAAATAGACCCAGCTTAACAAGAAACGTAAATACCAAGTTTCATCTTCACCTTCACTTTATATAATTACTTTCGTCTTAGACTAAATTTATTTAACTTCCGTTGTTTGTAATTATCTTTATTTCCTCTATACCTTTTCCGACTGAGTGGTCCTGACTCAATAACCTTTAGGTTTTTTTCAGGGCCAACTCACTCATTATTTCTTAAAAATGTATAAATTGCATGTAATTTTCCTTCTACCATCTAAGTGAAAAATAAAATAAATTGCTGTCAACGGTCAGTTGCCTTGGGTCCGTCTATCGGCAATACCGGCGTAACACCAGTAATTTCGATGCTATCTCTCCGCGAGTATTAATTGTTATCCAGTGTAGCGTTGTGATCTCTCATAGCGACCTCTAACTCTTCGGTTGTCTTTCTCTGTATCTTCAGAGCTTGTTCGATTTTGGTCGTTTGTTTCTTGGTGCTTTGTAAAGCCTTCAGTACGTTGTCGTATTTTTCGTTCCACAACTTCATGAAAGTATCCTTACTTAAACTTTTAGCCATGTTTTAAATGATTTTTTATTGATTTTAGCTTAAGCTCTCAGTAACCACGACCGACCGCCATAACCGGTCATGAATACTTCGCTGTGGGACACAACGTGACACTTCAAGAAAATCAGAAATTGTTCCATTAATAGCTGCGGTTACACTAGACCAGTTTTACTAGGCATATTGGAAATTTATCCGGGTAAATTCGTGTTTTCGTGTCAAACCGATTTCCCCAGGAGAAAACGTACCTAGGTATATTTCCATAGTTACGAAAGAAAGAACTTTCTCTTGATAGCACCCCAGATAAGTCTTAGGGGTCGCTGCCGACCCCAGATAGTTCAGCCAATGAAATTTCGAGGATCTGACAGTACAAATCCACTCTGGTGCCGATCATTACACCCTGCAGCAGGACCTTCACCACCTCGAACAGTGGGCCTCCTCTTGGCAGATGAATTTCGCCCCACACAAATGCTACGCAATGTCTATCACACTGAAAAAACATCCCTCCACACACAGATACTCCCTCTGCAACTCGCACCTCGAAAGTGTTATCTATCAAAAATACCTGGGTGTCTACATCACTAATTCCCTTGACTGGTCTAAACAATCTGCCGAGGTGAGAAAGAAAGCTAGCAGAATACTTAGTGTCTTACAGCGGAACCTCTCGTGCTGCAGCAGAGTCGTAAAAGAGCGCACATACGTCAGCCTTGTGCGCCCTATTGCCGAGTACGCTACGGTGGCCTGGTCGCCACACCACCAAAAGGACATCAGAGCCATCGAGTCCATCCAGCGACGGGCCGCGCGTTTTACATGTTGTGACTATGCTCGCACGAGCAGTGTATCATCAATGCTAAACGAGCTTAACTGGCAATCGCTTCAGTCACGCAGAAATATTGCAGACCTTACTATGTTCTACAAGATTAATTACGGTCTAGTGAACATCACCTTTCCCTACGATATTCAACTTAGCACTTATACTCGTACAAGAGCTATGCACGAATATAAGTTCGTGCACCCGCTCGCTACTATAGACGCATTCAAGTGCTCGTTTTTGTCAGATCGATTCCACCATGGAATTCCTTATTGGGGACAGTTTTACTGGGTAAACGACTTTATCTGGGGTAGTGTACCCGCAGGTAATAGGTACTACTTGTTTTCTTCCATTAAGAAACGATAGCCTGCGTCGCATCCGAACTGAACCCCGGTTAAGTCCGGGGTTCAGTTCGGATGCGACGCAGGCTAAGAAACGATTGAAACCAGTCAAGTAAATGCTCCGTTTTTGGGAATGTGTGATTTTCTAAATTAACTCAATGATCAGTGTAATTTTTTTGCCGTTATGCGTAAAATATTCAATTTCCAACCTTAAATTCTCTTAAATATCCGCGTGCACGCCATACGCGTCATGTTCTTTCTGTTGTTTGTAGCCTAAGACCGAGAGAATACTGGATTGAACACGGTGGTAAAATCTTACTACTGAGGTACACGTTTCTGGCCGATCTGGATCACGGACAGGAAGACTCTTGATTTGATGTTTGTGACGTCACGTTACGTACGTACTGACGTCGTATTGCGTCAAAAAAGGAAAACATTACTTCCGGTTGCCGTCCGTGACTCACGAACGTCTGGTGCTTAAGCTCTGTGTACACCTCATTCATAAGGGCGTGGTCTCTGTATTTTCACAGTTTAGCTACATGTTCAATGTATGAAAAACAACATCCTTGCCATGCGAAAGAGCATACCAACATTGGTGATTCTGTAGAATTTGAGTGTTAAAGTTACAGAGATTTGAAATTAGAGAGATTTGTATGAGAAATACCATGTAGGCCTTTACAGCCTCGCTTTCATGTATTTTCTACATTTAAAATGCCAATAACTCGATAGCAATTTGAAGCATTGCTTTCAAACTGTGCTCAATGGGCCATTTTGACGATGTTGCGCGCGCATTGAGAACAATATACATGCAATCAAGAAAACAAAAGATTGTCATGCAACATTGAGTTTTGGCGGGCCACATTCTGGTTTTTGGCGGGCCACATGCTTTTGTTTTCAATGCGTGCGCAAAATCGTCAAAATGGCCTATTACTAATTTAGGTACAATCTTTCATGTGGTTGCAATAATTTCTCTGTACACATTAATCTTCCAATTTATGCAAATCAGTGGCGGCCATTATGAATGAGGTCTATTACGTCTGCACGCACACATTACATTTTCCGTTACATTCGCGCGTGTATTGTAACTCAACATCTTTTTTAATTTTCTGTTATCTTCTTTTTTCTTCTAAACCTTTTGCACTGATTTCCCTTCATTCTATCAGTTATTACTTGTTTTTCTTTGTTTTCTTTATGTAATTTATCGTTTCTTTCGGGTCGTTCCTCAGTTAAAATCATTGGAGCTCCGCTTTAGGCTTGCCTAAATATATATATATTATTAATTGATGTTTTCAATTTCCATACCTGGACGTCTGTACGACACTCTGGACAAGCAACCATCTTCTTGACCCGTGACTTGGCGACCAGGATTTCCAGGCAGCGTCTGCAGTAGCTATGTAGACAGGGTAGAACTCGAGGGTCCTTGTACTGCTCCAGACAGATAGCACACGTCACCTGTTCTACCAGTCCTTGTGTCAATGCTGCCATGTTTTATTTCACACCTACTAAGAACACGAAGACCTTTAACAGAGAACGGCATACGAAAACGAATTAATCTTATATAATAATACGCTAAGTGTGTGTGTGTGCGTGTGTGTGTGTGTGTGTGTGCCAGTGTGTGTAACGCTCTTTCCCAGTCTCCTTCGATCGATATCCTAATATGGAGGTGAGGACGCTCGCGACCGCACGCGTCTGAAAATGGAGCCAAAAGGTGATGGCCACAGGTATCCCAACGAAGACGACGAATCATGCGAAAAGTTCCTCTCTGTCAACTTGCCTCTTGGTCTTGGTTGAATTTGAGGAAATAATGTTAAAAAGAAATGAGTTTTCTCAAGTTATACACTTTATAGTTGGGCGAGCAAGCCATCGAGTTTACGGGAATCTGTTTTAGGGAAAACCTGGGCGAGCGGCAAGCCATCGAGTTTACAGGAATCTGTTTTAGGGAAAACCGCGGCGAGCAAGCCATCGAGTTTACAGGAATCTGTTTTAGGGAAAACCTGGGCGAGCAAGCCATCGAGTTTACAGGAATCTGTTTTAGGGAAAACCTAGGCGAGCAGGCCATCGAGTTTACGCCGAGACAACGGGAATGTTTTAGGGAAAACCTATCGCCCCTGTCCTATCGCCAGGCGCAGCGGCCGAAGTCAAACGACCGAACGAGGTAAGACGAGGTATTCAAACACAGTTAGAAATGTGGTCCGTGGAAAAGGCTGTTCATTGTTTTATCTTACAACTCTATGGTGTGTCTAAGAGTAAGACTAAGAGCAATATATTTTGTCCATGTCTGTTCTCTGTAGTTTCCTGTGTTCTTAAATATAAAAACAAATGTTTCCTCGCCCAACTATCGTAGGCTCTTCAGACCATAAATTCACTACAACCAGACATTCAAAATAACTGGGTTTTTGATTATTGTTTTTATTCCTTTTTTTTCTGCTTCGATCATTGCTCTTTTGGCGACCATATTTGTTTTCATCACACGAATCCATGACTCGATTGAGCTGCCTGTGATCGTCAGTTTTGACACTTTCTCGACAATAGGTATAATTGTGTTCATCGGTTTGAGAAATTAACTGAGATCCGTAAGATATTGCCTTTTTTATCAAAATATAACTTACGCAAAACACCTCCACTGCTCCAGTACACACGCCATTGCATTGTGTCAGGAGTCCGTTCGCCGGTTAGACTATGCTACTATATCATATTTGTTGATTTCATGCCGAAGGGATGGACCATTATATTTTTGAGGGAGGGTTGGGCAATTATTTCTGATTTTTGTTGTATGACTGAAAGTTCTGCACGAATTTTTTAGTCACCCCGTTTGCTTGCACGAATTTTTTCCCTTCAGTTTATTGTGCAGGATTTTTTTCCCGTTTCAAATCCTGTGTTCAATTTTTTTGGGGGTATTTCCACAACCCCTCCCCCCCCCCCCCCCCCCCCCCCTCAAAAATATAATGGTCCATCCCTAAGTTCCGCGGGTCCCTGCTAGTAATAATAATAATGGCCATATTTATATGGCGACATTTCACCACAGTTACGTCTTGTCAGTGAAATTACGTATCGCTGATAGCTAATAATAATAATAAAAATATTCCTACAGGAAAAACTCCCTCACGTACTGTGATTTTCAGGGAGGTCCTGCATAACTAAAAGTAATAATGAAGACTAAAAGGCTTTATAATATAGATACGATAGTACGCGCGCTCTGATTGGCTAAGAAGCCATGTTTTATCAGAGTATATAACATGGTTAGCCGTGTTATATAGTTTTCAACTGGCGGTTTCCTTTCATCGCGCGCATAAATCTATATTATAAAACAGATAAAGAAGCCTTAAATCCATGTTTTATACTATCATAAAACACTCTGGTCATTTGAGAACACTCTAGAAATGTTGAAAGCACGCGCCTTCGGCTTGTGCTTTAACATTTCTCTCATGTTCTCAAATGCCCATCGTGTTTTATGATAGTATAAAACATGGCTTAAGGCTTCTTTATTTGTTAAATAAAAGGTTAAGAACTAGAGCTAAAATGCTAAGAATACTAATGTTTGACAATAGTGCTATTACTTTTAAAAACTTTTAAAAACGATCAAATTCTCAGCGATCTTCGAATTGAGGTCAAATGCGTTCCAGTCTTCGATTGCTTGGAACGTAAAGCGCTGCTTTCCCCAATTTGTGCGGACGCGTGGGAGATGTAAATCTCCACTCCGGCGCGTATTGTAATTATGGTATGCATTATTCTTTTTAAGATTAAAGTTAAAATTAATAGTTATTCAAACACTTAAAAATAGCTATACAGCGATGGTTGCGACGGCGACGACTTAATGGCTGCCATTGTAGTTGTTCTATAGCTTGTGTTCCTAAAGAGTGTCTAGGTAGGTCTAAGATTGTTCTGGCAGCATTATTTTGTAAAGTTTGTAAATGGCCCATGAGAACTACATTGTTTTTGTCGCCCCATACTAAATCCGCATAGTCAAGTAAAGGTAAAATAAGGCTATTATACAGTGTGATACGGGCATCTAATGGCAGCAAGGTTTTCACACGGCGAAGTACTCCAAGCCTCTGACAAACTTTCTTGCTTAGGGCATCAATATGTTCAGCCCAGCTCATATTCTGTTGTATTTGTATACCGAGGTATTTAAAAGATTCCTTCCGTTCTAGGAGGTAACCGTTTACCTCTAGCGATAAACCACTAAAGGAACTTAACTTACGCGAACTACCAAAAACTACAAATTTACATTTATCTACGTTAAGAGTTAATAAATTGTCATTGAACCATTTGCTAAAAACCTTCAGGTCACGCTGTGTTTACAATTTCGAGAACTGTGTGGTGGGAAACAATTACCTGCTCTTTGTCCCAGGGGGGTACTCCCTTATGTGAGGGGTACATGGATGCTCGTCGTACCTTTTAGGGGTCGGGTGTCACTGAATTGAACAAAAAAGCTGTTATCAATTTACATTTTTATTATCTTTTAGGGGTCAAAATAAGCTTGAGTCACGCCCATTTTAATACCTCTTAGGGGTCAAATCGAAAATGTCCGACGAGCATCCCTACCTATTTTATATGAGAGTCACCCCCCCCCCCCCCCCCCCCCCCGGGCTCTTTGGTCAAAGAGCATAACCGGTTCCGGTTTCACGTCCCATTTAAACATTGATTAGAACTGAGCTGAGTGGAAGGAGACAAGGCCAACAGCTTATAAGTCACTGTCAGGAGCCGGCCGAGTTTCGATCCCGCGAGGCCGTCCTGAGGGCTATTATTGAGGCTGGCTTTGCTTTTCCCTTTGCACTCAAATAGTTTAGTGATCTCAAATAAGTAATTTCACGTGATTGCTATTATCCAATTAACTGCTTTGATGATTTTACAGAGCGCGATGTTTGAAATTATAAAATATGATATTTGGTATATAATAGTCTTTAATCCAACAAATACAAACATTGGTACATAGGATAAAATACAATAATATAATAATAGTAGTATAATACTACAAATTATTAAGAAATAATACAATTATCATATACAGATAATATATCATAACAATATTTTGCAACAAATTTCGTAATGGACTCATCATGCATACCGAAGCACATACAAAAATAGTTGTCGAGTACCCAAAAAACGAAACGAGTTATTCACACCGAAAACATTGTTAACAAAATCATTCCTGAGCTCAACAACTTCCTATGACAACATGACAGTAAATAGTGATATTCATCTCCAATTTCATTTAAATTACACAAATTACATCCTCGAGCTTCGAACTGAACATTATTATAACGGCCAAGTTCAACAGGCAATCTGTGTGCGGATAATCTTATTTCGGTTCTTGTTTGGCGGTGTTTTATACTTTGGACTTCAAAAAGATATTTCTCAAGTCCGAACTTCGTCTTTACTTTACTTAAAGTTCGTAGCTTACCACTGTTGAATCTGCATGGTCCTCCCAGTAATTAAATAAATTATCATTCAGTTTTGCTTTTAAATATTTACCCAAACTCCCCAATCGTCCAGGAGATATATTAAGAGCATTAAGCGATCTTAAATTGCACAACTGTAATAAATAATTTGTATACACTACAGCATGTCGATTCGTTGTAATACAAACCCTCGCAGCTTTACCAACGAGAGTGTTACTGACTGACGGATCTTTTACAGTACTTTGCTACAAGGGTAGATATTTGTACAATTAAAGGTACTCTACCTAATTCAGCATAAACTGACAAGTTAGTAGATTTAGCATGCACCCCCAAAATACGTTTGCAAAATCTTAGATGAAGTTTCTCAGTGATACCACTAACCTCCTTAAGAAATTTCAGTTTGAAAGTTTCGAAAGATGAGATTTTGCCCAACAGATACACACCACAGATCTCACATCCGTACAATAATACGGGAACTACCACCGAAGAAAAGAGTTTTAGCAGAACTCTAATTGGCACATTGTCTACATTCGAAAAACTTTTAAACAAACCGTGGTAAGCACGTAACGCTTTATTATTATTATTTTTTCTGTGCAAGTATGAAACCACCAGCAAAATGAAGAGTTAAACCTAAATATGTATACTCATTAACACACTCCAATTGGTCGTTATCAAAATGCCATCTAGAGGTTATAGCGGAGCTCACGCACTGGCCGAAACGCTAGCGGAGCACCATACATATAGATGAGAGTGAAATTTTGGCGACATGTTTTGCCACAGGCAGCCCAAGCTCAAAGTATTTATTTGACAGTTGAACTACGAAGGTTCAAACATCCAGAATATCTGGTATTTTATTGCACTAAATGGGAAATGAATAACACAATAAACTTGCTTTGATGAAGATTAAGTTGTTGTGTCTTGAATTTGGGGGTTTGGGGGCCGATTTAACGAGTTTCTAGGAAACATGGATTCACTCTACATTAAGTTAGGAAAGGCAGGCAAGCGGACGCGATGGCGTGTTCACATACCTGTCATCTCCACGGCAAAAATGACCCTTAAATCCACTCAATCGACGTGATACTTCTGGATCCCGTAGACAGATCTCCTTGCTGCGTATCCTCCAAGTTTCATGACCAAACATTCAAAGACTACCGAGAAATGATTTTTGTCACCTCGAATTTCGCCGTCCCAAACACCTCTCCACACTTTGACGAGCCACCGGAAGTCCAACCGAAAGGATGCCTCGTTTTGGAGTTGAAAATCACCGCCGCACCAATTGGATTTTCAACTCCAAAACGAGGCATCCTTTTGGTTGGACTTCCGGTGGCTCGTCAAAGTGTGGAGAGGTGTTTGGGACGGCGAAATTCGAGGTGACAAAAATCATTTCTCGGTAGTCTTTGAATGTTTGGTCATGAAACTTGGAGGATACGCAGCAAGGAGATCTGTCTACGGGATCCAGAAGTATCACGTCGATTGAGTGGATTTTAGGGTCATTTTTGCCGTGGAGATGACAGGTATGTGAACACGCCATCGCGTCCGCTTGCCTGCCTTTCCTAACTTAATGTAGAGTGAATCCATGTTTCCTAGAAACTCGTTAAATCGGCCCCCAAACCCCCAAATTCAAGACACAACAACTCAATCTTCATCAAAGCAAGTTTATTGTGTTATTCATTTCCCATTTAGTGCAATAAAATACCAGATATTCTGGATGTTTGAACCTTCGTAGTTCAACTGTCAAATAAATTCGAACTTTGAGCTTGGGCTGCCTGTGTTGTATATAGCCTACGTAACAAGCGCAGGGGAATGGGGAAGAGGAGGGAATAATAACAATAACAATAATGGTTTATTAACAGTGCTTCCACTGGGTGGCTCTTCGCCTGTTAATCTAAATAATGTAAAATTTTAAAAATGTTGATAAAATATGACTAAGATATTACTGAGATGTATAATGATAACAGTACTAAGGATTAAAATATGGCTATACGTATCTATTGTAAAATTAATCAATGGAGTCAGTTCTTTAGATATCCTTTCGATAACCGACAAAATTCAGCAAAGGTTGCAGAGTTCCTAATATTTACAGGTAAATTATTGAACATGGATGAACTGGTATCCTGGAAGGTGCCATTTTCAAGTGGGACCTTTAACTGTTTAGTGCTGGCTGACCGTAGTGTTCTATTGGGTATGTACAATTCTAATGGAAGATAAAGTGGCCAGTCACTATAATGAAGGGCCTTATATACAAGCTTTAACAAGTGAAATTTTCGGCGTTCTAAGACGGGTAGCCAACAAAGTTTTAAGATAACAGTTCTACTAGCATAACGATTGAGAACAAAACCAGCAGCAGCAAGTTGGACACGCTGTAAGCGTTTGACAAGATAGTCAGGAATTGGGTGTGGCACTACATCATTAAAGTCAAGCTTTGGTAAAATGAGACTTTCAACTGAATGCTTCCTAAGCATGAAAGGTGCTAAATGTTACAGTTTTCTAATAATGGATAAAACAGAATAACAAGCTATAGTAGAGTTTACATCATCAGTCCACTTTAAGTGCTGTTGAATTTGTGTCCCGAGAAGGCGAGCAGAAGTAACTCTTTCAAGCTGTTTGCCACCCACAGAGAGACGAATGGTATAGTCATCTAGATTATGAACCCGGGAGAGAGCTGAGCAGTGGAGAACAGCATGACTTTCGTTTTTTTGGGATTAAGCACGAGGTTAGAAGCGACTGACCATGATGTTACACTCTTTAACTTTCATGGGCTTGCCGTGAGTATATATCGTAGTGTCATTGGCATACTGATATGTCACCAACTTTATGCGATCAGATAGGTCATTAGCATACAAGTTAAATAACACTGGTCCAAGGATTGACCCTTGGGGTATCCCGAACGTAACTTTAATTCTTCGAGATGTCCTATCATCAATCTGGACATACTATGTGCGTCCAGTTAGATAGTTGACAACCCATCTCAAATAGGACTTCGAAAAGCCTTGTTTGTGTAGTTTCACCAGTACGGTTTCATAGGCAACGGTGTCGAATGCCTTTGAAAAGTCTGCAAGTATCGCCATGGTGACCTCCCCGTGTTTCATAGCACGTATAATGTCGTCTCTCATGGCAAGCATGACAGTGGTAGTTGTGTGGCCTTTACGATATGCACTGAGCGAGTCCTTTAACACATTTTCATCAGATAGGAAGCTAGCCATCTGGCGTAACACTAGACGTTCGTATACCTTGGAGAGCACCGGCAGAATAGATATTGGGCGGAGATCATTATTTGATTTAACCTCCTTGACTTTGGTATTGGGCTAATACGAGCTATTTTCCAGGCTGTAGGAAACATATGTTTGGAAATACAGTTGTTGAGAACATGTGTCAACGGAGACGCCATCTGTTCGACCACCATCTTGATGAATTTAACTGGAATATTTTCTGGACCGCATGAGCAGTCGGACCTCAACCGTATTCAGCTCATTTAAGACTTCATGACGTAGCACGTGTCTTAGTATGAATACGCCGTCCTTATCATCAGGTAAAGTGTCGATCAGCTTCCACAAATCAGCAACAGACTGAGGAGATGCGCCGGTGACGTGCTCGGCAGTAGAGGCGAAGTGTTTATTGAGGTCATCAGGGTTATGGATTGGGATGCAGGATTCTGTGTATAACTCTCCATACTTCCTTGGGGCTCTTTGAAGACAGTGCACTTTGATAAAATTCAGTCTTCGTTTTCTTTATGGTGGACTTGAGAAGATTCCTCCAGAGGGGAAGAGGGAATTGTGAGAGGGGAAGAGGAACTTTTTCTTAGTCAGGAGAGCAGAGGAAATGAAAACTCGCCAAAATCGCTTCATATCAACCCTGTTACCATACAGACAACAAGTAATACACTATGGAAGCAAGGTAAGGAATTTTATTCATAATTCTTTCGTATTTCTAGCTCGTTGAAATTTCTATACAAATGCTATTAGTATTAGCTAGATAACTTGCTCTCCCTGATTCTAGAAACACCCCGACCCAGCACATCACCAGTGGATGCTAGTCCAGCACAGAGACTTATGAACAGTCGGACCAAGACCATATTATCAATATGGGAAGCAGGATCAAGAGGAACCAGGAGAGACAGGCCTACTATTTCAATAAGGGGGCCTAAAGGACCAACCTATGTTAACTGAAGGAACTTTTGCGCGAGTAGCACCAGTTGGGAAACAAAATAATTGGATCAAGGCTGAGGTTATCAGACAGACTGCCCCCAGATCATATGAAGTTTTTACAGAAGCTGGCCGGACACTGCGAAGGAATCGGCAGCACCTAAGAGAGTCAAAGGAGAGCCCTCTACAGATCAGTGAGGAACATCAACCTGAAACAGGACCAATCAGGAAGAACACACTAGAGCATGCAAGCCTCAAAGCTTATTCAACAGACCCGAGCAGTGAGCACCCACCTGTTCAAGTGACTCAGTCCAGTGCCCACTCCTGATCCAAGGCCTGTCCAGAGAAGACGAGCGGGAAGGGTTATCAAGGAACCTGGGGCCAGATTCACGAAGGTGTCTTAGAACACAAGAGCCTCCTATAAGATAGAATTTAGGACAAAAGTGTTATTCACGAACACCTCCTAAGTCTTAAGATGTGTCCAAATTTAAGAGGTCAAAATCGATGTCTTAGCTCTTAGGATATGTTCTAAACACATAAATGGCGGCCATGTTATTGGCGCTCCAACGTCGGCGAGCGTTAAGACGGGAACGAGTCTTTCGAGAGGCAGTATCGCTTCACCCATCACATTTATGATTTTCTCCCCTATTTCCTTAAGTTGTGGCTTTGGAGGACCGCCCCCAGTCTTCCTTGCTTCTTTGCGGTTTGAAGCTGCTTTCTTTTCTGTTTCGCTCTTCAAGGTCATCCATTTCTTTCGTACTTCATCCATCGACCGATTGTTGCCCGACACAGCCCTCACCTCTTCGCAGACCTTCTCCCATGCGCGTTTCTTCTGAACATTTGTGTCCGTGTTATTTCTGGAGTTAAATAAAATTTATTTCCTACTTTGTACGGCTTCTACCAAAACCACTATTTCTTGTTTGGTAAAATTGAGCCTTCGCCTCTTTGCGACCGCAGCCATAACAACTGATTTCGCGAATGACTAATTTAAACACAAAAATATTAATTAGGCCATATATAATTGGCGTTTTCGATAATTTCACGGAGGCTGGAAACGTAAGAGATGTCTTAGCTGAGAACATCTTAGAGTATACTCAAGGAGAGAGTTGCTGAATCGCATTTACGACATCACTTAGGGCAGTCACAAATTATATATCTTATGACATGTCTTAGGAAAAGTTTCGTGAATGTGGCCCCTGATCAATTCAAAGATTTTGTTAAGACGTGAACAATTATTATCACTTTAAGTTGCTCCACAACATTGATTAGTTTCAGACTATTATCCGAGAGTAGTTCTGGAAAGGAGGATGTAACATGATATACTTTATTGTATGCATGGGCTCCCTGTGTAAGTGTGAGCATGCACACTGGCAGGCTTCCGTTAAACCGTTGTGTTAAACCAGAATATGTTCAGTCTCGTTAGATTAAACGGCCATCGATAACATAACACCAGTCCTTAAAGATGAAGACACCGGCGACTTAATCTGTGCATGAACTGCGCATGCTCTTGCTATACTTGATTTATAGGCACTGAGTGATGTTGCCTAAAGGCTCGTGGAATTATTGAGAACTTTCAAAATACGCCTATTTCCAAAAAGGTTGTCCCGGTCAAGCGACATTCCCAGACCGAAATGGATCCTTTGTTTAAAATTTATGGTCTTCTGCGTGTCGATTTTCGAATTACATCGTAGTTTACGGGAGAGTTGGAAACAACCATACAAGAGAAAATGAGGTATTCCGTCTTGATCCATATCGGTCTGATAATGTCGTTTAATTGTCGCTTGACCGGGAGAATGATTTTAATTAATATTTCGCGAATAGAACAGTATCTAGCAGAGTGTCAAATAAATAATTAATTAACATATTTGAACAGATACTAGCAAACCGGGTGTATCGAAAACGAAGACACCGAAAACGAAGACCCTGAAAAACAAAATAGAAATTAATCCGGAAATATCCCGGCATTCAGACTGAAATTTTATAATCTGCCGTTCACGACAGGGAATCTGAAAAAAATCCGGAAATTGGGAGCCTTGGTTTATTAATTCCGGAAATTTATAGAGCGCTCCTCAACATTTTCGGGAGATTTCTTAGTATTTTTCGGGAGATTAGACCTTAAAAAGAATTTTCGGGAGATTGTTTTCTTGTAACAACTGTAACAACGTTGGTCTTGTAACCGAATATATATTATTCTCGATAGAGGTCTTCGTTTTCGGGGTGTCTTCGTTTTCGATAAACCCATATTTCAGCGACCGAGAACGATGGCCGGCGTTACAATGATGTACAACCGTGCCGACACAAAACGTTGGTCATTCATTTCGATAGCTCTATAGACCCATTCGAAAAATGGCTGCCGCTAATTTGCATAATGTTGATATTCAATATTTTCTGAAGAATTAACTAGCCTATATGAAAGAGCGAGTTCATGTTAGCAACATGTAGCTCTTTGATAACAGAAGAATATATCCTTTCAAAGCAATCCACGTTTGAAACTCTGAAGAAACATGAAAACGAGGCTAGTCAGTCCTGACGTCCTGAATCTCATACAAAACTCTCTTATTTTGAACCTCGGTAACTTCGCAACACTTGGTGCTATGCTCCTTAAATTTTACAAACGTACTCATTTTTGCATGCTCTCTGAAGTGACAGTGCTTATTTTGGTACCAACATTTCATTACAACCAAAGCTTGGTGACACCATTTTTCGAATGGGTCTATAGGTCTTCATTTTCGAGGTCTTCGTATTCGATACACCCTAGCAAAACGGTAAACTCACGATTGTCAAATAAACAATTAACATATTCTTGTGTGTGAAGCGACGGACCTAAGTCATCATATTAAAGAAGCCGTCTCACCCACAGTGCTTAGCGTGCTTTTGTTATTGTTTATAAACGGGACTTTGACCCCTTGTTCACGGCGGGGACCTCACGAACTGAGCGTATTCTTTATGTTGGTGACACAGATAATTTTGATTTGAATATGGATGACCTTGATGAAACTAATAGTACCTTACAAGTTGAATGTGAAGTCAACAAAGTGTTATACAGCAGTATTTGGCTGTACTATAACATTTACCGCTCACCCGTCGCTGCTATAAACAGAGAACACCGGCTCTCCGGGTAATAAATAATTACTGAAAGCGAGAGCTTTCTCTGGTGTTTCTCTCCTCGGTTTTATTTTTACTTGCAGACAGACAGAGTGAGAGATATCTGCTAGCAGGCAATCTCGTTGCTGGCAGTAGCAGAGAACCAGTTCAAGAGAGAACAGTGAACGAATTACAGCTCGTTTCAATGGGAAATTATTATCACGGCGGCCGCTCTGTTGTCAAATTTCATGCGAGTATAAACTTTGATCGATCCGGTGAATCCGAAAATCTCGGCGAAATCACTGTGTGAAAGCCCTTCGAAACCAGAGAGAGACCTGTTTCCACAAGTTAAACGCCGAAGCCATCAAAATGATTTTAGGAAGTTGCTCAATTCTTTTCGGGTCGACCAAGCGGAGTTTCGTTGCCTATAACTGATTTTGTTGACTATAATATTTACCGCTCACCCGTCGCTTCCGAACCCTGTCATCAGTATACTAATAATTATGAAAAGAGAGGTTTCTCCCCTCGGTTTTATTTTTCCCTGCAGAGAGAGAGATCATATGCTAGCAGGCAATCTCGTTGCTGGTGCCAGAGAACCAGTTCAAGAGAGAACAGTGAACGAATAACAGCTCGCTTGAATAGGAAATTATACTAATTATTATCATGCAGTCTCGGCGGCTTTGTTTGTCAAATTTCATAAGCTTCAAATGATCAACCCGGTGAATCCGAAAATCTCGGTAAAATCACTGTCTAAAAACCCGAATTCCGCCCTTCGAAACCAGAGAGAGAGACCTGTTTCCACAAGTAAAACGCCAAAGCCCTGAAAATGATTTTAGGAAACTGTTCTTCAAGTGGAGTTTTGTTGCAATTTGTGGTCACCCAGCCACGGTATTCAAAAACCCAAATCGGTTCAAAGATAGTGGAAAATCGAACAAAGTGCTAATATATATTTCCATATAAAGATTAATGGTCAGAATATGTTGTAGGTGGAAATCGTGGACACAAACGGACAATTGTTTCCTTTCGTAGAGGACGAACGAGACTGTCATCCATCAGGTCCATCAGAGAACTACCGGCCACCTGAAATAAAACTAAAATTTGCATGACCAAATAATTTAAAACACTTAAATAAGAGGCTCAATAGGAAGAGCAATAAAAAAGGTTCAACCTAGTATGATTTTTTTGACGATAGCTGGAAGGATGGCAGAGATGTAGAGAAGATTAAAACCACTACCATAAAACTCTGGATTTATGGCCGCTACGCTATGTGAGCGCGCTAAGCACTGTGGGTGAGACGGCCCCTTTAAGTTGCGTTTGCAGTTTGTTTTGCAGAAACTCGGACAAAACATGCGTTTTAAAATGTTTGAATTTGGAGTAAATAGGAAGTTTCATGCCTTCATAGCAATATTATTATTCACTCACTCACTAACAAAGCTTCAGAAGTCGCTCCCATGCATCTCAGTATAATGAATGTCGATGTTAGAGTTTTCTAAACATTGATTTACAGTAATAAAGCAAACAACTGAAGTTACTTCTCATGA
This sequence comes from Actinernus sp. WN-2022, assembly GCA_030867875.1. Classification (NCBI taxonomy): domain Eukaryota; kingdom Metazoa; phylum Cnidaria; class Anthozoa; order Actiniaria; family Actinernidae; genus Actinernus; species Actinernus sp. WN-2022. The sequence goes on from JAOWCC010000019.1 coordinate 31,775,558, forward strand.
AAACGAATATATCTATCGGAAAGGAATATTAATAGAGCTACAAATGAATGCGAATGGTTTTATTCACGAAGAGGCCAAGGCATTGAGCATATATACTTACCCGAACCTCGAATGTATACAGTACTAACTCCGACTACATTAGTTTTGAATGCCGAATAATGATCTGAATTACTGTTGCTAAATTACTGTCACCATTTCCAGGGAGCTCACTAAGAGCGAAATATCCACTAAGGCGCGATATTGCAGAATATACAGAATATACGATTGTATATTTCCATGTATATTCTGTATAAATATACACTACTGTATAGCAATAAAAATATACACTTTATATTTGTATATGTCTATTCTGTATATAGTGTATATAGTGTATATAGTGTATATTCAGGTCTTTACAAGGTGATGCCTGAATATACACTATATACACTATATACACTTTATACATATACAGTGTGTATATAGTGTATATATATACACTATATACACTATATACAGAATATACTCTGTCGTTCTTTACAAGGTGATTCCTGAACGACAGAGTATATTCTGTATATAGTGTATATAGTGTATATATATACACTATATACACACTGTATATGTATAAAGTGTATATAGTGTATATTCAGGCTGAATATACACTATATACACTATATACACTTTATACATATACAGTGTGTATATAGTGTATATATATACACTATATACACTATATACAGAATATACTCTGTCGTTCTTTACAAGGTGATGCCTGAATATACACTATATACACTATATACATATACAGTGTGTATATAGTGTATATATATACACTATATACAGAATATACTCTGTCGTTCTTTACAAGGTGATTCCTGAACGACAGAGTATATTCTGTATATAGTGTATATAGTGTATATATATACACTATATACACACTGTATATGTATAAAGTGTATATAGTGTATATAGTGTATATTCAGCCTGAATATACACTATATACACTATATACACTTTATACATATACAGTGTGTATATAGTGTATATATATACACTATATATACAGAATATACTCTGTCGTTCTTTACAAGGTGATGCCTGAATATACACTATATACACTATATACACTATATACACTTTATACATATACAGTGTGTATATAGTGTATATATATACACTATATACACTATATATACAGAATATACTCTGTCGTTCAGGAATCACCTTGTAAAGAACGACAGAGTATATTCTGTATATAGTGTATATATATACACTATATACACACTGTATATGTATATAGTGTATATAGTGTATATTCAGGCATCACCTTGTAAAGAACGACAGCAGAGTATATTCTGTATATAGTGTATATAGTGTATATATATACACTATATACACACTATATGTATAAAGTGTATATAGTGTATATAGTGTATATTCAGGCATCACCTTGTAAAGAACGACCGAGTATATTGTATATAGTGTATATAGTGTATATATATACACTATATACACACTGTATATGTATAAAGTGTATATTCAGCCTGAATATACACTATATACACTATATACACTTTATACATATACAGTGTGTATATAGTGTATATATATACACTATATATACAGAATATACTCTGTCGTTCTTTACAAGGTGATGCCTGAATATACACTATATACACTTTATACATATACAGTGTGTATATAGTGTATATATATACACTATATACACTATATACAGAATATACTCTGTCGTTCTTTACAACGTGATGCCTGAATATACACTATATACACTATATACACTTTATACATATACAGTGTGTATATAGTGTATATATATACACTATATACACTATATACAGAATATACTCTGTCGTTCTTTACAAGGTGATGCCTGAATATACACTATATACACTATATACACTTTATACATATACAGTGTGTATATAGTGTATATATATACACTATATACACTATATACAGAATATACTCTGTCGTTCTTTACAAGGTGATGCCTGAATATACACTATATACACTATATACACTTTATACATATACAGTGTGTATATAGTGTATATATATACACTATATACACTATATACAATATACTCGGTCGTTCTTTACAAGGTGATGCCTGAATATACACTATATACACTATATACACTTTATACATATAGTGTGTATATAGTGTATATATATACACTATATACACTATATACAGAATATACTCTGTCGTTCTTTACAAGGTGATGCCTGAATATACACTATATACACTATATACACTTTATACATATACAGTGTGTATATAGTGTATATATATACACTATATACACTATATACAGAATATACTCTGTCGTTCTTTACAAGGTGATTCCTGAACGACAGAGTATATTCTGTATATAGTGTATATAGTGTATATATATACACTATATACACACTGTATATGTATAAAGTGTATATAGTGTATATAGTGTATATTCAGCCTGAATATACACTATATACACTATATACACTTTATACATATACAGTGTGTATATAGTGTATATATATACACTATATACACTATATACAGAATATACTCTGTCGTTCTTTACAAGGTGATGCCTGAATATACACTATATACACTTTATACATATACAGTGTGTATATAGTGTATATATATACACTATATACACTATATACAGAATATACTCTGTCGTTCTTTACAACGTGATGCCTGAATATACACTATATACACTATATACACTTTATACATATACAGTGTGTATATAGTGTATATATATACACTATATACACTATATACAGAATATACTCTGTCGTTCTTTACAAGGTGATGCCTGAATATACACTATATACACTATATACACTTTATACATATACAGTGTGTATATAGTGTATATATATACACTATATACACTATATACACTATATACAGAATATACTCTGTCGTTCTTTACAAGGTGATGCCTGAATATACACTATATACACTTTATACATATACAGTGTGTATATAGTGTATATATATACACTATATACACTATATACAATATACTCGGTCGTTCTTTACAAGGTGATGCCTGAATATACACTATATACACTATATACACTTTATACATATACAGTGTGTATATAGTGTATATATATACACTATATACACTATATACAGAATATACTCTGTCGTTCTTTACAAGGTGATGCCTGAATATACACTATATACACTTTATACATATACAGTGTGTATATAGTGTATATATATACACTATATACACTATATACAGAATATACTCTGTCGTTCTTTACAAGGTGATTCCTGAACGACAGAGTATATTCTGTATATAGTGTATATAGTGTATATATATACACTATATACACACTGTATATGTATAAAGTGTATATAGTGTATATTCAGCCTGAATATACACTATATACACTATATACACTTTATACATATACAGTGTGTATATATATACACTATATACACTATATACAGAATATACTCTGTCGTTCTTTACAAGGTGATGCCTGAATATACACTATATACACTATATACACTTTATACATATACTGTGTGTATATAGTGTATATATATACACTATATACACTATATACAGAATATACTCTGTCGTTCTTTACAACGTGATGCCTGAATATACACTATATACACTATATACACTTTATACATATACAGTGTGTATATAGTGTATATATATACACTATATACACTATATACAGAATATACTCTGTCGTTCTTTACAAGGTGATGCCTGAATATACACTATATACACTATATACACTTTATACATATACAGTGTGTATATAGTGTATATATATACACTATATACACTATATACACTATATACAGAATATACTCTGTCGTTCTTTACAAGGTGATGCCTGAATATACACTATATACACTTTATACATATACAGTGTGTATATAGTGTATATATATACACTATATACACTATATACAGAATATACTCTGTCGTTCTTTACAAGGTGATGCCTGAATATACACTATATACACTATATACACTTTATACATATACAGTGTGTATATAGTGTATATATATACACTATATACACTATATACAGAATATACTCTGTCGTTCTTTACAACGTGATGCCTGAATATACACTATATACACTTTATACATATACAGTGTGTATATAGTGTATATATATACACTATATACACTATATACAGAATATACTCTGTCGTTCTTTACAAGGTGATTCCTGAACGACAGAGTATATTCTGTATATAGTGTATATATATACACTATATACACACTGTATATGTATAAAGTGTATATAGTGTATATTCAGCCTGAATATACACTATATACACTATATACACTTTATACATATACAGTGTGTATATATATACACTATATACACTATATACAGAATATACTCTGTCGTTCTTTACAAGGTGATGCCTGAATATACACTATATACACTATATACACTTTATACATATACTGTGTGTATATAGTGTATATATATACACTATATACACTATATACAGAATATACTCTGTCGTTCTTTACAACGTGATGCCTGAATATACACTATATACACTATATACACTTTATACATATACAGTGTGTATATAGTGTATATATATACACTATATACACTATATACAGAATATACTCTGTCGTTCTTTACAAGGTGATGCCTGAATATACACTATATACACTATATACACTTTATACATATACAGTGTGTATATAGTGTATATATATACACTATATACACTATATACAGAATATACTCTGTCGTTCTTTACAAGGTGATGCCTGAATATACACTATATACACTTTATACATATACAGTGTGTATATAGTGTATATATATACACTATATACACTATATACAGAATATACTCTGTCGTTCTTTACAAGGTGATGCCTGAATATACACTATATACACTATATACACTTTATACATATACAGTGTGTATATAGTGTATATATATACACTATATACACTATATACAGAATATACTCTGTCGTTCTTTACAACGTGATGCCTGAACGACAGAGTATATTCTGTATATAGTGTATATAGTGTATATATATACACTATATACACACTGTATATGTATAAAGTGTATATAGTGTATATTCAGGCTGAATATACACTATATACACTATATACACTTTATACATATGCAGTGTGTATATAGTGTATATATATAACTGGGGAATATACAGAATATACTCATGTAATATAATCTGTATATGTATACAATATATACAGTATATTCTGTATATATATACACTATATACCCTATATGTATATACTGTATATTCTGCAATATCGCGCCTCACTCGAAATATCGGTCATTTCTTGTTGGTGTTCTTATCCAGGGTCTTATATGTAGTCCCAATCAATAACTAGCTATTTTCTTCTGGAACTTAACTTTGTCAAAATACTATTTTTTTAAACACTACAAGGTAGTTGATCCCACTAATGGTTATATGATCTTACCAATATATAATTCCTCTCCTGCTCTCTAAAAGCCAACGGCGGCGGTAAGTTGTTGCAGTTCATGATCAGATTCTCGAGAAGTTTGGTCGGCCCATTGTTCGATGGACAACACGTGACAAGATCAACCAATTAGATTCGACACCCGCAGGAACTTGGATCAGATCGATCAGATCGATCCGATATTCCCAGGAACGGGAGCTAAGATTTGAGCCATTCTTAACCACTATTTTGCCGAAACCAAAGGTTTCTTCGACTGAAATAACAAGATGTTCAGTTATTCTAGGGCTGACAGGACTTTTAGGGACTTTCGATGGAAAATTCTCACATTTACGAAAGGACGCACAGCTAGCTAGTCTGGCCGGGTCAAACACTATAACCGAATTGTAAGTATAAACACAAACTTTAATACAAGCTTGCAGTGTTGTCATTTATTAGGAGATGGCTTCAAATAGAGTAGAAACTGGCACGATTTCTCAGTTCTTGGATTTTACAGGAGGCCAGCACTTAAATTCTACGGGTTAGGAGTACTTTTAGTTTTAAACATTCCCACAATTTTGGCGGTCAGCGGTCGGAGAGAATGGCGGATGGGTTAATTTCTTCTTTGTAAATTTCGACTGGGTCTTCGACTGTTCTGTTGCCCAGCACTCTCAATGCTGTTTCGTACATCAATATCTAAATGCTCAAAGTCATCATAAACCTATCCAGTAACACACCTGAGTAATTTCACACATTTATAATGTCAAAAAAGTCAAAAAACAAGAACACGAGTACGAGTCAAGTGGCCGTAAATGATGAATACATTCTCGAAAATATATGGTCTAAACTGGAAGGAAAACTCAATAACTGGGTGACCAATACACTTCCAAGCCTAGTGAAGGACATTGTAAAGCAACAGGTTGATGAGTACGTTTCATCTGAGAGTTTTCACATTTCTCTTAGTGAAATGCATCAGTCAATTCCAGCAATGCCCACCCAGGTTGAGAATCTTGGCAAGGTCTTGGCAAGATCTTGGCTAAACATGCATGATCATGCAAGATCTTGGCAAGATCTTGCCAAGATCTTGGCAAGATCTTGCCAAGATCTTGGCAAGATCTTGCCAAGATTAGATCTTGGCAATCTTGCAGGATCTTGCAGGATCTTGCAAGATCTTGCAAGATCTTGCAAGATCTTGCAAGATCTATTTCTTGCCAATTTAAGATTAGATCTTACCAAGATCTTGCAAGATCTTACAAGATCTTGCAAGATCTTGCAAGATCTTGCAAGATCTTGCAAGATCTTGCAAGATCTATTTCTTGCCAATTTAAGATTAGATCTTACCAAGATCTTGCAAGATCTTACAAGATCTTACAAGATCTTGCAAGATCTTGTAAGATCTTGCAAGATCTTGCAAGATCTTGCAAGAGATCTTACAAGATCTTGCAAGATCTTGGCAAGATCTTGGCAAGATCTTATATACCTGTTATAAATTATATAGTACATGATCACTCCCCAGGTTGAGAATCTTGCCAAGATCTTGCCAACCTTGCCTAAATTAGATATCAATTGCTTTTAATATATAATTATCGATGAAATACCAGTGTATATTTCTTTCTAAAAAGTGATATCTTCACGCGTGAAGTTAAAAATGATATATTCACACATGAAGATATCACTTTTGAAAATGACTTTCTTTCAAAGATTTCTAGCCTTTTTAGTTGGAGATTGAAACTGGTATTAAATTAATTGATAATTATATATTAAACAGCATTACATGGCCGCTTGGAGATACAAATTTTATCTTCTCGTGTTGATGAAGTATCTTACTCGTTTGCTGCGCTCACTCGTAAGATATTTCATCAACACTCGAAAATAAAATCTGTATCTCCGCACGGCCATGTAATATCCTCTATACATTTAATACTTAACGTTTCACTGAAGCACAAGCCAGCAAGACACGTCAGCAAGACAATTAATGAGAATTAATTAACCTGAGAATTAAGAATCAGTGGGTGGGTACTGATCTGACTCCTTCATTTGTTTTTCTATCTCACAGGAAGAAAAGAGGAACTTTAGATTTACCTTTTATCCCAGTCATGTACATGCATCTACGTTAATTCACTCATTGTCCTGCTGAAACTGATGCTATTGTCTAAGTTTGCGACTGTAATATTATTAATACTACAACTTTTTTTTCTTCAAAATAACACCTCTAACAATTATCGAGATCTAAAAGGGGGCTGCCCGACTTGATAAATACCGGAGGTACATACAAGGGGGGGCCTTACATGTAGGTAATTTTCACTGATATTTTTCTCTGCTATAGGGGGAAGAGGCTGAAAAAGTTCACCAGTTGGAAATTAAGGGCTATGGAAATTTTACACTTCCAATCTTGATATCTTCATGCCCCTTTATATTAATTTTTTCAAGGTTGTTTTGATCAAACATTTTTACCAGATTTTGCTCAAATTTTAACAAACATTATACAAGTTATTGACACAACTGATAATGTCAAAATATTGACCCTAATTACACATAAATGTATACTAATGACAAAATTGTAATGTAAGTCAACCCCACTTTTTTTTCACATTTTGCACCATTACTTTAAATGTAGTTGAACTATTTTTTTTTAAACGACTGGAAACTGTTCAGACTCAGAATTTTATCAAAATCCCTTGGGCAGATTAGTTGGTGAAAAATTAGGGCTATGAATATCACACCTTACAAATGTGTCAAAGTTGAAAGGACCGTAGCTTTCAGCCAATAGAAGTGATTAGATTCCAAACTCAGGTTAAAAGTATTTCCCAAAGCTTACTAAATATTGATGACACATAAAATTGTGCTAGAAAAAAGTCAGAAAATAAGTTGTGAATATTTCTCTTGACAGGGTAAAAATGTTGAAAAATGACAAAAACCTCAAAATCTACACATTTCAGAGAAATAAAAAAACGTTTTTGAGCATTAAATTCAATCTTTCATAAGAATAACACCAAACCTCAAACATCACTGAAAATTATCTACTATTGGAAATATGATTTTTAAAAGAGCACACTAGAGCCATGCAAGGTTTTGGATACTGCTTTGTTTACTGATCTAGAGTGGCCACAGCTGACTATCGGAATGATGCAATGTATGCATTTAAAAGTTGATAAATTACCATGACCAGGGGGTACAAGGGATAACTAATTTCTGTAAAAAATGTGTAAATGTAGGTTGTCACAGAAACTGGTCATTATGATAATTTGTTGACTTTTGAATGCACGTGCATATTCCATTAGTAGTTGCTCTTGATGTAATTACAAAGCACTATCCAAAACCTTGATTCTGGAGTGCATATCTTTGAAAAATTGTACATGTATCTCTAATAGTATATATTTTGTTCAGTGATAGGATTTGGTGTATTATGCTTATGAAAGATTGAATTTAATTCTCAAAAAATTGTTACTCTCTTGAAAGAAATATTCACAACCTTTTTTCTGCTTTTGCTAGCACAATTTTATTTGGCTTGAAGATATTTAGTAAACTTTGGTAAATACTTTTGACCAGTAAATGGATTCTAATCACTGCTATTGACAGAAAGCTTTGGTTCTTTCAGCTTTGACATCATTCAGTAAGGTGAGAAATCCACAGTCCAATTATTTTCACCAACTTCTGCCCAAGGTATTTTGATAAAATTTGCACTGTGTATGCGTGTGTTATAAGTCTCATAACAGTTTCCAGTTCCTTGAAAAAAAAAAATTCCACAAGATTGAGTAATACTGCAAAATGAGAAAAAAGTAGATTGACTTACGTCACAATTACAGTATAATTCATTACTGCTAGTGTCTGTGATTGGGTCAAGATTTTGAAATTTATATCAGTTGTATCAACAAATTGTATGCTTTTTTTTTATTTGAGCAAAAAAAAAAAAAAATTATATCAGGTAAAAATCCTTAGTTATGACATTTTGTTTAAATTTGCAAAGTGGCTTAAGTTTGGAACCTTAAGTTATGTCTAACAAAGATTAAATCATATTTTACATTGATATTAGAATTTGTTGTAGCCTGAGAAGAAAGCCAACTCTTTAATTGCTCCCGGCATTGCATCCCCCATGGTAATGAGCCAGAAAATTCCATACTGATTTTAATTTTAATCCATTTTTACTGCCATAAATTACAAGTAATATAAAAATGTACTCCCCAGACCCAAAGATTTTAGCTCAAAACAAATGCAAAATATGTAAAGCCAGGAATCGACCCATTCTCCCATTGCTTAATTGTCCAACTTGAAAAGGGTGTCAGATTTGCAAACTTTAAGGCTTGATTACAGGATGTCAATGAGAATGAATCAAACATTATTTTGGCTAACCACATACATGTACTCCATTCAGAGTCTTTAAAAAATATTCTATTAGCCACATTAATGCACAAGGGAAAATATGCATGCATGTAGTGGTAATTTAATTCCTGTAACCATTTTAGGTGCAAACACTTAATCCATATCCAATGAAAAACAACAAATTTACACTTAGTTGACCCAATACTTTGCATGGCTAAAGTGAATAAGTTGCACTATAAATATCTGGTATGTCAACCACTTAATTACATACCAATCATGTATGGACCACTCGCCGACCATGTATCAACCACTAACATGTGATCATGCACCTACAGGTATCAACCACTTTATACCTTTATACCATGAACCACTAAACGACCACCTATCAACCACATCACTGTACACCAACAGCCTCCCAACCACTAATCAACCATACATTTATGGTGCAACGTTTTCACATTTATTAGCCATAACCATATTTTAATTTGGGTCAATTAACCCATTCCTCTAGTATATAAATTTTGCCTTTGAGAATGATTCTGACCTGATTGCAGCATACATGTATATATATATATATACTGTACACACATGACCATTTAAGTACACAGAGCATAATATATTGAATCGAAGTTGCAATTGTGAAAGAAAGAACAAAATTAGATCAAACTTTCCAATAATTTTAATTACTTAAGCTTAAGTACAGCTGTATGTATAAATTAAAAAAGAACAATAAATTGGATGGCTTGAGTGTTTACACCCAATAATATTATCTTGTACACTGCTTATTCAAATGTCAGTGTTGAATAGCAAAACTAAATTAGCCCACTTTAATGAATTCAGTTGATGTGGCACTAAAAATTAATCTTACCTTGAGAGCAAAGTAAGAAAGACAAAAAAAAATATGTTAGTTAAGTGTCCCTGAGAAAATATAAGACTATATATCCACTCAATGACAAAATGAGATAAGAGGTTTCATCAGCTTGCATTGAGGCAAACACTCCAGGAATTGAGGTCATAAATCCATCTTTAATGTACTGTGGGGATGTGACATCAGACACCTTATTAAGCTCCTTGGTGGTCTAGGACTACCTGTCCCAGGCATTGCAGTTTCCGTTGATTTATTGGATTACGGTGTAGCAGATACGGAGTATTGCTGGAAGTACTTCTGGAAGACCTTTAATTTGCAGTGGGGTAAAAAATAACTTCATTAGCCACATTCATATGACTGTACATTGATCTCCATGTATACAAGCCAGTAAATGCAAAACATAATTATACCGTATACTTATTATTATATGGATGTGAGTGTTTACTGAAAAATAACCCCTCATAGCTAGAACTCTGGGTCTTAAGTGCTGCATTTTCCATATCCTCATTTAAAGTGAAAAATATCAATGACATCAAATTTATAATTGTCACCCTTACAGCTTTTAACTACAAATATAGTGCATTTAGCTGGTCCGTCAATCAAACGAGTACCGCCTATACTTAGCTGATATTACAGTGGCGTCTACGAATAGCAGTCTCAGCGGTATTGAACTGATCGCCTCGCTTAAATGTAATGAAGCGCCATTTAACTTCATTATTGTATGACGCATGACTAATTTAGATACACAGTTTGAATAGCGCTTCATTACGTTTACAGCTGTAAGCAATGCTATCGGGTCAATACTGCTAAGACTGCTATTCGTAGACGCCACTGTAATACAAAGCTTTCAAAGGCATACCGCCTAGTATGAAACAGACTCTGTGTTTGATTGATGGTCGGCTAAATGCAATTTTTGACAGTCGCACTACAATGAAAACGTAAAGATGCATGAAGATCAATTAATCACTGCTGGGTGCCACTGAACGTAAACTTAAACCAGCTATTTACCAAAATTCAATCAACATTTAGAGTACGTTTCTTGCATGCAAAGAACAGCATAAATGCCCTGGGCATATGGCACGACAACATCTCAAAAGGCCTGACATAGCAGCATTCAGCCGGAAGTCAAATTGATGATTCGGTAAATTGTGATGTTCCCGGGGGGGGGGGGGGGGGGGGGTACTCCTGTTTGTGACGTATTATGTATGTGCCGCCTGGGTGGGTCAGGGTTTTGACCTCAGTTTAGGCAGGTAGGGTCAGGGTTTTGACCTGATTTGGGCAGATCAGGGTCAGGATTTGAGTATAATTTGGGTGCAGTCAGGGTCGGGGTTCAGTATTTTTTAGGCAGGTAAGGTTCAGTTTTTTTTAGCTACAATGTCAAAAATAATACATTCTGTTGCTGCATTTTGATCGCCTGTCCACATGTAAGCACTGAGGTTCCCTTACATTGTGACTTCAGTACTTATCTATGTACTCCATCTGCTGGTTTGTTTACCCAATACCACGTCCCGACTTGAAATGTTCCGTATTTTGCATGCAATCCCGGTACGCGGTATACCGGCCGGGATATCTATCCGACCGTGTTTTGAAAACAATTTAAAGAAGGGGCAATAAGGTTTTTTTTTTCAAAAAAGGGGGCAATCAGGGTTTTGGAGCTCGGATTGGGTCAAACAGGGTCAGGATTTGAGTCTCTTTGCCTAACATACATACCCATTTTTCATGTAAGTACCCGGGCCCGGGTGATGTTATCAGTAAGGTAGCCTCTCTTAGTATTTTTGGGCTACCTGTGTTACCATATGGTACCCTCACTTAGTTGTTTTTCAGTATTTTTCAGTTTTTCACTCTGTTTGACTCGTATTCACTCGTGTTCGACTCATGTGGAGTTTTAGATCAGATCGGCAGGAAGAAAGAAAACTTAACTATAGTTTAATAGCCGACCTGAAAACATGGGTTTATCGCTAAGTTAATCTAAACTTATTGACTTATTTGACAGCTTGTCATCTATTTTGATGTTTGAGGTAATTAAATCCTAGTTTGTGGTTTCCAAACTGTCAACACTTACGTTGGAATGCATCATGTCATTTCATCCAAGAAAATCAGACGCCTCTCAGACAGGCGTCTGGTTTTCTCGAGGTTACTATTTTAACTATAGTAAAAAAAATATTAACCATAGTTTGGCTGGTTTACTACAGTTAACGTCCCAGTGTGACCTCAGCCATTGACTGTTTAACCAGTCCAACTTTCAACACTATAAAACAAAATTGTGACAACAAAAAGTCAAAAGTTTTAAAGAGCAATCAGAAACTGAGAATGAGGGCAACGGCAGTTCTGCATACTAATGACAAAAATATAAGCTTAATTTAATACTGTAGATTGTTGTACTTTCCGAAATGAAACAAAATTACACTGTCTTACAATAAATAACTTACAATAAATCTGTATCACACAAACAACTTAAACAGGTTTATACTTAAAGTTAAATTGTTAAAAATAATAGACGAGTTTCTCACTCTCAAAAGATATATAAAACACCATCTGGCATCTGCTAAAAATGCCAATTTTGCATGTAACAACTGTAATTTATATATAAGTCAACATATATATCACTCAATAGAATAAATTTTTGTACAATACAAACATCTAAAATAACTGTAAAATAAACGCTACAATGTAACTATAAGCTATAAATAAAGTACAAAGTCAAATCACTCAAAGGAAGAATGATCATGCTGTAATGACTCTTATTTCAAAGTTATTTGCAACACAGCAGCAGAAACAGTTTGTAAACATGTTTATGGTAAAATAAATTGTAAATTCTGAACTTTAAACTGTAAACTGATAACAAAACTAGTGAGAAAAACATCCATAGTTCATACCTTCACTCCGGGATCTTGGTCTGTGCAAAGCTGACAAGCCGGAACCATTTAAGTGCCAATCCTGTCACTAAGTAAATCTAAGCCTTATGATTGGCTAAAATAGCGGATAGTACAAAATACGCAAATAAATAATTATTTTGAATGAAAATACAGTAACAATATAAACGCTGTTTGAGAATAAATAATTTTTATGTATAAAAATAAATAAGTACATGATTCTCGGAGTCTCTCATCCATGAGACTTGTAGTTCATTCACGCTACTCGGCTTTTCTGGAAAATGCTCAAATAAAATATTCTGGAGTTCTTTTATTAATCGGTCTATTTTCAAAGGTTAGGAGATTCGAGTATCTACAATTCCACGACACACAAGCATGACATTTTCCGCGAACTGATTTCAATAATCAATTAAATTAGATAGGGTTAATAATTGTCAGTGAGTGTTTGTTTACGCAGGCCAGTGTTTGTTTTGATCACAGCAAGCATTTTTCTAAAGCCAAATTTTAGATACCTTCCGAATAAAATTTAAAGTTGTTTCATTTTCGTTTCGTGTCTGAAGAGTTTCACCTGATGCGGGTAATACTTTGATTCAATCTCAAAACGCCGAGTTGAGATGATTGGCTGTTTTCCAAATTGTTATATAATGCCGCGAGATAGTGTCAATTAAGTTTTCGTTATAGTATTATGACTTCATCACTTTGTGATGAGTTTAATAATAAAATATCCCGTCGGCTAAAGTATGTTTTATTTACGCTCGGCAAACTCCAAAGAGCGATCGCTTGAAAACAAGTACATGTACAATTACGAAGGCGATACTTTTGCGGCGAATTTTCAGCCAATTTTTAACACCCTTCTAAGCAAATAAAGTCGCTCTTATAGAAGAATTCATCTCCGTTGGTACAAATGGCGGCGATTGCCATTAATCCCTAACTGCCCTTTTCGCTGTAAAAATCAGCGATTTCGCCGAACGAGACCTAAGATCTTGCCAAGATTCTCAACCTGGGCATCCCCCCCCCGGGACAATTAACACTCGGGCATTAGCCATTTTCGTATTTTTTTTCAAATTCTCCACCGTGGGGACAAGCAAGGTGTTCAAATGCCCCACAGTGGAGCCAAAGAAGTAAGAAAAATGCCCCCACCCCCAGGCACATCCATAATGATATTATACTGCCGAAGGGCATTGCTTGAATTGACTGATGCAAAAGTATTGGGTTCGACATTGGTAAACTTCACCTTCAGGACAATGTAGGCTCCTGAAAACGGAAATAATCTCACTTAAATTAATGTCATCGATGTCATTTGCAATCAAAAGTGTTTTTGTTTTTTAAACACCTACTTCAGATAAATGTTACACTCGTTCTCAATGACACGTGCAGGTTCGAACGAAACTCCTGACTTCGAAGTCGTTTCTGGTGGATGTCAATCAAACGGTTTCCATGGAGTTTGAAGTGAACCGTTGTGTGAGTAAATTCGGGAAACTAGCATTTTATAAAACATGGCAAAAGTCTTTCCCAAAGTCGCTTAGATGGAGAGTAATCATGCTTAGAGCCAAGGGTTTGCAAAATAGGGAAATCACATAAACTTTATGTGTGAGCGAGCGGTTTGTGTATAAGATCAAAATATGGAAATCGCATAAACTTTATGTCTGAGCGAGCGGTTCGTGTATAAGATCAAAATAGGGAAATCACATAAACTTGTGTATAAGATCAAAATAGGGAAATCGCATAAACTTTGTGTGTGAGCGGTTTGTGTATAAGATCAAAATAGGGGAAATCGCATAAACTTTATGTGTGAGCGAGCGGTTTGTGTATAAGAAATCTGATTGTTTATAATATCACGGCATGTCCGTAAGTCATTACTGTAACTTTCCCACTCATACAAAATCCACTCTAAACCATTTCAATATCACGGCATGTCCGTAAGTCATTACTGTAACTTTCCCACTCATACAAAATCCACTCTAAACCATTTCAATATCACGGCATGTCCGTAAGTCATTACTGTAACTTTCCCACTCATACAAAATCCACTCTAAACCATTTCAATATCAGGTCTTGGAAAAATTATTATAGTTATTTTTATTCATTCAGTTGCAGATATGCTCCTTATAAGAGGTTTTATCGAGCAATATCCTCGAGCTCTACCTCGACGAGCTCCAAAGCATGGATACAAAATTCGACAGGGCAAATATTTTTTTTGAAACTCTCAGGACATGGATTATCGGCAATGCTCTCCACTCTCGACTGACATTTCGGTGAGGAATTCAAGCAAATAACAATCGTTTTTCGGCTATCCGCCATATCTCTACCTATGTCGCCTCAAATTACTTACGATTTCGTTGACCTCCTACACTATTTATGTTTCCTCCACATCTGGGAGTTGTATGGCGACGTTTTATTTAGCATGCAGACCAGTGTTGCCATAGAAATATAGTTGAGTGACATCCACCAAATTGACGTTTTCCGTTGGAAATTCAATTTCGAACCTGCACGTGTTATTGAGAACGAGTGTAATACTTATCAACTTGTCGCTTGCAGTCATCAAGAGTTGTACATCTGACACTTATATTTTGGACTTAATTGTTTATTTTACAATATTCTTTCTCTCTAGTTTTCATATTTTAAACTCTTCTATGCAAAATTCATTATCTTGCTCTATTTGTAACTCTAAGGTTCAAAATAACTCACGGGCGATCTTTTGTGATGCATGCTTACTGCCATTGGACACATCTGAAATGCACAAAGCTTAACTCTTCATGATTATAAACTTCTTTCTACATGTAAAGACCTCTGGTTCTGCTCAAGCTGTCTAGCTGATATTTTCCCATTTAATCACTATTCAAATGACAATGACTTTTACCTTGCACTTCATGGCTTATTTGAACCTGACCTTGTCTTCAATAAGATAACAAGTAAATGTTTCAATACTTTTATTGACGACCAAGATACACGCTATTTACTGAACAGACCAGATCTTGATCCTGATATAAATATTATTTCCTTTAATTCCAAAATAGTCTCTAATTGCACTTATCACACTTCTAAAGAAATGAACAATTTATTCACTAATACATCACATTGTTTTTCCACACTTCACCTAAATATAAGAAGCATCAAGAAACATTTCACTTTCTTCTCTGAATATTTGTCCACACTACATTATTCCTTTTCTGCCATCGGAGTATCTGAAACTTGGTTAAATGAATTATCTGGTGATACATACTCTCTTCCTGGCTACACCGCACAGGCAGCCCAAGCTCACGATTTGTGGCTCTTACAAATCCTATGTAGATCGATCTTGCGCAAGCAATCAGGTCACCCTACCTAGTTGTGAACCGAGTGCCTCAGGGATCAGGGTCACCCACCCCCCCCCCCCCCCCCCCCCCCACCCCCGAGCCAAGTTTGCGGTTTCTCATGTAGATGGTTGACTTCGTTTTATAAAGAAATGTATGAAAAGGTAGCTCAGGGGGAAGGGTGACCCACCCCCAAGCCAACTTTCCTTCATATAAACAGGGCCTTAGTCTATTATTTATTTGAGAACTAATAATTTACTTTACATTTCAGTTATATGTGTATCATTTTATGTATAATTTCACTCATTAATTTTTATCTGAACTAAATTTGGCCCACAGACTCACTGGCTCCAGTTTGCTAACTAGCTACATTGTGGTATTAAAGCTCAGTGGTTTAAGTGTTGGTGTGTTGTGCAGAGGTAGTGGGTTCAAACCCTGGTGTAGCCACCCTTGCATCCACTCTTGGTGTTGGTCCCTTCCCACCCCACGTTCCCCTGGTGGGACCTTAAAAGAGCTGGGAGAAGGTACTGCCTAAATGCTCTTAACTAGCTGACATCTGCAAATGGTTAATAGATGGATTAGACCTTCGTGTTTTCTTGGATCAGGATGTTAAATCGTAGGCCAACACAGAGTGCAAACAAATCTCTAGTAGTGACCACCCTCGAGTGGAGTGGATATAGTCTTACATAGAGAGAGTTTATTAAAACAGTATCCCTCCCCAATTAGCAATACCTAGTGGTGATCTTTCTTTTCCTCTCCTCCCTTGGTGCTGCTACAATGTATATATTATATTAATATGCAGGCTAAATCTAGTAGATGGTAGCATACATACTACATAAAATATAATAATGACTGCTACCTTAAAATATTTTGTTGTTGTAAATAGGTGGGGTAAATATTGCATGTATCTGTGGCTTCCCCCAGGGGTCGACCCCTGGGAACCCAGGGGCATTTGTCAGATGTTTGTTGCCCGTCGGTCAGGGGTAAAAGCTCACTTTGGTTACATGCACAGGAGCTTGTGTCTAATGTGCTGTCAGATCTCACACTGGTACTGGCTTTGTTGTTCAATGCAATTGCACGTCAAGTGCCAAGGCGGCTTAAAAATGCCAAGATTTTGAAATGGTTTTACTGAGTTTCCATGGTTGAAAAGATCTTCGATATTATATACAAAGCTATGACAAGAGTGAAAATATGTTTGCTAAGATATTATTTCAGCAGCATTTTGAGTTTTGGGGCAGTTCCACGTCACAGACGTTACATCTCGGACAAGATTTTGAACCTATTTATTTCTCTAGATAAATACCAAAAGACAGTTTGCAAAATTTTCAATATCATAATTCTTTACCAGAATACAGTAATACTTAAAATAACATGAGTAAGAATTTGGACATTTTATACATTATTAAAATGCAAGAAAATTCACTGTCACAGACGTTACATGGAAAACAACCAATATTCCAAGGAGGATTGGAAGGCCTTCCCACAATCCTTTGCGTAGCAACTATATTATCAATTTTCCCGGTCACGTGCATGAGCAATTCATTCTGCGTTGAATTTCGTGGAGATCGGACCTCGGCAGCACAAATTTTCACAAAGCATCTCAAAACCAAAGTTTTTCCTGGGTTTTTGACGTATGTTTAGGCTAGCTTTGGCCGCCGTATTTCTGGCCATTATTTTACAATGAAAGCCTACGAAAAATGGGAAAATATGCAGAGAATTACCTGTGATTTGAGTGAAGTTTTCAATTTTAAAGGTTCGCGCGCGCTGCTGACGCAATCTGATCACGCCATTTTCGAACAATGAGCGCGCGCTCAAAGCTGCTTTTGTACGAGCGCGCGACTGAATAAACCTAAGTTACTTATTTCTGCCCTTTATCTTTTCAGGTAAGGGAAGAGGTCAAAACAATGGTACTCTGGCGGGACCCAATTTTGATGGAAGAGTGGTTGTACCCGGAACCCACCACCCATTTTGGCAAAATCTAGATTTTTGACCACAAATATCTTCTTGAATAAAATACTTATTGAAGAAGTAACTATATTTCTAGTTTGTACAGGCAGAGAAGAATGTGTGGCTGCATTAAAATTAGGTATCCCTATTACACAACGCGAGAAAATCACCCTCGAAAAAAGGGGTAGGGGGTATTACCCGCCACCCACCACCTCCCCTGAGAAAATTGGGTCCCATTCGAAATCCATTGTTTTGACGTCTTCCCTAATCATTGTTTTTAAGTAAAATGATTAACAAAGAATCGTCTGTTTTTGGGGTATAATTAACAATAAACACCACTCGTACTGCCCGCGAAATGCTTCACGAAGATCGGTGTGAGTACTGTATATCCAGTGAGCGCGACATATTGTGAATGGTATCGAAACACCGTAAATACGCATTTTCAACGACTTTGTAAACCTCTTAAACCTAGAGCCCTTTGGAGCCCTTTGCACAAATTAGACACTTAATTTATTTATGTCACTGCTCATGCTAATTTCCAGTTAAGGTTAGTTGTCTAAAATGTTTGTAGTTAATTTCTTTCAGGGTAAGATATACGACTTGAGTTCGCGGGAAATTTCTCCCAAACAACCTCTCGAGAAAAGTGTCCGATAAATTTGCTCAGATTGTATGAAAAGTTCAAAATTGAAGATGTTTAGCGAGCAGTAAAGGTAGAAAGTATATTTCTGACTTTGTTGAATCCATCTCTAGTTTCTAGAGTTAAAAAACTTCAAGGAGAAATTTAGTTCGAAATGACAAAACTCGCGGGAAACTTCAAGTTTCTTGCCTTCTTGACAAATTTTCAAGCGCAAGTGTTCATGGGAAGGCCTTCCAATCCTCCTTCAAGCAGAAATCTTCAAAGTTAACTCGCTGTGAGATGAGATGGTACACCAGGCTAGTTTTATAATTTGAAGTATGCAGGTAGTGGATAGTTATTTCTTCAGTGCCTAAAATATCATCATCACCTTCTTTACTTTTAGCCGAGGGGAGAAAAACCAGTGTCACGGACGTTACATCATTTGTCACGGACGTTACGTACACGTGCAAAATAGCCTAACAAGGGTGGTGTATAATATGAATGTTTTAGGATGTCCAGCAGTAAAACAGCTGTAACAAGCTTTAGTAAACCCTATTTGATAATATTATGAGTCCAGAACATTTTTTAAGTTTTATTTAACATTGGCAATAATATTTTTTTATAACCATCCAAATAATTAATATTTATCCAATTTGGTGTAATATTTGATGATTAGTTAATATTACATGTACTTTGGGTTCCCCCTGGTGAAGCCAACAATACAATGCAGCTAATAATGCTATATTTTATAGCCCTGAGGTATCCAAACTTCATGAAACCTTTAAGTTGCCCTTATGACTCCATTTTCAAATTTACCATAATCCCCTCTCGTATGGAACTGCCCTTTTACGCATCTTAATTTATCCTGTTTCTTGTCCCTTGAGTAATGCTGAAATAACCCAAGAGGAAATGTTACTACCAATTTCTATATTGGAAAACAAAGCACTGAATCCTCTGGAGAACTATCACATGGTATGAAATGGGGCAACAAACAGGCAAGCACAAACCATGTATAACACTGTCAAAAATATGCTAGAACTCCATAAACTAAATGTATTCACATATTCCTGGGTGGCCCGAGTTAAGGCCACTCAGGGATTCTTGTTATTTATCAGCTACTTCAAACAAACCTGTTTTTCTTGTTTATGCATGTATCATTGAACAACCGTGGCGTTAAAGTGCCACTACGACGAAATTTGACCATTTCTTTTACCACTTTTTTGTATTCCATAAGGACAAACAGTGGCAGAAATATCCAAATCAGTGAAAAAAGTTTGCAAAGGGGGAACCTAGACCACACATTTAAAGCGAGTTTACCGTCAAAATCTCGTCCGCCATTACGCGAAACCGGTTCCCGTGGGCGAGGAACGCCTAGTCAATTTTGAGCGTACGTGACGTCAAACTGTCAACACAACAACACGTGGGGCTACTTTTCTCATACAGACCTTCACGCGAACTAACATATGTAGCAAGAAAGTGTACCATTTTTCCGCAAAGAAAACGTTTTGAATAGAAATATGCCTTCCAGTTTGTGCATTGTACAGGACTGTAGCAATTTAACGAACCACAAAGCTGGCATCAGTGAATAAGGTTTGTAATTTTCTTCAAGCCTCAAGGATGGTTTGTGTATGTTTTGGTCGTTTTGAGGACAGAAGCTTCTCCAGAATTGTTTGTGTCACCATAGGCAAACCACAATAATGAAGTGTAAGCTATAATAAAACGTGTTTACATGTTGTTTGTGAGGTGAAAACGAGAATAAAACGTGTTTTACGTACTTTTTGTGATTTTGTCATTTTTTACCCTCCCTCCCCTCCCCCCTACTTTTCAGACTGCTCAATTCAAATTGAGCAGTCTGAAAAGTAGGGGGGAGGGGAGGGAGGGTAAAAAATGACAAAATCACAAAAAGTACGTAAAACACGTTTTATTCTCGTTTTCACCTCACAAACAACATGTAAACACGTTTTATTATAGCTTACACTTCATTATTGTGGTTTGCCTATGGTGTCACATGGAATAGCCGGTAAGATCGTACCAGAGTCCACTATAACAGTTCGAAAGAAGACCAAAACAGCCGAACCAACTGACAGAATGTCATAAATTAACCGAAAAATAAGCTGAGAACATATAGTTTGCTGAGAACATAGTTTGTCATATTGCTGTTTCCTATAAACAGATAAACCTAGCGATGTTTAGTATGCCTTTCACTTTACTGCTAATTTTATTTTCAAGACACTAAACCACAGAAGAAATTATCAATATTATTTAATGCACAGTACTTTGTTTGTCTCTCAAACAGCGACGGGTATTTTCCCTGGTTCGGCTTTCAGGTTGTGTTGTTATCAGGGCTACAGGAAGAATTCAGCGGAGAAATAACTATAAAGCTTAGGTAATCAGTTATGTAAAAGTTTTTTTTATAGTGAAACACGGCAATAGATTTTCCGGCGAATCTACATTCTAAATACAATGTAATTGCTATAAAACAAGAGCCCATCTGGGCTTTCACTCGGGCCACATGAGATTGAAGATGAAATACACTTTCATTTGAAATCCTCTTAGTAATAACCAAAGGGAATAATTATTAGCTGAATATTAGCAGTCTTAAGGAGTGGCCGGTAGCGCGGTGACTTTCATTCTCTGCTCCCCTAGTATATATACATGTATGTAATTTAATATTTTTGTTTTCTCGTATGTAAATTACAGTAGTTGACCTTTTACTGTAAACACTACTTATTCATGCAACACACGTTTGCAATCTGTTATACTGCAGGTTCCAGTCGTAAACAGTCCGAATTTGACCAAAGTGAAACGAGCTGCTCGCGTCCGTAGATATATGTTTCTTCGTTATGCACTTTTGACATGATATAATTCTTCAAATGGCACCATTATTATATTTCTACATATTTAATAATACAGTTCTCTGCTGTAAAAAGAATAGAATATTCTATGGAAGATTTCTTCTCCTAAAATTTGGAAACGTAACACATGCATTTGACGCTAGAAAGTTCAGTACTCGCGGAAGTACGCAAGGTTAATTTACTAGTTCTGCACTATCGGCTGTTATGGAATGGAAACATACTTTCACAGCTAAATATGTACGTCGATTGGTCAGAAAGATATCTTGTTTAAGATGCTATGGTCCTTTCGGCATCAGGAAATTTTTAAACGGGAGTTTTCGTACAGTATTTCAAGCTTTGCTGTAGCGCGAGTTCAGTTAAGCCACAAATGTCCGTGAAACTAATTAGTCCATGAGCCAGGGCACTTTTTCGGCTCACTCAGGATGACAAAGTGAACCAGTGATTTTCTGAAAGCCCTGGGCATGTAGATTACAAAAAAATATGATAGCAAGGTCATAAAGGCAGCTTAAAGGTGTCACGTGACCTTCAATTTTACTGCTCATGCGCAGTAATGGAAACCCCCTAAAACCCGTCATTTTTCTAATAATATATTTCATACTCACCTTAAAATGTATTTTAATTGGTGTAGATATTGTTTTCATGTATAGGAAGAATTTTCAGGAGATGAATATATAATTAGGGTCACGTGACAATGACGTCATACTCTATAAATACATGATTTTTTTGCATTTAGCATATAGTAATTGCGGGGTCTAGCTAATGCCCAGGAAATAGCCAGTACTCGACTAGAAATGCACAGATGCAGATGTTTTAAGGATATCACATTATATTTTTATGGTTTGGTGGCTACGTCGAGCCACGTTATTTTTGTATTTTAACCTTTAACGGTCACCCTGTGGAAATCAAACAAAACGTATTGGCCAATTTTGACAGCGTGGAATAACCTAATTTTATACTGATGCCACGGTGCGTTATCACGTGATGGTGACATCAGAACTGGCTAAGTATACACTCTTCGTATAATCTGAACAAAATTTTGGTGATATTTAGATAGCTTCAACTGGTTTTCTAATCTCACTCACCTATTGTAGACTGTTCGTATGCTCTGTCTGACTTCCGTCTCCAATACCCTACCTAATGGTTTCCGTGCACCAGCTTTAAACCCATCTAACTATTTACATGTTTGTTTTCCGTGCTACAGCTTTGAAACCGTATTTGACTATTTGTTTTAGAGCTTCTTTAGTTGTTCTGGTCACCTAGACCGAGTTAGGCATGCAAATGAGATTATTGCTCCCGTGGTATAATTTGCAGTCCAGAACATTATAAGAACTCGAGATGTTTTCCTTGCTTAAATTATAAACGTTTTAGTGACTATTGATGTCATGATAGTTTTCTTGTCTAACTTGTGCATTATGTGTCAATCAATTTTAGCTTCTGTAACTTTGTTGCCATGCGCATATCTAGACAAGTGAAACATTTCTAGTCAATTGCAATGTCTACAGCGTTTTTGTGTAAATTTACAGCATTTCTTCGATATCATCATCATCTTTGTCTTCTTCTACTTGCATATCTTCCCATTCGTCTGCCTGGTTAGTGCAGGTGGTTAGTCGACAAAGATCTGAGCATTTCAAACCATTCTGAATGCATTCACATGTATTATTTTCACAAGACTTCTTGCATGTGCACGCCATCAGCTCGATCACAGCCCGTGGTGCTGGAAGCCCAATCATCCAGTCTATCTCTAGCCTTTGGCCATCTCCATCTTCCTCAAGAACCCATCCTTTGCCAATCGGTGTTGGAATGTCATTGTTGGACAAGGAGTTTCTCCAAATCGCGGCTTGATAGTTCGCTCTATCAGCGTGCTTCTCAAGACAGTCCTTGCATGGCGGCAACTGATGGGACTCAGCTTCTCCTCTCTTGGCACAAAAGAGAGCATATCGATAGTGATTGACATCTGTGTATTTCTTAGCGCCATACAGTGCACAAACAAAGGACTGTAACTGCGCAAACAGCTCTGGGTTAACCGACCACTCGTTTCCAAGACGTTGAAATGCAAGCTGGTAGTCTTTATTCTCCCGAACCATTTTCAGCGGTTTTACCTTTCCAACTCCAGCGAAAGCGCTGACTGTATCGCATCCTGTAAAGGCATGCATACCTGGTAGGGCCTTACACACATCTTGACCAATGGCACTAGCTATCTTGCTGATGTCAACGTATCGTGCGTGGAACTGTGATACACACCTCTGGAAAATCGGTACATCAATTAAAGAGGAGAAGGCAAGATACAAAATTCGGACGTCTGTATCCTCGGATGGCACTATTAAAGATTTAAAAGACAGCTTTGCTGCATGTCCGGCATGTAGAATGAGTCGGGTATCTGCTTCTTCTTGGTTAGAGCTCAGCTCTTCTACCTCCATTACTAGTAGTATAGGAGGGATGGAATTACCCCCTTTTTTAGGGCGCTATGCTACTTTTTAGGGCGCTATGCTAATTTTTAAGGCGCTCTCATTAATTCAATGACGTCACGGTTCTATTGTCTTAGACTCATGAATAAAGTGCGGTGGTTTCTCATTATCTATTGTCTTAGACTCATGAATAAAGTGGTGAGCTCATGAATAAAGTGGTGCGCTCATGAATAAAGTGGTGAGCTATGTTAATTTTTAAGGCGCGCTCATGAATATCTATTGTTCCTTTGGATGAGGTCATCGATCTATTCGGGCATGTTTGGGCAAAGCCTATTGTTTGGAGCAGCTATAAAACCAGGAGCAATCGGCCTTGAATCCATTCGAAGTTGAATGAAAAAAAGTAATAAATATCTCGCAATATCTAAACCCCTTTGTAGCGTAAATAGTAAGAACAAACTACTCGTGATAGACTCTAAACTGTCTTTATTATTTTCCTTTACAGTTAATAACTCATAAGATAATTGTATACAAAATCCACTGTGAG
This sequence comes from Actinernus sp. WN-2022, assembly GCA_030867875.1. NCBI lineage: Eukaryota > Metazoa > Cnidaria > Anthozoa > Actiniaria > Actinernidae > Actinernus > Actinernus sp. WN-2022. The sequence goes on from JAOWCC010000019.1 coordinate 31,800,727, forward strand.
AAATTTTGCTATTGTCCTTAGGGATTAACGATAACTGAAGAGTCTATTGTTTGGAGGAAAACTCTTGTGATGCAAATTCGTCTCTAAAACTGAACTATAATTACCATACGAATATAAACAAACCATCAGTAATTAAACAAAGTTTATTCAATCTCAAAAACACCAATTTTAAAAACAGTTCGTTTTCCTTATCCTCGCGGAGTTTATAACTTTCTTATTTCTCAGTTCTTGGGTTGATATAATGTACCGTGTTACAAGATTACACTGATTTATGTTTCATTGATATTTTTCTTGTTGACAAATGCTACAGACAGTTGTGTTTTTACCGAGGAGAGGAAAATTAATGACCAAGGTAGTCTAGTCTAAAACTATACTTCAGCTATCATTTTCTAGTCTAGTCTAGAAATTGAAATTAAAACGAGGACAAGAGGAAGAATATTTTAAAAGACATTTATTAATAGAAATCGACTTAATAAAACTTATTTCTAAAAGGTACAAATGTATTATTCATCGCGGAATCACTCTGTTCCGGAATAGGTTGTTTTTGGAATTGTTTATTCAACAAGAATTTTCGGTGGTGAATTGCAGCCTCGGTCGCTTCTTGCCATCCATAATCTTCCGTGTTCATCAAGTTTTGTTTTGTTTCCAAGATTTTTTGGAAATCAGGATCTTTTCTTAAGCTGTGAATCCATTTCATATCTTCGAACAACACTTCTCTTAGGTCTTTTCTATAGGTAGGAACCAAAGCGTTACTGGCTTTGATTTCAGCAACTTCATGACTATCCCCATCGTGTTCATACTTTTGAACCAACGCTTCCCAATCTTCCTGGTGCCGTTCTTTAGCTTCGTTACGAATTCTTTCCCAAACATCCTCTTCTCCGTCATAACTATCATCAGTGGAGTCCGTGCTCTCCTGAGAATCAGAGCTTTGATAAGAATCTTCAGTCATTTCATCATCTGAGGTGGAACGATTAGCAGCCATCGTTTATATCTTTACTGTTCAAGGATCGGGAGTATAATGTCAGACCCTTAAAAGTTTCAAACTTTATAGAAAACAAATTGCCGTGGTCACTACGTTCAACAAATGTCGATTAGCTGATTTAGCTAAGGTCTCTCAGTTAGATCAACATTGTAAGTAGGATTCCTAACCAACATATTTTCCATTATCAACAACTGGATTTACATTCCTCGACAAAAACTTTCTTTTTTGAAGTTTTGCTTCTTGTAAATAGGGTTTTCGTTCTTGAGTTGATAACCTATGGACTTGTGCCAAGTGGTTGGATAATTTAACAAGATACTTTGATCCACAATTAGGTACAGGGCAGTTTTTCAAAGTCTGATTTTCCATGTTCACTCGTTGAAAGTTAGTATCAAATAGCACACATCTACTTGATCGTCCCTTTTATCTCCTTTCGTCCCTTTTGTCTCCTTTTGTCCCGCTTTTTTTCGTTTTGAAATAAAAAAAGAAGCATAAAAAAGAAAAAAAAAGCGGGACAAGAGGCGACAAACGGGATGAAAGGGATAAACGGAGATACCTGTATCCGAATGTGAACACGTCTCTTGTCAGTAGGCCCTCTCGTCCCTTTTGTCTCCTTTTGCCCCGCTTTTTTTCGTTTTGAAATAAAAAAAGAGGGCCTACTGACAAGAGACGTGTTCACATTCGGATACAGGTATCTCCGTTTATCCCTTTCATCCCGTTTGTCGCCTCTTGTCCCGCTTTTTTTTTCGTTTTATGCTTCTTTTTTTATTTCAAAACGAAAAAAAGCGGGACAAAAGGAGAAAAAAGGGACGAGAGGGCCTACTGACAAGAGACGTGTTCACATTCGGATACAGGTATCTCCGTTTATCCCTTTCATCCCGTTTGTCGCCTCTTGTCCCGCTTTTTTTTTCGTTTTATGCTTCTTTTTTTATTTCAAAACGAAAAAAAGCGGGACAAAAGGAGAAAAAAGGGACGAGAGGGGCTACTGACAAGAGACGTGTTCACATTCGGATACAGGTATCTCCGTTTATCCCTTTCATCCCGTTTGTCGCCTCTTGTCCCGCTTTTTTTTTCTTTTTTATGCTTCTTTTTTTATTTCAAAACGAAAAAAAGCGGGACAAAAGGAGACAAAAGGGACGAAAGGAGATAAAAGGGACGATCAAGTAGATGTGTGCTATTTGATACTAACTTTCAACGAGTGAACATGGAAAATCAGACTTTGAAAAACTGCCCTGTACCTAATTGTGGATCAAAGTATCTTGTTAAATTATCCAACCACTTGGCACAAGTCCATAGGTTATCAACTCAAGAACGAAAACCCTATTTACAAGAAGCAAAACTTCAAAAAAGAAAGTTTTTGTCGAGGAATGTAAATCCAGTTGTTGATAATGGGAAATATGTTGGTTAGGAATCCTACTTATAATGTTGGTCTAACTGAGAGACCTTACCTAAATCAGCTAATCGACATTTGTTAAACGTAGTGACCACGCCAATTCGTTTTCTATAAAGTTGGAAACTTTTAAGGGTCTGACATTATACTCCCGATCCTTGAAGAGTAAAGATATAAACGATGGCTGCTAATCGTTCCAACTCAGATGATGAAATGACTGAAGATTCTTATCAAAGCTCTGATTCTCAGGAGAGCACGGACTCCACTGATGATAGTTATGACGGAGAAGAGGATGTTTGGGAAAGAATTCGTAACGAAGCTAAAGAACGGCACCAGGAAGATTGGGAAGCGTTGGTTCAAAAGTATGAACACGATGGGTATAGTCATGAAGTTGCTGAAATCAAAGCCAGTAACGCTTTGGTTCCTACCTATAGAAAAGACCTAAGAGAAGTGTTGTTCGAAGATATGAAATGGATTCACAGCTTAAGAAAAGATCCTGATTTCCAAAAAATCTTGGAAACAAAACAAAACTTGATGAACACGGAAGATTATGGATGGCAAGAAGCGACCGAGGCTGCAATTCACCACCGAAAATTCTTGTTGAATAAACAATTCCAAAAACAACCTATTCCGGAACAGAGTGATTCCGCGATGAATAATACATTTGTACCTTTTAGAAATAAGTTTTATTAAGTCGATTTCTATTAATAAATGTCTTTTAAAATATTCTTCCTCTTGTCCTCGTTTTAATTTCAATTTCTAGACTAGACTAGAAAATGATAGCTGAAGTATAGTTTTAGACTAGACCAGACTACCTAGGTCATTAATTTTCCTCTCCTCGGTAAAAACACAACTGTCTGTAGCATTTGTCAACAAGAAAAATATCAATGAAACATAAATCAGTGTAATCTTGTAACACGGTACATTATATCAACCCAAGAACTGAGAAATAAGAAAGTTATAAACTCCGCGAGGGTAAGGAAAACGAACTGTTTTTAAAATTGGTGTTTTTGAGATTGAATAAACTTTGTTTAATTACTGATGGTTTGTTTATATTCGTATGGTAATTATAGTTCAGTTTTAGAGACGAATTTGCATCACAAGAGTTTTCCTCCAAACAATAGGCTCTTCAGTTATCGTTAATCCCTAAGGACAATAGCAACATTTCTCACAGTGGATTTTGTATACAATTATCTTATGAGTTATTAACTGTAAAGGAAAATAATAAAGACAGTTTAGAGCCTATCACGAGTAGTTTGTTCTTACTATTTACGCTACAAAGGGGTTTAGATATTGCGAGATATTTATTACTTTTTTTCATTCAACTTCGAATGGATTCAGGACCGATCGGTTCTAGCTTTATAGCTGCTCCAAACAATAGGCTTTGCCCAAACATGCCTCCAAACAATAGGCTTTGCCCAAACATGCCCGAATAGATCGATGACCTCATCCAAAGGAACAATAGATATTCATGAGCGCGCCGCATTTTATTCATGAGAGCGCCACATTTTATTCATGAGAGCGCCACATTTTATTCATGAGAGCGCCACACTTTATTCATGAGCGCACCACTTTATTCATGAGTGCACCTTAAAAATTAACATAACGCACCACTTTATTCATGAGCTTCAGACAATAGATAATGAGATACCACCACACTTTATTCATGAGTCTAAGACAATAGAACCGTGACGTCATTGAATTAATGAGAGCGCCTTAAAAATTAGCATAGCGCCCTAAAAATTAGCATAGCGCCCTAAAAAAGGGGGTAATTCCATCCCTCCTATACTACTATTACTGCCTCCTTTGTAAGCTTGTAGCAGTGACTCCCGGATGTAACGTACAGCACTTTGTTGCGCAGCTTCTCACGATTTGTGTTCTTGCTCCAGTGTTCAGCAAAGAACTTAACCAGGCTGTTCTTGTTGTTTCCATTCTTTAAGAAACTTTTGAACTGCTATATCTTGTGACCAGCAGCGTGGTTCTTAAAAGTTTTAGCGTTACCTTCACCTCTTAGTACTCTCTCTGTAGATTTGATTGACAGATCCCTGTACTCATCGAAGACTACATCGATTCTAGAGCTGTCATCTCCCTCACGCAAAACTCTAGTTAATGCGATGTCAGCAATCTCACCAAAGCTCAAATAGTCGACCTTCAGCTTCTGCACAAGAGCCATACCATCAATGAGATATGCTGATGGTTTAAGTATGTCGCCCGAGGGCTGCACTAGCTTCTCCAGTTGTCTACCCAGTTGAGCTTTATTTGTCTTCCTTGACATACCATCACTGTTAGCAAGTGCTGCAGGAATAGGACCCAAAGGATGGTTCAGTACATCTTGCATTTGCAGTTTACGACTTTCGGCAATGATGATCATGCGAGCAAACAGATTTCGGTCAGCGCGTAGTACAGTTTCTCTACCGTGTTCGTTATTTACTTTCTTGGTTTTCGACATGTGGCTAGAGGTCTTCAGCTTTTGCTTGGTCAGCTTGTCATGAAACATTGAATACGCTCCAAATCTCTTTTCATAGTAAAAATGCTTCGGCATTTTCTATGATAATAAACACGAATCTTACCTGCTGTTACTAAAGTTTTCCAAGAATCAAGATCCTTCGGGAGAAGTAGGTTCCCGTTGTCATCACTGCAGTGGATTATGCAGTGGGGATCTTTTCTTGGTCTTTTACTGGGTATTTCACTATCCATGAGTGAGTACAAGCATCATTTCAAGATCTGTCATAAGTTTAACTCAATGAAAACAAGATGGCGTCCTAGTGCCAGGCCACTGACACTAGGACACAGGGACACAGAGGCACATGACACAGAGGCACAGGGAAACCAATATAACAGACACATTTCTCTGTAGGATATTTTATTTCAGATGCTGTCAAATGAGAATGTATTCAAGCAAACTTTTAGAAAATACCCTTCTTCTTATTTAATGACCGATCAGGGTTTTCCAAATGACAAGATTATATATATATGTCCTTTTCTCTTTTTACCACAGGGTACCCAAAAGTACTTCCGGTTTTTAAAACACATAAAAACGGCCAATAACATAGTAAAACACGCAAAATCTAGCTCCTTAGGTTGATGATAATTTTTAAAACTATATGCTGTTTGACTGAAATATTTTTTCTTTTCATGTTGTTGCTCAGCGAAAAGAAAGGTGCTGATTTTATACCATGAATAATGGACCAGCTCATTATATCATACATCCTCCATTTCAAAGTCACGTGACACCCTTAAGCTAAGCTTTTGACCTTGTTATCATAAATATTTTTGTTCTATACCTATAGGGCTTTCAGAAAATCACTGATAGCATTTGCCACCTCAAGTGAGCCAAATCCGCCATTTTTTAATGGTCCAGCTCATTATGCATACGTCCTCCATTTCAAAGTCACTTGACACCCCTAAGCTGGACTTCTGACCTTGCTATCATATATATTTTTGTTATATACCTAAAGGGCTTTCATAAAATCACTGATAGCATTTGCCACCTCTAGTGAGCCCAATCCGCCATTTTGGGGCAGTTGGCTCATGGACTAAATACCGTGTTCATTATTATCGGTTTTCTCTGTGGGTTCTCATGTATTCAATAATTACTTCTGGAGCTTCATATGTATGTCGATTGTTCACAATGATTTCCTCTTTCAGTTTTTTCCCTTTAGTTTGGACATTAGGGATATATCCTTGGAGATTTCGTACAGTTTAGCGACCGTGTGTCGAAAGTAGAAAAGTTCGCTTGTCACGAAAGTGCGTAAACAAACTGTCACAAGCGGTTTCATAGCAGCTCGATGTTTGACTCTCATATAGTCGATGATAACTTATATAGCTTCATATGTATGTCGATTGCTCACAAGGATTTCCTCTTTCAGTTTTTCCCGTTAGTTTGGACATTAGGGATTTATTCTTGGAGATTTCGTACAGTTTAGCGACCGTGTGTCGAAAGTAGAAAAGTCTTGTCACGAAATTGCGAATACTGTTTGCAGACTCTCACGTAGTCGATAATATAAACTTCTATAGATCGATTTCACTTAGGTCACGTGAATCTTAAAAATCTTTATTGCTGATTCAAATAAAATCAAGGTGCGTTTTTCTGAAAGAGAACTAAAAAATACGTATTTTTGACAAGTTTTATTAATCTAGGATATTTCTCGCCCAAAATATAAGCGATTAAATGTGCGCCATGTTTACAGTAAAATGTATGGCGCCGCCATCTTGGTGTACATGTACCTCCAAGGTACACCAAGATGGCGGCCAGATTACCAAGTTTCATTAAAGTTCACAATTACCAAGAATTCTGACCTAAAATGTATCTATTTGCATAGATATTCACTTATTTGACATGTTGGTTTGTATTTAGAAGGTTTTTGGCTGAAAGTTGCACTAATTTGACTCCTCAAAATACGTGACTGGTGAGTGCGTGACTCAAATCGCTTCATCGATATCTCCGGAACAAAGTGAAAGCAACCGATGAAATTTGGTGTGAAGCCGTGCTTAGGTAAGCTCTAAACTGTATCAAAAGCACAACTTGGTAGATTTCATAGTTTCGAAGTTAGCAATTTGATGACGTCACATGAAATCGATCTATAGTTTCATATGTACGTCGATTGCTCACAAGGCTATCGTATTTGAGTTCATGAGGTTGTTTTGCCATCAAATAAAGGTTTTATCTAACTTTTCGTACAGTCTTTGCGCTCCGGTCGGTTCATATCATTTCAGCCTCGATCGTTTCTAAGTCGTAGATATATATTTCTTCGTGTCGCTGTTGAAAACTGCCATATCATTTATAATATGACTTGAAAAGTTTCCATGTGTTTCGTGAACTCTACTGGACATCCAAACCCTCTTCGCTTCTGGTTAGAATGCCAAAAAGCTTCCAATTTCTTGCGTTTTTCGGCTGCTGTATTCAGAGGACTCAGTAGCGGTCTCCCGCCGGTAAGCATCACTTTGCTTTTTTGTTTTAGTCAGTGTTACAGTCTGCAACGACTAATTTTGAATAACCAAATAATTAAAACTTATTTAAGCACATCTTACATTTCCATAAATGACCAAAGGAGACAAGGATGAGTTAAAAAAGAACACTGATGGAAGTCGATTTAAAAATCGGTATTTCACCCCTTTGAGAATTTCGTTCCGGGCTAGAACATAATTCTAAAATCATCAGATTTTCACACAGGCGCAGTACCGTGACACAGCGCCTTTAAGTATATCCGCAGTCTGTGCGGCTTCCGGTTGACCTTTCACGATTACCATCATCGACATTATATTATGCGGCGCCAGGCGGCTCCGTGTTCAAGTATGTGCACTTGAACAGTGTGAGCTGATTGGTTAACGGGACCGGAAGTCGACAATTTTGCTGCACTGAACAAAGTACAACCTCAATCTAGGCCTGTCCCAAAGATGCTCCAAATTCTCTAAAAAGATGCTCGAAAAAGCTTGAAAAGTTGCCCAAAAGATGCTCCAAAATTCAGAAAGTTGCTCTAAAGTTGCTAAAAAAAATCCTTAGATTTCTGATGTTGCGAATGATATCGACCGCATTAAAATGTCTTTCTGCACAACCAAGGTCAGGATTGATACTTTTTTTAATCATTCACAATAATACAAACAATTAATGCAAGTTTCAAATTTTTTTTTACATCTGAAACCAAAATCAATCAATCTCCAACCATGTGGTATAAAAATGTCCTGAACTAGCTGCTACCAATAAAGGATTGGCATTTGAATTATCTTCGGGGTCATTTAATTCATTCGAGTATGAGGCGTCCGCCATCTTTGATCTGAGACTGACCGACCGCTGACCGCTTGAGTCACTTTTTACCACAGGAAGATCAATATTCCGCACAGGAAGATGGAAATTTCGCTAAGGCGACTTACTAATGTCCAGATCCTGCAACTGGAGAACTTACTAAGCCCTCTTATTTGTTTTATTTGTGAAAATTCTTAAAAAAAAAAAGTGCCAAAAGTCAAAAAAGTTGCTGCAAAGAGAAAAAGTTGCCCGATATCACAAAAGTTGCCAAAAAGTTGTCGAGCATCTTTGGGACAGGCCTAACCTCAACAACAAGTCTTTAAAACAAGAGCGCCAGTTGAAATATCCTGAGCCTGTTGGAAGGCTTTCGCACGAGTGAAGTTAAATAAAACATTAAAGTGCTTACATTGGAGAGATGGGACTCCAAATTTGAGAGACGTTTCCTCACAGGTCGACCATTTTGATTTACTGTATTAAATTATGTACAGAAATTAACCTGACGAGTGTTACGTGACCAGCACAGTGCAATCTGATTGGTGTGAATTTGACCTTAAACGCATGCGCAGAAAGCTTGCTGCACAGAATAAAAATTAAAAAAATAACCGCTTGCATTTTAAGACTCGGTGCTGCCACAGGCAGCCCGAGTAATTAAATCGCTCTGTTGTCTAACATGAAATCGTGAGTGATAATAATTTACTAGAGACTGAAAAAAGGTATTGAAGCTGAGTGAGCTTTACAGTACCAGTGCCGTGGCGATAACAGAACCAAACTTCGCGCGCCCCCGTCGCTGTTACCCTGGGTTCCAGAGGTTAAATGTTTTGCCTTTTGTTGGTAAATAGCATTGGCGAGCGCAAAAGGCGCAAGGATCGTCGAGTGCGCGGACGGCAAAATTTAACCTCTGGGCCAGGTCTAGTCTCGTACCCAGAGATGAGCTCTGGGTACGAGACTGCAGCGCTGTCGGCCAGGGCCCGGTTCCTGAAAGCCAGATTAGCGCTAATCCAGAGTTAATTACCATGACAACTAATATGTTTTGTTGAGAGTTAATCCAGGATTAGCGCTAATCGGGCTTTCAGGAACCGGGCCCAGGTCTGTTTGAAATTAATTTATTCATCCAAAATATGGAGACCGATAGCCATTGGCTAACGCTCACAACAACCTGTAATTGGATAATACCCATCACGTGTCCAAAACCGCTCACGTTGAGCGCGCGCTCGATATTCGAAATGGCGTGCAGTGATGATTGCGTCAGCAGCGCGCGCGAACTAAAATTGAAAACTTTTCACCCGAAACTTCCCCTTTCTCTGCAGTTTTCTTTATCAACTACGTGCAAGAAATACGTGTGTACAAAGCTAGGTTACATTTAACGTCAGAATCTTTGGTTTCGAGACTTTGTGAAAAGGTAGTGTCATTTGAATTGGTGTTTCAACTTTTTTCACTGGTCTTTCAATTTTCAAATATAGGTTGCGCTGCTCTTAGCCAATCAAAATCTAGACCTTTTTTGCTGACGCATTATTCTGCATAAAAACGAGATTCAAACAGACCCAGAGGTTGAATTTGTTTTGCCTTCCGCGCGGCTCACCGAATTTACCAAGAAAAGGCAAAACATTTAACCTCTGGAACCCAGGGTACGTCGCTGTTTGAGACACAAACTGTGCATGAAATAATATTGGTCATTTCTTCTGTGGTTTAGTGTCTTGAAAATAAAATTAGCAGTAAAGTGAAAGGCATACTAAACATCGCTAGGTTTATCTGTTTATAGGAAACAGCAATATGACAAACTATGTTCTCAGCTTATTTTTCGGTTAATTTATGACATTCTGTCAGTTGGTTCGGTTGTTTTGGCCTTCTTCCGAACTCTTATAGTGGACTCTGGTACTGCTATTTACTTTATCTATGAGCTGAATGTTAAGGTCCTTTAGACCCGAGTGTCCTTCAGTGAAAAAGTGTCTATAAATGAAGTCATCATTCTGCTTGTTAACAGTTGACAGTCTAGAGTGATTACGCAATCGGCTCTTGTAGTTGAACCCACATATTGTACACCGCATACTTTACAGTTAAGCAAATAGATTACATTACTTGATGAATTACAGTCGACTGGAGATGCATGTTTTTTTAGTGGTGTGACTTGAGAAGGCGATTCCCGTATCGAGGTAATTGCATACATCACATCTTCATATATAGACACTTTTTCACTGAAGGACACTTGGGTCTAAAGGACCTTAACATTCAGCTCATAGATAAAGTAAATAGCAGTGACGAGTTGCATAACAAAGAGGGACAATGGGCCTATAAGCTAAAATCTATAAGACCAAATGGACTTAATGAAAGTGATTTTTTCTATAACCAGAATCGGCGAGGTCGAGGCACACTGGAATCCGCTGTTCTGGAATTACAAATATAAGCTAGCAACGTTTGTTCACAAATCGCTCAACTCAGAGAAACTCCCAAATAAACTCTTCACACTAAGTAACAATACACACTCTCTAAGAGGCGTTCATAGGCTAGTCATCCCACATCAACGTACAGATGCTATACGCAAGTCAATCACATACAGAGCATCCGTACTGTGGAACTACCTAGACGATCTCCTTAAAGACAAAAAACACTCGACCTTTAAAAAACTTGTCAAAAAGTATATTAACTCCATACCACTGCAACCAAATGTCAGGATCAACACTGATAAGTTCTCATACCACTAATGTATTTTTTTTATGCATGCCTAACTTATTCATGTTTACTCGTCCAAGTGTTTACTTATACATTAGACATCCGCCTGTCCATTTGCACAACTACTCGCTTGTTCATCTAATTAAGTTATTAGTCAATTAGTTAGTCTTTCAACTATTTAGTTATTATCATTCCAATATCTTATAATGCAATAGTCTTTCAATCAAAAACTTGTAATTTACATAATCAATGAGGTCAGCTAGATTTCTTTATCGTTCCTTTTGTATTATCACGGCCACATCAGCTCTGAATGCTGCAGCATCGCCAATACCGTGTTTAAATAAATGCTATTATTATTATTATTATTATTATTATTATTATTATTACGTAAGTCGTATGAGTTATACAATTTATACTTTGTGTAGTGCGTGCACGTGCGCTATTTCTTGTTTATTATGTTAGCGCGCATCTATTTTTTTACAATTGGTCTGTGAGCGTGCACTTCATTAGTAGTCTTACGTATATACAGCAACATCATATATCACGTATGTAACGGTTTTTCAGTCATTCACCCTGATGAAGACTGAACTTTACACAGTCGAAATATAGGTGGTTAACGTTTTGAATCGTTTCAACTTTATTTGTGTTTATTTAAATATATATACACTCGTTTTCAACAACATTGCTTTTGATTTATATATATATACCTTTTGTTCTCCATTGTTTTAGCTGTCAAATTTGACAAGAATACAAAAGGTATATATATATTTGCAGTGCAATGTTTTTGAAAACGAGTATATATATATATATATATACATATATAGTGGCACCAATGGAGGAGAGGAAAATAAAGACCACCAGGTACCACTGCTAGTACTACTACTACTTCTACTAATAGTGTCAATGTATTTAGCATGGTAACGTTGAGGAAACTCTTTTAATAAACTCTCTCTATATATAAATATGACTATCTCTATTTAACAATTATTCACTGAAGTCACTTCGACTTCAGTGAATAATTGTTTTAGTATAATTTCATCAGTGAATATCAGAGAAATTAAAACTAGAAATTATTAGTCTGACTTCCGATCCTTTTATAAGTTTTACAAGCGCGCGTGACAGGATAGTTTTGTGACAACATTTGCATAATCACATGCCGCTACGGTTCACTGCACAAACCGACTCGACAGGAGACTTGCAGGGACTACAAGAATGGATTTGCTAAAGACAGAGAAATACCGAAAAGCAGTCCAAATGCACACTAGAATTCAAGTTGAAGCAGCAGTCCTCACTTTTGAGTCCTCAAACCATGTTACAAAGAGAGGAAATGCAGCGAAAATGAGTGGAAGTGGGCAAACTCGGCTGACTGAAAATCTGCTACGGCGAGTGCAAATTTATCGAAAGGAACCGCTTTCATGAGTTCACTTCAAAGGACAAATTTGCTGGAAACTACAAACTACAGTTTGTAGTTTTGTGGATTATAGCCATCACAGAATCAAAGACAATGGTAAATCAAGAGACAAATGATTTCGGTATGAGATAAAACTTGAAAACACACCGTCGGTGTGTGGAGAGCGGCGAGAGAAGAGCATAACAGCAACCGGCTTCCTGAATGAAAACTAGAACTTGTTGTTTTTCTTTGAAGAACCACGGGGAAAATAACTCATTCCAAGTAAGTACACTCTTTTTAAGTCGAACAGTTCCAAAGTCTCGTTGTGTTATTTATTGCTCTAAGTAGACGTTATTTCAATTGTGATTCACGAGGACCGAATAAACTCAACCCCGGCCAAAACTCGTAAGTAAACTTTGTTTGTGACGGCTTATTGGATTAAAATAAGCTTCAAGTTTAGCCATACTTATTTAGTTGCTTCTTTAGTGGGTTTTGGAAAAGCTTTTTCTTTCATATTATTTATTTATTCGTGAGAAACATCAGTAAATATGCGAGCGGCCATTTTGGTAAATGCCTTGTATGTTATATTCACCTCCAGGCGCTCTGGAGGTGAATATAGCGACGTATGACGTAATTCTCGACCAATCAGAGCACGGGAATCTCTATATTCACTGATGAAATTATACTAAATATAAATATGACTAATAATATCCACTTTGCTCGAGGGTGGTCACTGCCAGATATTTGTTTGTATTCTCAGTGTTGGCCTACGATTTAACACCCTGGGCTGAGTTGTTCGACGCAAGGTTAACTTTAACCCTAGGTTAGCGCTAAATCTGTAATTTCAATCTGTACAGTTTAACCCAGGGTTAGCAATTAACCTTGCTTCAAACAACCGGGCCCTCATCCAAGGAGAGACTGGTCTATAAACCATTTGCAGATGCCAGAGCAAAGGCAGTACCTTCTCCCAGTTATTTTAAGGTCCCACTGGGTTTGACTGACCCACTACCTCTGCACAACAGACCAACACTTTGCTGGTGCAGTGGAGGCTACCATCTTTCTGGTGTGGGCCAAACTTAGTTAAGATAAAATTAATCCTATTATTGTAATGTTAATGATATTTAAATACATATACATATGTAAATGTGAAATTTAAGTGGTAGATAAAATATGAGCGGACAATCTTTATGGTCATTTACAATGGCGAGCCGCTTCAGCGATCTCACACCATCAAGTCTTCGAGATGTTTTTCTTCCGGTTCGTTCACAGGCAGCCCAAGCTAATGATTTGTACAAGGAATGTATGGGAATTTTTAGAAAAATCAGAAACTGTACTTAAATGGTCCAATAAAGTCATGAAATATTACCTGTGTGTTGTGAAGTTGATTGATCTTTGGTTTTCTAACGATTTTCGCCTGTTTAGACGATTTTTCTCAGATCTCCCCTTTCTCGACTTTCATTAAGTCCATTTGGTCTTATAGATTTCAGCTTATAGGCCCATTGTCCCCTCTTTGTTATGCAACTCGTCACTGCTATTTACTTTATCTATGAGCTGAATGTTAAGGTCCTTTAGACCCAAGTGTCCTTCAGTGAAAAAGTGTCTATAAATGAAGATGTGATGTATGCAATTACCTCGATACGGGAATCACCTTCTCAAGTCACACCACTAAAAAAACATGCATCTCGACTGTAATTCAAGTAATGTAATCTATTTGCTTAACTGTAAAGTATGCGGTGTACAATATGTGGGTTCAACTACAAGAGCCGATTGCGTAATCACTCTAGACTGTCAACTGTTAACATGCAAGCAGAATGATGACTTCATTTATAGACACTTTTTCACTGAAGGACACTCGGGTCTAAAGGACCTTAACATTCAGCTCATAGATAAAGTAAATAGCAGTACCAGAGTCCACTATAAGAGTTCGGAAGAAGGCCAAAACAACCGAACCAACTGACAGAATGTCATAAATTAACCGAAAAATAAGCTGAGAACATAGTTTGTCATATTGCTGTTTCCTATAAACAGATAAACCTAGCGATGTTTAGTATGCCTTTCACTTTACTGCTAATTTTATTTTCAAGACACTAAACCACAGAAGAAATGACCAATATTATTTCATGCACAGTTTGTGTCTCAAACAGCGACGTACCCTGGGTTCCAGAGGTTAAATGTTTTGCCTTTTCTTGGTAAATTCGGTGAGCCGCGCGGAAGGCAAAATAAATTCAACCTCTGGGTCTGTTTGAATCTCGTTTTCATGCAGAATAATGCGTCAGCAAAAAAGGTCTAGATTTTGATTGGCTAAGAGCAGCGCAACCTATATTTGAAAATTGAAAGACCAGTGAAAAAAAGTTGAAACACCAATTCAAATGACACTACCTTCTCACAAAGTCTCGAAACCAAAGATTCTGACGTTAAATGTAACCTAGCTTTGTACACACGTATTTCTTGCACGTAGTTGATAAAGAAAACTGCAGAGAAAGGGGAAGTTTCGGGTGAAAAGTTTTCAATTTTAGTTCGCGCGCGCTGCTGACGCAATCATCACTGCACGCCATTTCGAATATCGAGCGCGCGCTCAACGTGAGCGGTTTTGGACACGTGATGGGTATTATCCAATTACAGGTTGTTGTGAGCGTTAGCCAATGGCTATCGGTCTCCATATTTTGGATGAATAAATTAATTTCAAACAGACCTGGGCCCGGTTCCTGAAAGCCCGATTAGCGCTAATCCTGGATTAACTCTCAACAAAACATATTAGTTGTCATGGTAATTAACTCTGGATTAGCGCTAATCTGGCTTTCAGGAACCGGGCCCTGGCCGACAGCGCTGCAGTCTCGTACCCAGAGCTCATCTCTGGGTACGAGACTAGACCTGGCCCAGAGGTTAAATTTTGCCGTCCGCGCACTCGACGATCCTTGCGCCTTTTGCGCTCGCCAATGCTATTTACCAACAAAAGGCAAAACATTTAACCTCTGGAACCCAGGGTAACAGCGACGGGGGCGCGCGAAGTTTGGTTCTGTTATCGCCACGGCACTGGTACTGTAAAGCTCACTCAGCTTCAATACCTTTTTTCAGTCTCTAGTAAATTATTATCACTCACGATTTCATGTTAGACAACAGAGCGATTTAATTACTCGGGCTGCCTGTGGCAGCACCGAGTCTTAAAATGCAAGCGGTTATTTTTTTAATTTTTATTCTGTGCAGCAAGCTTTCTGCGCATGCGTTTAAGGTCAAATTCACACCAATCAGATTGCACTGTGCTGGTCACGTAACACTCGTCAGGTTAATTTCTGTACATAATTTAATACAGTAAATCAAAATGGTCGACCTGTGAGGAAACGTCTCTCAAATTTGGAGTCCCATCTCTCCAATGTAAGCACTTTAATGTTTTATTTAACTTCACTCGTGCGAAAGCCTTCCAACAGGCTCAGGATATTTCAACTGGCGCTCTTGTTTTAAAGACTTGTTGTTGAGGTTAGGCCTGTCCCAAAGATGCTCGACAACTTTTTGGCAACTTTTGTGATATCGGGCAACTTTTTCTCTTTGCAGCAACTTTTTTGACTTTTGGCACTTTTTTTTTTTAAGAATTTTCACAAATAAAACAAATAAGAGGGCTTAGTAAGTTCTCCAGTTGCAGGATCTGGACATTAGTAAGTCGCCTTAGCGAAATTTCCATCTTCCTGTGCGGAATATTGATCTTCCTGTGGTAAAAAGTGACTCAAGCGGTCAGCGGTCGGTCAGTCTCAGATCAAAGATGGCGGACGCCTCATACTCGAATGAATTAAATGACCCCGAAGATAATTCAAATGCCAATCCTTTATTGGTAGCAGCTAGATTTCTGGTTTTGTTCAGGACATTTTTATACCACATGGTTGGAGATTGATTGATTTTGGTTTCAGATGTCAAAAAAAATTTGAAACTTGCATTAATTGTTTGTATTATTGTGAATGATTAAAAAAGTATGAATCCTAACCTTGGTTGTGCAGAAAGACATTTTAATGCGGTCGATATCATTCGCAACATCAGAAATCTAAGGATTTTTTTTAGCAACTTTAGAGCAACTTTCTGAATTTTGGAGCATCTTTTGGGCAACTTTTCAAGCTTTTTCGAGCATCTTTTTAGAGAATTTGGAGCATCTTTGGGACAGGCCTTGTACAAATCATTAGATTGGGCTGCCTGTGGTTCGTTTATCGGAAGCTGCCAAAAAACTTAATCGGGGTGGTGCGTGAAGTTGCAAAACAGTCTATGAGGAGAAGTTAGGGGAAAGATGTCAGCTGTCCATTTATTCGCTGGGGACTCTAGACGGGAGATCATTCGACAGTTTGATTAAAGTAATTTGAATGTGATGACCATTATAAATCCTTATGATGGCTTATATCTGTCCCGATCATAGGGAGAAAAAAAATCGCCGAAAATCTGGACCAGTTTGACGGTTTCTAGGTAGCTTTTGCGAGTGTGTACCACTCGATATCGCCGTTAATTACCACTAAAACCTTAGCTCATTTACTATTCTTCAACATTTTGAATGTTAGAGATGAAGCAGGAACCAGGTAGTTTTCGTTTTTCGGCAAAATTCTCGCGCGCCTCGCTTGGCGGCCATGCCCTTGTCTATTTTTATTTAGTATAAATCAACAAGTGGACTATTACAAATCCTGCATTCTGATTGGCTACCCTACTATAGGTCTATTTGTGATAGCCCATTGTAGAGAAAAACCGCACGCATTTTCACGAATTAATAACATGTTTTCAACTTCAATTTGTTTCTATCTATTATTTTCTACTGTCCTACTAGCGCCCCCCCCCCCCCCCCCTCCACTGCGTTTTCTGAAATAAGTGCCCCCTCCTCCTCTCTCGATATAAGAAATGCGTGTTATCGGTACAAAGTCAACTTCGACATTTTATTTATCACATTCGGGCACATTACATGTTACAGTTATTGTTAGGATCTTAATAAAATCTTTACGGTATATGAAATTGTAGTTTAATAATCTGACTCCTAGCTAGAGCAGTGTGATATTAGTCCACAAGTAAATAATTGCCTGAATAATCTGCCATCGACAGACAACCATTTCCAAGGTTATCTCAAAACCTTTAGTTGCTTAATTATTGATAATATATTTGACTTCTTAAGTTATAATCCGCTGAACAACCGTGGTGCATCGAATAATATGTTTATACGATATTGCAGCACACATTGAAATGTAGCGAGGGTCGCTATCGTCCAGAAGGCCTTCACCTCAAAAGAGCGGCTTTCTGATTGGCTGAACATAATTACCGGTCGCGAAGGTCGCAAACCAATGAGAGGTATTGCTTTTAACACGTGTTCGAAACGTGAGAGCCGCAAGCGTCGATCATTTCGCAATATATCTTCAGAAGAGCTCGGAACGGCAGAAGAGGAGATGCAGAGCTGGCACATAAGAAAGTGACCCTATACATGTCTAATTTCATGGTATCCATGAATTTGTAGAACATCATATATGTCATGGTGTACCATGACATGTATTGTGTCATGGTGTACCATGACATATTTAAGCCATGTGTTATTGAGATACAGCCGACTCAGTTCTGCGCGTGTACAGACTTTAGGATGTGTTATTATACGGAGTTCTAATCGACATTCAGCACGACATTCAGTACGTACTATGTTATTTTAGTGAGACACAGCCGACTCAGTTATGAACAGTGTCTCATCTGAAGCTATAGACTTCGGCTTTAGGATTTTGGATGTGTTATTATACGTGGTTCTAATCGACATTCAGTATCGGTTATTTAGTAAGACAGCCGACTCAGTTCTAAACTCAAAGGCAATGTCTGATCTGAAGCTTTCCCGCGTGTACAGACTTCAGCTTTTAGGTTTAAAGTTCTAATCGCATCGCGAACAGAAAAGCTTCGGTCAGCCAGTATGGACTTAAGTACATTGGTTTTGACGGTCAGTTGACCACAGCCGATCGACTCAGTTCTGCCAGGGTTTGTAGCTTCAATAGACTTAAGATATGAAATTAACTTTATGTTCGCCGTGCGATTACGAAAAGTTCGCTCCAGTGCAAATGCTTTTAGGTAAAACTACATTTTCCTGAAGTGGGATGAATTCGACGAAAATATGAGAACACATTATATCATGGGACAAGCTAGGTTTAAGGACTGAAACTACACGAGGTAAACAGCACTTTTCGTGAAGTGATATTGTACACAACCACTGATTTAGCAGTGATTTAGAGGTTCATTGTACCTTTGTGGTTGAACAGGTTTTCCGGTGATACCTTTAACATTGTTAATCCTAACTGGAAACTGAAACACAGCCGTTTTTTTTCTTATTATATACGGTTCTCATCTTTGTACGGGCTTTGTACCATGAACAAGAAAATACAAGGTTTCATGCCAAATCCCGCTGAAAGTTCTTAGTGAGCTTTGTAATCATTCTTCATTAAAAATATTATTTTTAAACGTTTAAAATTTTTCGTTGAGGTGCAAATTCAACAATGGTTAAACATTACACGAAACCTGTCACATTGTACCATAAACCAGAAAGACAGTGTTCACGAAGAACGGCTCACTGATATACCTTACAATGTTTTTTTATGAATGGGATGAATTCGAGGAAAATACGAGAAAACGTCCTATCATGGGACAATATTAGGTCAGTTGAACAGGACTTTGCGTTAAATGGAATGAATTAGACGAAAATACGAGAAAACGTTCGACCATGGGACAAGATTCAGGATGAACAAAACTTTAATTGCGTGAAATGGGACGAGTTAGACGAAAACACGATAAAAAGTCCTATCATGCATGGGACCGGTTTAGATAAAACTACACATGCAAGATGAACTGCACTTTGAGTGAATCATTAATGGTATGAAATAGACGAAATTACGGCGAGAAAACGTCCGATTAGATGAACAGCACTTTGCGTGAAATGGGATGAGTTTGACAAAAAAACGATAAACATTCCTATCATGGACAAGGTTAGATAAAACTACACATGAGCCATAGGTACTTCATATATTGAAAATTTATACATTGAATCTATCATTGCATGCTTGAGCTTGAGACCAACTTCACGCGTTTTATGGTCACGGTAACCTGTGCGCGTTCTCTCAATTCATTGAATTTTTTTCAATATACCTGCCTCCGCTTCCTACCCCCTCCCCAAATAATGCTGATTTGCTTCCGCCGTTGCACGTAATATTAACTACTGTAAAATTAAGAGAACTCAACTACAGCTGAAAACTCAAAAGTAATATCATAGTTTAAAAGTTAGGGGTGCAATTATTATCGTTAAAAATCTCAATTCATTAAGAATATTAAAGAGAGTGTATATGAGAGCACGGCACCTGGTACCGAGATTTACCTTCAATACTCGAGGTTTACCTTCAGTACTATTAGACCTACTTTAGAATGCTAAACCATAATATTTGTCACTTGAAAGTATCAAAAAGTGTTTCACATTGTATGTACTATTTATCAGGAGTATATAAATTATACTCCTGTAATTATGCCCACGCCCTACCCCCCCCCCCCCCCCCCCCCCCCCCCACCCTCGCTACCTTAGCGACCCTCGCTACCTTTGCGACCCTCGCTACCTTTGCGACCCTCGCTACCTTTGCGACCCTCGCTACCTTTGCGACCCTCGCTACTCTCGCTACCTTTGCGACCCTCGCTACCTTTGCGACCCTCGCTACCTTTGCGACCCTCGCTACCTTTGCAACCCTCGCTACCTTTGCGACCCTCGCTACCTTTGCGACCCTCGCTACCTTTGCGACCCTCGCTACTCTCGCGACCTTCGCGACCCTCGCTACCTTTGCGACCCTCGCTACCTTTGCGACCCTCGCTACCTTTGCGACCCTCGCTACCTTCGCGAGCCTCGCGACCCTCGCTACCTTCGCGACCCTCGCTACCTTCGCGACCCTCGCTACCCTTGCGAACCTCGCTACCTTTGCGACCCTCGCTACCTTTGCGACCCTCGTTCTACTCTCGCTACCTTAGCTACTCTCGCTACCTTCGCGACCCTCGCGACCCTCGCTACCTTCGCGACCCTCGCTACCTTCGCGACCCTCGCTACCTTCGCGACCCTCTGGTGTTTGGAACTCCTGATCAAACACTGAAATGAGTTTTTGAAACAATACTTGAACAAGTTCTTTGGATGCCTCAGTGGTAAAGGTTAAGGTTATCGTATACCTTCAGGGTACTGTTCCGGATAAACTTAAGTAGCGTCTCGAATATTCGTCGTATTTAGATAAATTATACCTCATTTTAAAGCTTATAAAATTGGCTAGAACGATATACCTAAGGTTTGTAATTTTGATAAAAGTGCGATTTTTAAATAAACTTCTTTCCATGGCAATTTCATGAATTTAAGATCTGTTTGCTTTTCTGGACTCCCACAGACCTTGTTTACGAATGTGTCGGCGATTGTGGAAATTCGAAGCCGTTCTGAAGATATTTACTGCTAACGCGCAGTCCAAGTTAGATGCGGGAATCGCTCTCAGCGCCTCTCTTTTAAAAATTTAAAAACTCGCCGACAATTTTTTTTAGCTGATATAAATTGCGAACAATCTGTGAAAATTTGAAGTAATTCGCACAAATTCGCGTCGACGAGTTGGAGCTTTTTTCAAACTATGTTTAGAACGAAAATAGAAAGTCAAGAAAACGCTCTGAAAAGTTTTAGCCGCTTCTTTCACAGCAATATAATATAATAATTTAATAATTTATATAGCGCTTAATTTATAAAAAGATGTTCTAAAGCGCTTTACATGAACTATGATTATAATAAATATAAAAATGTTAAGCTTTATATAAAAAAGACATTCTTGAGTTAAAAGTATCTAAAATAAAATATTTCAATGTTAATAACAGTGTATATATATGTAGACTAACATTTAAAAGCAATTCTGAAAAAATGAGTTTTGAGATTGGACTTAAAAGAGTCAACAGAAATACTCTCGCGGACAGTCAGCGGAAGAGCATTCCAGACCTTAGGAGCAGAATAAACAAAGGCGCGATCACCAAAAGTATTGCACCTCGTCCGGGGGACCTCTAGGAGGAGCTGATCATCATAAGTGCGGAGGGCATAGCGCCCCTGAGTCTTGACTCGCACCAGTTCAGTCAGATAAAGCGGAGCCATGCCTTTGAGAGCTTTGTAAACCAAAAGAGCGATCTTGAATTGGATTCGGAATTGCACTGGTAACCAGTGTAGTAGCATCAGAGATGGCGTGATATGCGCAAACCGAGGCACGTGACACGTAATACGCGCAGCTGCATTTAACACTCGCTGTAATCGATCAATCTGGTATTGCGGAATGCCATACAATAATGAGTTGGAATAGTCAAGATGAGAAGTCACAAACGCGTGAATCAGAGTCTTGGTTGATTCCTCAGATAAAAATTTCCTGATTTGCCGTAAGTTATACAGACCTCGAAACGCTTTGCTACACACATTACCGACGTGTACTTTCATAGTCATAGAGCCGCTAGCTGGCTTGATTTCGGAGGCACCTACATGGATGTTGTCAATGTTGACCTTGCATAATTGTTGTCGAGATCCAATAATTAGAAACTCAGTCTTGTTGTCGTTTAGCATGAGTTGATGACTGGCCATCCATACTTGAATGTCAGTGATACAAGCCTCCATAGCTCTTACAGCCCCATCCTGTGACGCACAGGAACCAGGGCGAAATGACATGTACAGCTGCGTATCGTCAGCGTAGCCCTGAACAGATGGTAAATGTCTCTTGACAATGTGAAATAAGCGAGAAGCATACATTATAAAGAGTATAGGACTAAGACAGCTTCCTTGAGGAACTCCACTAGAGAGATCAAAGTCCCTAGACTGTTTCTGGTTGATGAAAACGCGCTGTTTCCTGGCAGCCAGAAAAGATGTGAGCCAGCAGAGAGCTTTGTCGGTAATTCCAAAATCATTCTCCAGAATGTTTCCCATGATGCCGTGATCAATGGTGTCGAACGCCGCGCTAAGGTCCAATAGAACCAGGAGAGTGACTTTCTGTCTATCCATGTTCATTAGAACATCATTGTGAACTCTGAGTAACGCAGTTTCAGTTGAATGATACTGTCGGTATGATGACTGGTTGGTTGGCAATCAAACACCTTCTATAAATCAAACACCTTCTATAAAAAGCAGCCAATGATGTTCAACCAGTGACTGGGAAATGTCACAGTCAAAACTTCCCACCAATGAAAGGTCTTCGCGCTCAGTTGAGTTAGTTTCGCGTTTTCAATCACTCTTCATTATGGACAAAACCAAGAATAAACCGGTAAAACGCCAGAATAAGGCAATTGCAACGGCAAAGGATAAACCAGCTAAAGACAAGAAGAAGGCAAAGCAGACCAAACGGACGCGGAAGACGAAAGAATTAGAAAAGCACGAGGACAGATAAATTACCAGAAGAATCAGCCCGTGAATATATGCTCCGGAAAATGTCAGAGATTGGGCATGTTATTGTAGAAATACTTAAGAGGAATCAAGCGGCCTAATTTACAACAAACAAGAGCCCATCTGGGCTTTCACTCGGGCCACATGAGATTGAAGATGAAATACACTTTCATTTGAAATCCTCTTAGTATCAAGTCGTGCTTTAATTCGCCAGTGAGAACGTCATAAAAACAGACTGGTCTATTAATCGCTTTTATGACATGACTATGATAACGCAGGATTCGAACAACAGAATACTGGCAATTCAAGTGTATAAATGCAATACAATGACATATTCAGACTTTGAATTTGATTGAAAATAGATAAAAAATTCGGGGGAATGTCCGGCTAAAACTGTATGAATAAATGTGAAATGAAACATAAATTTCATAGCAAGAAAAACAATTGTAATTCCTATAAATGAGAAAGCTCTTCTATTAAGCCGCTTCTCAAATTCACAGACTGTTTCACACCTTTCAAATAATTTATTCTGAGGTACGTATACTCTAAATCACAGATGTTAAATAAAGCGATAATTAGAAGAAAAAGTACATTAACAGACAAACTGAGAGGAAATTTATTCAAATCAAAAAGAGTTTACTTACAGTACTTACGTAACTGAACTTTCGTTTTGGATCTTTTGGTAGTGTTGAAATGTTGACAGCATCCCACCTTCGTGCACATATGCACTGAATCGGAATGAAAGTCGAAGCCTACCTCGAACTTAACTTTCAGCTAACCTGTTTCCTTTCATTCCACAATGAATAATAATCTCATAAAGTAAGCCCGTAGCTTTCAATAAATTTGCCAGTGTCTGAATGAAACAGCTAGATCTTTTCCAATTTCTCTCACGAGTCACGGCAGAAGACAGTCTCAAGCTACAAAACTTGAATTTTGATCCTCTTCACAGTAACGTAATTTAACGTCTCAGATATTATATATATGCCCTATTTCAGCTAGCGCTGTGCATTTCAAGTTTTTTCCTCTCTCTTTGCTGGCAGTTCATGCTTCTTGTTCGTGTAGTTTCCCCATTGCAGTTGGCATAGGCTGAAAATCTTAGCGGATCATGTAAATATTCCGCTTGGCTCAATTGAGGGTTTCTGCCGTCAAAGTTAATTTTTTGTTTCAGTTTTCCCCATATTAGCCGACATGTATAATGTCTCGAGCTCTCAATCCAGTAGAAAGACTCTGGTTATTCTGTCGTAAAACATACCTTAGCTGTACAAGACCGCCCACGATGGAATAGATTTCTGACAATGACTCATTGAAAGTGATATCTCCTTGTCTCGCCTAGTCTGAGAGCTTTGAACTTTCTTATCTGAGCGCGCCTGACGAATTATAATTCGATACCCGTTGATATCCAAACGTGTTTGGATATTGTATTTCGCTTACGTTTCTAAATGTACATTGGATCTGTCCAAACAGCGCTGATCGAATGTATTACGGCTCCTGGTTGTTCATGTATTTTTATGGTCAACAAGAGCGCCAGTTGAAATATCCTGAGCCTGTTGGAAGGCTTTCGCCCTCGCGGGTCGACCATTTTGATTTACTGTATTAAATTATGTAAATAAATTAACCTAGCGAGTGTTACGTGACCAGCACAGTGCGATCTGATTGGTGTGAATTTGACCTTTAACGCATGCGCTGAACGCTTGCTACACTGAATAAAAATAAAAAATAAAAAACGACTTGCATTTTAAGACTCGGTGCTGCCACAGGCAGCCCGAGTAATAACCACTTGCATTTTAAGACTCGGTGCTGCCACAGGCAGCCCGAGTAACAAGGACCAGATACTTGTTTTGAAGAAGACATCTACGGATAATTTTAGCGAATACGCTTCGAATTTACGATGACATATTTATGTGAGAAAAGATTCGATAGAACGCTGACAACAATTCGAACTCCCGCGCTTAGCTACGGTTGAATGCTCATGACGATTGTTGTGGTGTATGAGCTGTCAATCAAAATATGTAACGCAATCTTCGGTAAAATGTTTCTTTTTGATATTTATCCGTCTAGTTAAAAGAAAATTCAACCATTTTTTTCTGTTGGATACGTAACACTCTAAACTTTGTTTTTACGTGAAAACATTTTTTTTTTATTTCGGCTCTGAAGCTATACGATAACCTTAAGCTATTAATGAGCTGTAGTCATGCAATCATTTTTTCTAATTATTGAAGTATGACAGCACATCAAAAAACTTGCGATTCCCAAACCAAACAGCAACACTTTTACCATCACTTGTCAAATCAAGGCAAGTTGCCTGTCGTGTCTTTGTTGATATAGATGTGACCAAATCTTCAGTGACTGAGTCGTAGACCCGGATAAAATTACTATGATCACAACTAACCAAGATGTTTCGCGAGAGTAGAACATTAGTGAACACGAGCGAGGTTTTCCTCTGACTGGCGTTCTCTCGCAGGAACCGGGATCGTACTCTGAGAGATTAGACGAGATGAGTTGGACTTGAACTTCGCTTTATTCGTTTGTACCGTGTGGACCACACCAACCCTAAACCCTAACTCCATGCGGATCCCCCGCACCAACCAACTAAATTTTACGATGCTACTGCTTAAAGGAGAACTAAACCCTAAAATCAACCCAACGTCTTTACAAAGATGTATTCTAAAGAAATAAGTTCTGATATTTTATTTTTCTGTGTTGCGCGTATATGAGGAGAAAATTAGTCTCCAAGTTCGATTTTCCGCTGAAAAATCTATATTGTGTGGCGGCTCAATTCAGTGCAAATTTCCCCATAACGTACGTCACAAATACCAAGGAAGAACGATCACACCTCTAGCACAATCTTGGGGATGGCATGGCAAAACCAATTTATTCCCCATATACTACGTCACAAATTACAAGATTTGAGCCGTCTGTACATACCGGAGGCTGTGAGTAAGGTTTTCGGAGTTTCTCTTCCTAGATGCGCAACACAAAAAAGTTAAATAGCAGAGCCTATTTATTTCGAATATATGTCTGTATAGACATTGGGTTGATTTTAGGGTTCAGTTCCCCTTTAAATGATAAAATACATACACGCGTGTTCAAGCTTGAAAGTGATGCTGGGAAAACAAGTTATAAACCTGTTCTACCAGATATATAGCTTCATGACGTAACGTAAAATCGTACGCCTAAACGAACCTTAAAACGAATTTCAAAAACTCATGAATAATTAATGAGCATTTTGTCCAATCAGATGAAGCAAATCAGTCACGTGCATGCCCCTTTATACCTGATAAAATCTCATCATTCTAAAAGGCCCGCGGAGGGATTTGATTTCGGTACCAGGGGAATATGGGGTACAAAGGTATTACAAAAGAATGCAAATTAGGATGAAGACTTTATATCAAGAATACTAATGAACATGAAATTTTATATAAAGTTTCATCCTAATTAAGAATTCACTGATAAAGACCCAAAGATAGCAAAAAGTACACGGAACATAAGGTACCTAGATAATAAATTTTGCACTAAATTTACTAATATCAGCAGACTACCGAGATACACATAATATTTTTAAAATGAAGTAATCCAACTACCATTACTTGTTTACCGAGCCGCTGTTTAGTTCCAATTATTAAACCAAACTCAAAGCCGTAAAATAATAAAACCGTGCATTAAACTTACATATTTTGTGCCGGAGTCAACAATTTAGAGTCTGCCGTCATGTCAGTCACATCGCTTTCCAAGTCTTGAACTTTATCGAGGTAAACCACAACACCAAATCTAGCCTGAGGAGACTAGAGGAGACGGCTGAGATTCAGGCTACACCAAATCCTTCAAGTACAGGTTCTTGCATGCGAAACGCCGCTTCAACTGAACAACATAGTATGGTAATTTCTTCATGGGTGATTACTAGAATATTTTGCATGGCGTTGTGAATACAAAGGTTCAATGGTTCATTAAGTAACCATTCCCTTGAGATGTGCGTCTTTCTTTCATTGCATTCTTGAAGCGTTTTTGAAGCCGTTTAAAACACTCACAGCACGTGTTTTATCAAGTCTAAAAATTCTCGGGCTTCGCCCTCGAATTTTAAAACTTGATAAAACACTGCTGTTCGTGTTTTAAACAGTACTTAAAGTATTTTAGAATTATGAAACTATCCAAATTTAACGATGTTCGTTTTAAGACAGTAAGACCTAACTGTCCAAGAATAAATATCTACGTTAAAATCGAAAACAAGTGAATTCAATAAG
This sequence comes from Actinernus sp. WN-2022, assembly GCA_030867875.1. NCBI lineage: Eukaryota > Metazoa > Cnidaria > Anthozoa > Actiniaria > Actinernidae > Actinernus > Actinernus sp. WN-2022. Next base: position 31,827,524 of record JAOWCC010000019.1, read on the forward strand.
ATGAAAGTTCTATCTAGACAATGACTAAATAAACAAAATGACAATCTCAAGGAGGAGCTTATTCACTGTTCGCGTGGACTTTCACAACTTACACGGCTTGGTATATAACGTGTTACAAGATACAATGATACGGAGATACCAAGTACAGTGATATACGGTGATACAGTGATACAGTGATACGATGATGCAGTGATACGGTGATACAGTGATACAGTGATACGGTGATACAGTGATACGGTGATACAGTGATACGGTGATACAGTGATACGAACATCTCAAATTTCCTTTTTTTTAAGCGGACGCGAAATGGCCCCGCTAAATACAGGTTTCTGTATGAAACGGACTGTTGTATGGGTCACTTGAGCTCTTGCAGCATGACTGCTTTGTCTGACTATTTTGTTATTTAATTTTAACTTTTGAACGTTACGCATTTAACATTGAACCACTCTGATTGCCCTTGTTGAAGAAAGGTTTTTGCAAGACAAATACGAAATTAACGCTGAAAGCTTTATTCTCATTGGCAACTAGATTTAGGGACGGACCATTTGAAAATTGATGGAGAGGGGGCCCGGTTTTTTTTGCTCGAATTTTTTTTAAGACTTCTCAGTTGCTGCAAGAATTTTTTCTGGCATCAGAACCTTGCACGACTTTTTTAAAGTTTCGCCCTTGCTTGATTTTTTTTCTGGGTGATATTGCAATTGGCTCGCTCGATTGTTTTCTGTGCAAAAAGGCTTGCTCGTTTTTGTTTTTTGTTATTTGGGTGGGGTGGGGAGGGGGATTTTGAAAATTTTCCGCGATCCCGTTTCTCCGATCTAGTGACATGGCTTTCAGAAGCTCCAACTCCAAAAATATGTTATGGTTGCTTTGTCGCATTTCGGAGGAATCGTATTACAAAACCGTGCACGGGAATATCAAAATTCGATTTGGTTATCATGCTTTCGGTGAAAAGGTGAAAACATAAATCCGACTAGATATAAGGGTAGATATGCGGGAAACACCGTCAAGAGCTCTCTTTTTAGAATTTCCCAATTCCCCAACAAATTTTTGTTTTGCAGCAGAGTTATCAATTGACATTGTGTAAAAAATTCAGACAAATCGAATCAACACTTCTTGAGTTAGAGCTTTTTAAAAACTCTATTTTGGTTGAAAATCGAAAGCGTAGAAAATAGCCCAAGATTTCCCGAAAATGCAATGTTGTTTTCCGATCAAAGCTACGCGCCGCATCGAGAATATTTTATAGCCGGTTCTAGTTTTCTTATGACTTGGAAAATGGAAAAGACGAAAGGTCCTTGAGGGACAAAGCGAAAGCGAACACCTATACATGACAAAGGAAGGGCACAGAACTGATCAAAGGAGTCTGAAAGGTCCTGAAACAGCACGGCAAATAGCGAGATCGTGGTGTTGGTTTCAAGCGATTCAGAGTTTTAATATGTTTCCATCTAAGCTTTCTTGGAAACAAATCTTCTCTCGGCTGGTTACTATCAATCAGATCAATTCTTCTTTATGTTCAGATGTGGACCACTCGGCACTCTGTCTGAACTTGTCGGGTTTTGCGAGGCTCGTAGTCGTATGCATTGTTTGGCCTTGTTTTGCTTCTTTCCAAGCTAAGGGCATCCTGCTGGAGCTTATGAGCCCTGCTGGAGCATTTAGCCCTGCTTGCTTTTTGGAAGACATAAGGCCAACAACCCAATGGATCGGGTTTCGTGACGGGCGAGTGAGCACATGTCATGTGTTAATTGACCTGCTGTCAATCAAACAGAACTTTTTACTTCCGGTTAAAAACTTCCTTTTGCGTACTGATTTTTTAAAAACAGTTTTTGGTATGTGAAAAATTGCTGCCAAAACTTAGCTTGAATTTCAGCCGTCTCCTCCGGTTCGGAGGAACGAACCGGAGGAGATGGCTGAAATTCAGGCTAGCCAAAACTACATTTCTGTTGGAAAGTATTTTTTCCCCATTTTATTTTTTTTAAAGGAAATTTGAGATTTTCGTATTACTGTATCACCGTATCACTGTATCACCGTATCACCGTATCACCGTATCACCGTATCACCGTATCACTGTATCACCGTATCACCGTATCACTGTATCTCCGTATCACTGTATCTTGGTATCTCCGTATCATTGTATCTTGTAACACGTTATATACCAAGCCCAACTTACACACGCAAAGTTCTGCTAAATCTGTACGTGTTATTAGAAGATAACAACAGGATGCAGAATAGCATTAAGATTAAGGTTTAATTGACAAGCAGTAATTACAAAGCTAATATTACCTTGGGCGAGAGATTCACTGCCACCAGGTAAAATATTATCAAAGATGAACGACCTTGAAATGCACAAGATAAGTGCATTACATTATAGAGGAATTTTCCTCGGTGAAAGTAGTAAAAACTAAGTTTAACTCAAGGTAAAGGCTAGATATAGGTTTTTGTGAGAACGCCCTATACAAATAATATATGTTGAATCACAAGGAGAACATCCGTAGGAATTAATATCCTAACTACAATTTAATTATCTCTGTCACCATTTTATCCCTTAGTCCCATTAATGTTACTTTCCAAGGAGGCCGTCAGAACGCACTGGCACCAGGAATGACAGCTTTCCTTTCCGGCTTCAGAACCTACGATATCAATTTCGCTAATCTCGAGCGCCGATAATTACGTATCCAATTAAGAACCATATATCCGTTGCTTTCATAACATCAAAATACACTAAAAAGAGAAACGCCAAAAAGTTGTGTTTTTTTGGTTTCTTTTTAACGTGTAACAATTATATTACTATTCTCGCTGCATAGTTAATTAGCTCATAACGAAAAGTTACGTAACCCCGCAAATAACACCGGGATGGCGCATGTCTGTTGCGGTAATTGATGCCTGCGCCCCCTGCGTATAAATTCGGTTGCCCCACCTAGAACGTGATCACTTCAACGGTACTCCGGGAACAAAGGCAGCGTTTGCGACCCACCCGCCTCCCCTGATAGCAGTTGACAAGTACCAGACATATCCTCATTACGTGCTCATTGCCTCTGCAGTCGCGACCTCTCCCATAACCTAACTTTACGCGATGAGATAATGAGTATGCAGTGAGGAAATGTTACTGTTAACAGGATCTATGGTCAGCGCAAATATTCCAGAAATACTAAACTGAGAAAGGAAGTCCCCATGTGCGTTAAATATGATGATGCAGTCCTGCACCGGATCAGGAATAAAGAACTTTCCACAGCTAAATTCAGCCCTTCCACAATTAACTGATAAATATCTTCTACCAAACCCAATCTTGTACATTCTGTCTGGTGAATACACTAGTATGGTACTTGAATTAACATAAACACAACAAAACGGCATATCAAGGTAATACACCTCATTCATAAGGGCGTGGTCTCTGTATTTTAACAGTTTAGCCACATGTTCAATGTATGAAAACCAACATCCTTGCCATGCGAACGAGCATACCAACATTGGTGATTCTGTAGAATTTGAGTGTTGTAGCATAAAAGGCTGTAAAGTTACAGCGATTTGAAATTAGAGAGAAACCGTGTAGGTCTTTACAGCCTCGCTTTCATGTATTTTCTACATTGAAAATGCCAATAACTTGACAGCAATTTGAAACATTGCTTTCAAACTGTGGTCAATTACTAATTTAGGTACGATCTTTCATGTGGTATCAATAGTTTCTCTGTACACATTAATCTTCCAATTTATGCAAATTAGGTGGCGGCCATTCTGAATGAGGTCTGTTGCTGTCACAATCAAGCAACCGCTTAATGCATCCACAGAAATGTACTCCAGTGTCACTACATCCTCTGGTAGAGAAGAGATTTGGTAAACGAATTTCCCATCTCTTGAATAGTAAAGAAAACGGTCATGCTCACTGTTGACAACTATTATTTCATTGTTATGAGAAAATGCAATGTCTGATGGCTCTCCATACTTCAGATCATAACGTTGATAGCCTTTTAATCCCTCATCTGTATTTGAAAACACATATTCCATCACCCTCGTCAATAACAGCCACGTCACCAGTAATTCTGCCAACAGCTATGCGCACAATGTCCTCTCCAGTCACTGACTCAACTCTGTGAATGAGCCTACCTGGATGGTAGGTTTTGTGACTGGAAGCTTTTTGTACACTTTGTGCGCCTTTGCCACCATTACGTTTGCCTCACCACAGGTTATTTCCGGCGATATTTGAAATTACAGTAAATGTATGGAGTTTTAGTTCGAATGCCCGTTTGCTCTAAAATAAAATTCAATAAATCGTCAAAATATTATTACCTGTCTCTTGTGTGTTCCTTTCAGTTTCTGTGAAGTTTCAAGCCATTCCGTTCAATATTGAGGGTGTTACAGTAATTTTCCTTCCCTTAGTATAATTATTGGGAAGGTAGCAAACTGTACGCTGATCAGCTGCAGAAAATCGCCTCGAGTTCGCATAAAAATCCCGTACATCGCCAAAATTCCTTCAAATAACGGTTGCCCAAAGACAGGTCCTTCACCACACTCAGCTTCCCTTTCACCGGGTTTACTCTAACCGGAGAAAAATGGCACGAATTTGCAGTTTTCGAGTTTCGCGGATGTTCCCGTCCACCTGCCCTGCATTGGGCTCAGAACTCTTACACATATACCAATGTTTTATTTATTTTTAGTGTAGAAGGCGGCTCTAATACCTTAAAATAGAGGAAAAGACTAAATAAAACTGAGAAAAAGAAGTAAAAAAAAAATATTTTAGTGCGTGGTGTAGGACTCGAACTCCGGTCGTTGGATCAAAATCGCGTAATCTAAATCACTTCACCATAAAACCGTTTGTTGAAATACCGCTTTTAAAATAAGGTATATATGTATGACTTCTGAGCCCGTTGCAGGGCAGATCGAATTGAACATCGAGACACGACACTCGATTTACATGTATTTAGACCGACGGTAATTCCTAACTTCCAATCTATCCAAACAATGGCTACACTGATGTTGTGTGCACAGTTCGGAAGGCATTTGGGATTTTCATAGACTTCGTAACAAACAGGACAAGAAACTTCGTCGCCGAGAATCCTTCCCTTTCACTCCGATGCGACTTTCGTGAAATAATCGACCCAAACGTGAGTGGCTTTGAACCCGAGATTTGAAGTCCTACCTTCCATTTCAGTCTTATTTAGTATGTAGAGTAAGGGATTTAAAATTCGCCCAAATTCGCTTAAACGACGTAGAGACACAGCCAAGACACAGATCATAGACACCAGGTAAGTTTTATTCATGTTATTACAGTGTATTTATCGAAAAGCTAGATTTTAAAATTCCCATACAAATCCTTATAAAATAGCCATAAACAGAGCTTGGGTTTCCTGTGGCTTAATGATCTTTTGATTCTCTTTTGTTTGAATTGCGTTCGGCGCATGAAAAGTTCGACGCTTGAATCGCGCCTTATAATCATTTATAATGTACATGTAAAAGTAGTAGGCCTAAGTAGTATGTTTGCCCAATTTTGTTTTTCTTTCGCTAGCCTGAATTTCAGCAGTCTCCTCAATTCAGGCTATTCTTTCGCGAGAATCGTGAAATTTACACACACAATACTCACTTTCAGTACAGGTAAAATAGTTATTCATTCCTATACTACGCAACACGCCCAACGCGTACAAAATCATAATAACACTACAACTAGTGGAGTGTGACAGTGCCGGATGCCTGGTGGACAGCAGCAAACGGTTTCTTTAATAAACTACGGTATTACAAATCATTACATAGTACTAATATTACAAAATCATAATATTTAACAGGACATGATTTAACAGGACATGAAGGAATAGAGAAAACATTCCATAACCACACATCATCCTAAACGGATGGTTGCACAATCAAATGACGTAATCACATGATAATAAATAGCTTTTCACATGCTTAAATCAAATAATACCGAATAATCGATATCTAAAGAAAATAATGTACGTTGCCCGGTACGAAAAACCATCGTAAAAAACCACGTCTTGCTACGTGGAAAAACTTCTGGAAACGTACTCCTCGACCGAATGCAATCGTACAAGGCTCCGAGGGCTAAAGCCAAAATGGTTATATCTTGATGAATAATAATTTAAAACATTTGAAACTAAAGTTTGGCTGACTTGTGGCTGTCCAGCAAGCGAGAGAAAGAATTCTAAACTGATTGGTCTTTATATACCTCAAATATGAATATTAAACATATGTACAAGAAAAGAACTAATGAACTATCACTTAAGTGATAAACAAATAGCTACGTGCCGTAATGAAGACGCTTTCCAACTCACTTTGTTACGTTGGAAAGCCTCTATTCATTCCTATACTACGCAACACGCCCAACGCGTACAAAATCATAATAACACTACAACTAGTGGAGTGTGACAGTGCCGGATGCGTGGTGGACAGCAGCAAACGGCTAACGAGAAAACTACAAAGACGAGAACCGTAACGGAAGCAAGCATAGAAAGAGACAAGTAAATAAATAATCGATCGAAAGATCTAGATACCATTAGCTTATCATCTTGTAATCTAATGGCAACAGCATAACATGTTTTAACTATCTTCCCGTCTCTGGAAAAGTAATTGGAAACCGCATGAAGTTGCAATACACCACCAGAAGTAAATAATACTGAAGTAACAGAGCATAAAAGGAATACTGACCGCTTAGAGCAAAAATAATCATGTGCTCAGGTAAATATGAGCCACATGCTTCCTAACGATTTGAATTCATTACCATCTTATAAAGGGTACAAACGAAACAAGATGAAACATTGCCCTTAAATGAAAAAAGAGAACTGATTCTGGCCACCAAGAGATTACAATTCTATTCACGGGGTTTCTTTCAGTGTACTAGTTTTCCTAGCAATTTCATGGATGCCTCAGTTTTTTTTACCGAAACGTAACGAAATATCAGTTGAAAATAGACATGCAACTTTATGGCTCGTCAACACCATACACCGTACAAAAAGACAAAATTAATCTCTAAAATACGAGAAAACAACAGCAATGAACATGGGTAAAACAATTATAGAACTTCGCGATCTATTCTCTTTTCCCCAATGAATTCATGCATTCTTGTATTCCTACAATCGGGAACGATGCCTTGAAACACATCTGATAAGGAGGAAGTGAACTGCTAGCCTCAGCGTTTGAGGAGATTAACGATGCCTTGAAACACATCTGATAAGGAGGAAGTGATCTGCTAGCATCGGCATTTGAGGAGATGTTCAACCAGTCATGCTCGGCTCAAGACTCCGACCTGTGGGAAGACCGTTGACAACAAAACAAAAAGAGTAACATGAGACAAACATGCATCATACCGCTATCTTACACGTGTGCAGTTCCCTCTTCAATAATTTTTACACTAAATTTAGGACATGCAGAAAACACTGACTTTTAGTTTCTACTCGATAAACAGAGCACGATCGACAACAAAGGGTACAGGTATTCCTAATTAAATACGTATATCAATACTTCTTTGCAGAATCAGAAAATACTGATCCACTTGTTTGATAAAAATGGTGAAATTAGACCTTAAATGCGATCGATACAGTGTAAAAGACAATACTGAAACCACACTACACTAGTAATACATCCCTTATCTAAGGTCTGGGAAATCTGTTTAAAACAGATCAATTATATTTCAGAATCTTAAATAACATTCTAATATATGGTATACCTAAGAGCATACCTAATCATTCGCCCGCTAAGAGGCTCACAGTTAAACTTTTATCATCACACTTCCAGCCCAATTGTTACAAATCACTCCAACATTTGTGTTGAAAAAACAACAGATTCAAGATCGGAATAGTTAACCGTGGCAAGTAAGAATTGAATGTCAGTACATCATGTCTATATCAAAACGGACTAAGACTGACTGAAAATCATTTTGAACAGCTTAGGGTTAACAACCCATTATTGATATCTATATCCAACAAATGAAATCTGGTCTCGAGGAATCCAACGAGTCTGAAAACAAAAGGTTAATAAAATAAATCATGAAAATGACAATAGGACTATAATACATGAATAATGTAAATTAACAACAGTCCAACTCTCAACAGTAATCTCTCTACACGAACATCTTCATTTCATATACAGTACAGAATTTGCGATCAACAAAAAATAAATGCACCATAACCTGTAAAACTTGCATCACAGATCAAAGCTGCTATACAAGACAAAACTGTCAATATGAAATTAAAATCCTTAAAAATGTTTTCATTTAATATACCATCAAACGCTTTCATTATATACATATTTGAATACTCTTTTGCAAAATCAGAGCCATTATTTGTCTGATAAATAATCTGGTCCAATTGGACCTAATGCAATCCATGCAGTAATGCCAAAAAGACAACGGCACTGAAATCGTGCTACACTATATCACATCCCTTACTCTAAGGTCAGGGAAATCTGCTTCAAACAGATCAATTTCACAATCTTAAACAACGTACAAACATGGTATACTTAATAATACCAAATCATTCGCCTGTCTAAGAGGCTCACAATAATAATAATACTAATAACAACAACTGCTATGTTTAGACAGGGTGCACATATCTTCGATGAGTTTACAATGGGGTCCTGCGTAACAAAACCAATAAAGTAAAATAATGCTTCGATAGGATAGTTACAACTAATTAAACTTTTATCATTACACTTCCAGCCCGATTTTAAATCAGACTTTACAAACGAATTTCAGTAAGCAGACTTAGCTATATATATATATATGTAAAGACAAATTTTACAAGCAAAATTACTATCATCTATTAATGTACATAATACCGCGGAAATGCAAAGATCTACAACTAGTAATAATAAAGTCTGAACGATATATTTAAACACGATATATTAATATATCACAATATATCCCAGAAAATCCTTGATTTTTTTTGAGACACAGACACTTTCAACGATTTGGATTAATACCCGAGCAATGGTAAGTGATAATAAATTTCAACTAATCCAAATTACTAGTAAGAGAAAAACAATCCTTCTCTTAGCATTTCGTTAAAGAATCGATAAAGTAGCCAAAATGAACCACTTCATATACTTGAACTTGAATGACATAATACGGGGTAACTGAATGACTAAGAGTAGTAATAATTTACGGCCTTCTGTCAGCTACAAAAAACATATTACAAAGAGTTAGCTGAAAATTCACTCTAAATCTGTTACGTAATAATTCATGAATTACATTCCCAGTGAAATCTGGATGAATCAATAACATCTAATTACTGTAATTAAAAAATAACTGAAGAAGAGCGAGCTCTATACTTGCTATATAAAAGCAACTGATATCCGCAAACCTCAAACTATCAATGTTTATAACTACAGAAAGAAATCCTTCACATTAAACACTTATAGATCATTAACTCTCAAGCAACTTCGCCAATAGTTTATAGAAAACAGCAGGCAATAATTCAAAATCAATGTCACCTAAACAAAAATTGAAGAATCTTAAAAATAATGAAAGTCTGATCGTATAACAACTGAACTCATTAAGCTAAAGGTTTCTCTTGGTATAACAATCTGGATGGCGTTTGAAAAGGGACTCACGACCCTTTGGTGTTGAGATGTTCGATCTGCACGTGCACGTGTGACTGGGCGGCTGACCACTCCCATGGCCGAGATAACAGTTCCTCCAAAAATATCCGGTTCTCCCGCGGTGGAGACGAGAATTCATAGGAGAAAAAAATAGACAAAGAAAAATCATGTCAAAAGGCTTGTAAAACACATAAGGAGCACTAAATGTTATGTACTACGTTGTAGGACTGAATTTTGAAATTCTCAAACTTTTTGTACTGCCTCGTTGACTCAAATCTTTTACGACTATGCAACAGTACGAATACATACCTTCACGTAGAGTTTCAAGGTATCCTCTAATTTACCTCTTAACAGAATAGAGTACGCCACCTTCCAAGGAGACTTGAAATAATATTTAGCTCAAACTCAGTACTCTTCCGTTGTGTTTCAACGCTGAAGGTTCTTGGATAATAGTTCCTCTAAAATTGTCCGATTTTCCCGCGGTGGAGACGAGAATTCATAGGAGAAAAATAGACAGAAGAATCATTAATGTCACAAATGCCTTGTAAAGCAAAAAACGAGCCCTAACAAATTATGTCTACTGCATCGTTGACTCAAACATTTCGTGAATATACGACGTGTTCAAAAACATTACGAATATATACGTACCTTCGCGTAGAGTTGCATACGTATCTTCCACTATAAAATCTCCGTCAGAAAGTTTGGCTGACTTGTGGCTGTCCAGCAAGCGAGAGAAAGAATTCTAAACTGATTGGTCTTTATATACCTCAAATATGAATATTAAACATATGTACAAGAAAAGAACTAATGAACTATCACTTAAGTGATAAACAAATAGCTACGTGCCGTAATGAAGACGCTTTCCAACTCACTTTGTTACGTTGGAAAGCCTCTATTTTAGTTTCAGTTTACTTAATTATGTTATGGTTTCTTTTGTTTTTTTTCAAGCCTTTTATTAATTTTGTTTGTTTATTTTGCCTTGCATTGCCGTATTGATTTTAATGCATTAGCCATTCACTCATCAAAAATTCGCTTCACGCTATAGTGCACCCTTTGGCGACGGACCCTGCATATGAAGCATGTACCTGGAAAAAAAATGGAATCACATCTAGACATGCTGGAAAGACGATTTTGCGATGTTATTTGAAGGGATGAATGACTTCATAGTTAGAGCTATAACAGGGATCGCTTGGCTCTTCCACTTTGGAGAAAAGCTCATTTGTTTTGGGGATCGTTTTTCGTTTCTTCGATTTTACGAATTTTGAGGAGCTGAAAATCGGCTCAAAAAATCCTTCCCATTCGCACTTGAAATCAAAAGCAAACACAAAATCAGAACTCAGTTGTTACAGTACCTTCTTTAATATTTCCAACCACGAGGTTTGTTTGCACAAAACACACCAAGCGACTGCGAACCACGCTATTCTTAACGCTGCATTTCTCTCCACCACGTTTTCCTGCACCCACCTCCAATTGCATGCTGGGTAATGGACAAAAATTCACAAAGGGTCCCCCCCCCCCCCCCCCCCCCCTTCTGGGACTCCTGTAGGGGAGCCCCTACAACCAAGAGCGGTGATTTGGACTCAAGCCGTTGCTTTAAAGTGACAAAAGCACATCCTAATAGGTTGAGCAGGGGTAAAAGCCTGCCAACTGCAGGATTTCAAGGATTTCATTGAAGAATTTTTTCCTGTGTCTGAAAGCACAAACACAACAGGAAAGATGTCCTCAAGCTCTCTGACAGTGGCATTTTTCTCCAAAACAAGAGCCCATCTGGGCTTTCACTCGGGCCACATGAGATACACTTTCATTTGAAATCCTTTAGTAATAACCGAAGGGAAGAGTTATTAGCTGAATTTAGCAGTCTTTAGGAGTGGCCGGTAGCGCGGTGACATTCATTCTCTGCTCCCCTAGTATATATATGTAATTTAATATTTTGGTTTTTCTTGTGTATGTCAATTAAAGAAGTTGACCTCTACTTATTCATGTTCATGTTACGCACGCGCTTTTCTTGTATCAACTTACAAGAATTGACTAGCACTTCAGTTCGTCCTCTGTCTATTCTACCAGAAATGACTGCTTTCCTGGACCATATTTTGAAAGAGAACCTGATGATTATACTGTCGAACAGCTTAAACTTTGGCTGAAATACAGAGGATTGAAACAAAGCGACAAACGTCGATCCTGTCAAGCGAGTTTTGCATCTTCGCTGGCCAACCAACGAGACAAAAATTGCTTACTATATAGACTGTCAATTCCTATTTAAACTGTATCCCAAACTCATCTTTTCCCATGCAATATCGTTGTAAGACTTCACCTAAACATTGAAAAGTTACAAAGGTCAGGTTTTCCTGTATTTAGGCAAAAACAAAAGAATGTAGCCGCATGCCGAGTGCAATCATCTTCTTCAATAAAACTCATTGGAGACCAAAGCTGTTATGGCTGGAAGAGCATATACATTAAAACTATGAACTGATAGCATCCTAAAATTCGGCAATCTTGCTTATGTTGGTGTGCTCTTTCAAACCATTATATTATTGTTTGCATTTATCGAGTTTTCAAATTTAATACCTGCAGCTCCGAAAGAAATTAACCTCATTTGTGCTCAGAAAATAAATCAAAGCATTGTAGATGTACTGTAGACGAGGCTTTGCTTCCAAAATTTATTTAGAACAGTAGTTCCTTCTCATTGTTTACTGGTGGACATAGTAGGGTTTCAGTAATTTATAGCCACTTACGTTTCATTGCCAGACCTAGTCTCGTTGTTCTGTGCTTTTCAGGTCTCTTGTACAAACATTTATCCAACGCTGACATTTCTCACTGAATTTGCTGTAAAGGTTTTGGAACAGAAAAGCTCGTCCTGTGAGTGATCAAAAAGGCCGAGCGGTGTACCGATGCTTCATTCTCCGAGACATATCTCTTTGAGCGCCGGATTTATGAAGGTTTTTCACATCTAGAGTCACTCTTACATCTCCCCCAGCAACAATGCTTGGTAGTCACCATTACTGATATGACTGGGAATCTTACTGAAGCAGCTGAAGGCATTGATTCTTTTTTTTTATCGAAAGAAATACGAATTCGGTCCTAATTTAGTCTGCTGTTCTGCAGGTTCAGAGTACTAATAGATGAGTGTCTCAAATGTATGTTTATATTTGTCCCATATTATAAGTTGTATCCTGTCCACCTATGATGGAGCTATCACTATATTTCTCTACTGTTCTTTCTACCCTGCGGCTCTTTGATCGCGTCCATATCGGTATTTGTTGGACTAAAGATTATTAACTGAAATGCCCGTTTTGTTTATCTTTTACCCTCCTTCCCAAAACTGCAGTCTGCTCATTATATTACAGAACTATAAAGGGAACTGTTGGAAGCCTTTAATTTCTCGAACCAAAACCTCGGTCGTGAGAGGAGTCTTGTTTACCGTGAGAGTTGAATAACTGCTTCGGTCATCATAAATTATTCTGTGCTGAGTGTTCGCCAGTTGAAATATCCTGAGCCTGTTGGAAGGCTTTCGCACGAGTGAACTTAAATAAAACATTAAACTGCTTACATTTGAGAGATGGGACTCCAAATTTGAGAGAAAATTCCTCGCGCCGTCGTCCACCATATTGATTTATTGTATTTAATTATGTAAATAAATTAACCTGGCGATTGTTGCGTGCCCAGCACAGTGCAATCTGATTGGTGTGAATTTGACCTTTAACGCATGCGCAGAAATTTTGCGACACCCAACAAAAAAATAAAAAAATAAAAAAATAACGGCTTGCATTTTAAGACTCGGTGCTGCCACAGGCAGCCCGAGTAATTAGAGCACATTTCATTGGAAACCCTACAGAAGTTGCAATACCTACCGTCGACGAGTACGTAGAATCACGGCTCCCGAATGGCATTGTGGGGAAAGTTTGAGCCCTTGGCTTAATAAGTCAGCAGTATTTAATTACCCCGGACTAGTCAAACTGGAACTGAGGGGGGGAGGGTTTAGTTAGCACTCAGGATTTCACTTAGGTTTTCACAGTTCACTTATTACTCGAGCCAGCGTAGGCTGGGCCCGAGTCAAGAATCGCAAGTGTTTACTAAGGTGTCACGCAACAATGTTGCGTTGCGAGTTGCAGCTGACATGTTGCAGAAAGTAGAAGTCACTTACGATGAAACCACTACAATGCACACGTGTGTAGTATTTAAAAAGCTTCTTCGCAACTCACACTGAAATATTCATATCCATATTTCTCGTCAGGTATGATTTGTAGCTGATTATTTGCAGTTTTGGTATCGGCAAAGCGAACAGCACGATTCAATGCAGCGAGCCAACTCGATTTTTACTGGATAGTCAGCACAAATAAATAATTTTGGCGGAGTTGAATGTTCGAGGTGCAAAACAGACCATGTCCTCCAGATGTACTACACTTTCCTCAGGCTTTGCTCAATTGTACTTGCGAACTCAGTCTCGTACCCAGAGCTCATCTCACAGAGAGAGCTCTGGTAACAGCCATTTTTTGGTCCTTGCTGATTGGCTGAAATGATAACGCATGCGTAAGAATCAATCGAAATACTTAACCGTGATTGGATAATTGTTACTTGTCATGTAAATAATAAAGTTCGCGCATAGGACATGCTGGCCGAAGTACAGAGGCTCATCGAAAATGGCGGATAGAGATTTGTGAAGCCACCGAATGTAAAGAAAAGAGAAATATCAACGTAGAACTCTGTTCTGAATAAGTTCAAGCTATTTCTGTGGTTGCACAGGAGCGTAAGGACTGTCTTTGTGTTTTTCCTACCGCTACGGGATACAGAAACCACTTGTTTACCAGCTTCTGGCGTCTGCAATTGTCTCCGAGTTCGACTGCAGTGCAGCTTTTATACAGCTTTGAACAGTCGTTTATATCTTTGGATGATATACAACGGAGGACCAGATATATATAAGTGAACTCCTGATTACCATGCAGTGATGATCAATCAACAATCAAAGGCAATAAGGAATTTTATCGACGAGGCCATGATCACAGATCAGTAGTCTTAGCCTGAAAATTATGCATGTACAGCTGCCTTCTCAGCTCGTTCCAAGGGTCCACTCCGCTGTATTTCAGCAGATTTCAGGCTGAGGCTTAATACTTTATATTTAAATTTATACACAGCATTCATATGTAGATTATAATTTGTTTTTCTTGTTGAAACTGATTGGTACTGTACACTATTGGATGTGGGTAGAAAAAGAAACAAACCTTTGAATTTCAAGCATTGTGTATTTCACAGGTCTGGTGGTGACTTATTTTTATTATCAACATGAATATTTTGCAGTGTCTTGCTGGATTTTTGTCTACCGTTAAACCTGGGCCTTGAATCAATGGCTTATTTGCAGAATAACCCCCTCTACTCAAAATATCACTTGAAAACTGAGTTTCTCTAGTACTTAGTCTTAGGGGTCATCAACAAATAAAAAAAAATCTTACCATCTGGGGAGGAAGGGTATTGGCCTGGGCAGTAAGAAAATATTTTTTTGGGAACTTTAGGAATAACTTTATTACACAATTTTATATGAAGTGTATGTTAAGGGGGGAGCAGGGGCTTAACATCCAAATGACAGTAAGATTTTTAAAATTTGTCTATGACAATAATACAAGATGAAAAGAACTGTATGATGAATGATTACCAGTACCTGTCAAGCCTTATAACAAGAATAAGCATCCAGTATCTGAATATCATAGAGTAAGTTGCAAAAGTAATACCGTAAATTATTATTATAAAGCTTGTTAATAATTAATGAAGGAAAACAAAGAAAATTAATGTTTCGAGTTGTTTTGGCACTTGGACTTCAACACTTGTTTACTGAGTAGTTGTAAATCTAATACAGATTCATCTTGATTTACATAAACTTGCTGTGATTTTAATAATTATAAACCATATACTCTGGCTCAAGTTTGTAAATCTGATAAAACATGGCCACTCGCTCTGTATCTATTACAAACTAAAAAATCTAGTGTCTATCGAAGTTAGTGAATTACCCTTTGTCATACAGGTAGATCAGGCTTGGCTTTTAGGCCTTTAGCCATCTGAATACTGTCAACAAGATGAGAACCAATGTTATCATCCATAGATCTGAGCCAATTTTGATTACTTTGAGATACTATTTCGAACACTCATTTCAGTGTTAGATCAAGGGTTCCAAATAGTTGCCAAGAAACATTGATTAATCCCAAGAGCTGTAGCCCTGATGGATTTGTTGTTTCCGAGGTTTGGAACCCCTGATCAAACTGATGCAAGCACTTTTCATACGTTGAATGACAATACCTGTATTCTTGGGTCATTAGGAAGTATTGTTTACCAGTATTTTGCTGTTTAACTGTTATTGATCCCAAGAATTAAAATTTCTCCTTTGTTAAACACAATTTTCTGCTGTGGCCACATCAGAAGACTTGGAACATTGTAGGCATTGTATGCGAGTGGTTTAAGCACTTAATTATTTTCTGAACAGTAATAAAATTGTAATTTTATCTTCAAGGTGAAAGGAGCCAAGTGTTTCCATGTCAACATAAGTTCCACAGTGATGTGTATTTTCTTTAGTACTACATATGTGCAAAGTTTCCATTGTTTTTGCCCACTATTTGCCGAGATTTTATTCGTTTTGTGATTTGTCTCCAGGCTGTATTCATAAATCATTAGGAAGTATTTGCCTTGTTGCATACAATATTATTGACAATTGAAGGGGTCCATGCAAGAATAACATAAGTGACTTCTGATAAAATTCCAAATTATTTTTGATGTTCTTTGTTTTCTGAGATAATTTAGAACTTGATCAAAAGTCTATTATGCTGTTCTTGCAAACCCCTTCAATTATATTTTCTCATGGTCATTTCAACAAAATAATGGTCTGATTGTGTAGTAGGCACGGCAGAAGCTAGCAGTCGGGAGTATAAATCACAAGGACGATGGTTTGAGCCACACTCTAGATGCTGATTTTTATTTCCATCTTGTCCTTTACTTCCCTTCATGTAAAATCATACTTACATTGTAATATTGTAGCTTACTGGAAGTCAAAATTCAAGTGTCCTAATTAGTGTTTGAACCTTGATCTGGCATTTCATTGGATATCAAGAATCACTAGTACTAGTGATCTTGATCAGGCTGTCATTTTGGATTGGATATCAAGATTCAACAATTGATGCATGTGACAAGTCAGTGCCATACAGCCTTTACCAGGTATGAAACCTCATGCACATGAAATGCATTGCTGGTATTTGCTGCTTCCCTCATTAATTATTCATGAGTCTGAGAAATATATTTAGAGGACATTCAATCTCGTTGTCTGCAAAATAAGATTTAAAATGTATTAGAATATTACATATACATGTAGTCCGTATTATTATAACAGTTAACTACATGACCAACTTTGTGCTGTCACCATCAGTTTTAAAGTACAAAATCGGCCATCCCTTCATGTAGGACGACACGAATTGCTACCAAATTGTATTGTATTGTGTTGTGTTCTATTGAATTGTATTGTGTTGTATTCTATTGTATTTTTGGTAAAAATTCATGTCGTCCTACATAAAGGGATTGCCACAAAATCATTATTGGGAACAGATGGTTGGTAGAAAAATAACGACAGCATAATGCTAGATCAGAAAAAGCACATGGCATTGACACGATCTGCCCTTTACAGGGCTATCAACTAATAGAATAGAAACCCCTCACTCCCTTGTTCAATGTCCAAACCATGTGATTACAACTGCAGTTACTTATTAACATTGACAGGTCAATAATTTCTTAATGTTTGTAGGTTCCAGTTGTATTAATCCTTTCAGATTTAAATAATCAAATTCTCAAAGAAAACAGCAGAAAAAAAAGTTAAACAATATATTATATTCACTGTACTTCACAATCTTAATAAATATAGTGATACTTACTGCCACATCATCCATTGTCATTAATGTGCCAACCAGAGATCCATTGGTTCCTGACACAAAGTAGCCTTTTGAAACCATGGTTGGACATTAGCATAATAATTATAATGTTTATCAACACGAAGTATCGCTATAGTGTTGTAAGTTTCAATAATTTGATTGGTAGATTATTAGCCAGACAGGTAGTCATTCAGACGAGCTCCTAAGGAGAGGAATCGCTCACTTAATTTATTCATGAAATGACAATATAAACTAACTAAAATCCTACCCTGAAAAATAAAAAAAACCTAACCGGTCAGTGAACAAGATCTTACCCACCTAGAGCTAGGGTTCTCAAGAAAAACTTCTCAAGAAAATGAAGAGGTAAAAAAAATTTGAGAGATTTTCGGGAACTCGAACCCCGCTGCCGCCTACTCGTAAGGCAAACGTCGCAACCACTACAGTAAACAACCATCGTCGCTCAATTGCTGTCAAATTTGTACATTTTAAAACCACTGCTAATTTATGTTAGTTTATATGGTATTTCATGAATAAATTAAGTGAGCGATTCCTCTCCTTAGGAACTCTAGTCATTCAGAAACTTGTATTACAATTATAATAATAGTATTTAGAAACATGTTTTCTTTTCAATCTTGGGAGAGTCAGGTTTGTAGTGGTTATTCCTAAATAAATTTAACTTATCCACTTTCCCAAAAATGACTTGTGTTAATTGCCAGTACAGTGTTCATTCAGGGGAATTTCATATGTCAATACATGTTTTGGTGTCTGCATATTTATTTATAGAAATCCTACTGAAATACACGTGAAATGCAGCCATATATAGACACTTCTACGTTTGGGTGTTGTTTTTAGCATGATTTATAGGGCATGGACATTGACTCCATATAAATTAAGCTGTGATTTTCTTTAGATTTTCTGGCTCGAAGGCAATCGAGCTTGCTCATAGTTATATAAATCAGTAAGCTTAAATAATATGCAGCTTGCCCAAGAAGTTCCAGCTTATTTTCCTAAGTTTGCTTTGCTTTCCTCCCCCCCCCCCCCCCCCCCCAAGAAAACATCAGTTCTGCTAACCTTTGCAGTATTTCTGCCTTCTGGGAGTTCTGGTCCCGACTACATCGTCGGCTATTTTATGGCTTTGTGCCGGAGTTCCCATCTTTTTCCTTGTACTGAGTAGACTGGTGGAAGGAGAACTTGGGTTTCGACTGTTCCAAACGCTCCTCATATCTTCTGCCATCCTGGGACTATCGATTTTTCATGGCTCCCTTTTTGTACGAGTGGATTTATTTTGACCGGAAATCGATTTCAGTTCCTCGTTTTCGAAAAATGTCTCCTACGCATGCGTTTTGTTTTAGCCAATCAGCAAGGACCAAAAAATGGCTGTTACCAGAGCTCTCTCTGTGAGATGAGCTCTGGGTACGAGACTTTTGCGAACTAGCCTGAATTTCAGCCGTCTCCTCTGGTTCGTTCCTCCCGAGAGAGACGTCTGAATCCAATAGCCGATAATGCCGTCCAGTGACGTCAAGGCGGATTAACAATTTAATTTATGCAAATAAAACTGTCACGGCGGTAGTAAGAGTTCGTGAGAAATATTTATTTGAGATTATGCCGACCAAAATAAAAGCCTTACCTATATTATATATCTCCATCCATTTGCTTCTCAAGTGCCTCTTATGTTGTGAAAGCCTTTCCGAAGCAACAAATCGTTAAATTATATTTGGAGGCAAAGTACAGTTGATCTTTGTCTTTCCGTCGATCTTTGTACATGTCTCGCGATCTGCCGTTCGAATCGACACAGCTACGAGATATTACCTATGTAAATGATGCAACAGAAAAGTAGTAAAACATGAACGGGATAATGGAGAATTTTCGAAGAAATACGAAGACTCTTTTACGGGAAAGAACAGTTCCTTGAAGAGAGTAGCGACATTCTTTACCACTGCGAGTGTGAACAAATAATCGATTGTCAACAACCCCGCGGACGCGACGCGATAAAATGTACCGGTTATTGTGCAGGACACTTTCAATCCATTTCCAGATGTTTTCCTTACGAATTCAAGGTCTTTGCCAAAGACAATCACTCCACTGAAACTCAACGACTCCAAAGTGAATTCTGCCGTCTACTCGGCTGATAATTATGATAATTATGCGAAATTATAGAATATGAACCAATCAAAAATCGCTACCAGGTTTTCTGGTAGTGACGTCACTGGGCGGCATTATCGGCTATTGGATTCAGACGTCTCTCGGGAGGAACGAACCAGAGGAGACGGCTGAAATTCAGGCTACTTGCGAACCTTTGAAACATCATTGCATTGTCGGAAAATAAGGCAAGTAACTTACCGATAGCGAACAAAACAGAAACCATAAGAGCGGAATGTTGTTCTAGGCCAGCGTTGGCATACTAGTGATCGATAAAAAGCGAGTGGAAATCACGTTTCGTTATAAATTTCAGCGTCCTTCAAGATGTAGAAAATGAACACTAGCAGTAGCACTAATCGCTTAATATTTGAAAAGTCTCGAAAATAAAACTGCATGTAGATCTAGATAGATGACTTTATTTCCCATTTAGAACGACACATCCCTAAATATTCACAAGGGATATAGCTATTAGCTAAAGGAAAAGTTACATGTTAGATGTATACTACAACTCATATAGCAACTGTGCTTGAACAGTGAACATCATCAGTCCATGAATCCTACTGAAAAGCATTGATTTAAAAAAAGTATGGATTGGTAAACCCTGCTAAAAAGAATTGCTTTCTGAAATACAAAAAAACCTCAATGTTGTAATATTTTTGAGCAAGTTAAGTTCAGAGACATTGTTCTGTTAAGTTGATGTATTATAATTAATGTGATGGTATAATACTCTGTTAACAAATGAATTGAGATTGAGATCTACATGGGAAAGACGTTGCCATGGATGCTGGACAGGGCCGTAGCTAGGAATATCACTGGAAAACTTCCCATTTTTCCATACTATATGTCAATTGTATGTAAAGCACAATTTTCCATAGTATGGAAATAGATTTACAAACTGTTTCCATACTATGTAAATCAATTTCCAATCAATTTCCATACAATGGAAATTTAAAGAAGTATGTAAAATGTTTGGAAATTCAATTTACAAACATGTGTGTCTTTTGTATACCTTGTAAATAGTTTGGAAAAATATGGACATCACATCTTTGTAAATTAACTGTAAATTGTATGTAAATACGGAGTGTACAAACCTTGTAAATAGTTTGTAAATGCAATTTAGGAGGCCCGTGGAACTTTGTAAATAGTTTGTAAATTGTTTGTAAATGTAATTTAGGAGGCTCGTGGAACTTTGTAAATAGTTTGTAAATTGTTTGTAAATGCAATTTAGGAGGCCCGTGGAACTTTGTAAATAGTTTGTAAATTGTTTGTAAATGCAATTTAGGAGGCCCGTGGAACTTTGTAAATTATTTGTAAATAGTTTGTAAATGCAATTTAGGAGGCCCGTGGTACTTTGTAAATAGTTTGTAAATAGTTTGTAAATGCAATTTAAGAGGCCCGTGGAACTTTGTAAATAGTTTGTAAATAGTTTGTAAATGCAATTTAGGAGGCCCGTGGTACTTTGTAAATTGTTTGTAAATACAATTTAGGAGGCCCGTGGAACTTTGTAAATAGTTTGTAAATTGATTTTTAGGAGGCCCGTGGAACTTTGTAAATAGTTTGTTAATTCAATTTAGGAGGTCCGTGCCGGGACTTTGTAAATAGTTTGTAAATTGTTTTTTTAGGATGCCCGTGGAACTTTGTAAATAGTTTGTTAATTACTCGGGCTGCCTGTGGCAGCGCCGAGTCTTAAAATGCAAGTCGTTATTATTATTATTTTTAATTGGTGTCAGACGGCTTCTGCGCATGCGTTAAAGGTCAAATTCAAACCAATCAGATTGCACTGTGCTGGTCACGCAACAATCGCCAGGTTAAATGTATTTACATAAGTGAATACAGTAAATCAAAATGGTCGACCCGCGAGGGCGAAAGCCTTCCAACAGGCTCAGGATATTTCAACTGGCGCTCTTGTTGACCATAAAAATACATGAACAACCAGGAGCCGTAATACATTCGATCAGCGCTGTTTGGACAGATCCAATGTACATTTAGAAACGTAAGCGAAATACAATATCCAAACACGTTTGGATATCAACGGGTATCGAATTATAATCAAAGGTTAGATCTCGTCAGGCGCGCTCAGATAAGAAAGTTCAAAGCTCTCAGACAAGGCGAGACAAGGAGATATCACTTTCAACGAGTCATTGTCAGAAATCTATTCCATCGTGGGCGGTCTTGTACAGCTAAGGCATGTTTTACGACAGAATAAGAGTCTTTCTACTGGATTGAGAGCTCGAGACATTATACATGTCGGCTAATATGGGGAAAACTGAAACAAAAAATGAACTTTGACGGCAGAAACCCTCAATTGAGCCAAGCAGCGCTAGCTGAAATAGGGCATATATATAATATCTGAGACGTTAAATTACGTTACTGTGAAGAGGATCAAAATTCAAGTTTTGTAGCTTGAGACTGTCTTCTGCCGTGACTCGTGAGAGAAATTGGAAAAGATCTAGCTGTTTCATTCAGACACTGGCAAATTTATTGAAAGCTACGGGCTTACTTTATGAGATTATTATTCATTGTGGAATGAAAGGAAACAGGTTAGCTGAAAGTTAAGTTCGAGGTAGGCTTCGACTTTCATTCCGATTCAGTGCATATGTGCACGAAGGTGGGTGCACCACCAAAAGATCCAAAACGAAAGTTCAGTTACGTAAGTACTGTAAGTAAACTCTTTTTGATTTGAATAAATTTCCTCTCAGTTTGTCCGTTAATGTACTTTTCCTTCTAATTATCGCTTTATTTAACATCTGATTTAGAGTATGCGTACCTCAGAATAAATTATTTGAAAGGTCAACTGAATTCTTGTGTCGATAAGCGCAAATGTTTTTTGTGAAACAGTCTGTGTATATGAGAAGCGGCTTAATAGAAGAGCTTTCTCATTTATAGGAATTACAATTGTTTTTCTTGCTATGAAATTTATGTTTCATTTCACATTTATTCATACAGTTTTAGCCGGACATTTCCCCGAGTTTTTGATCTATTTTCAATCCAATTCAAAGTCTGAATATGTCATTGTATTGCATTTATACACTTGAATTGCCAGTATTCTGTTGTTCGAATCCTGCGTTCTCATAGTCATGCCATAAAAGCGATTAATAGACCAGTCTGTTTTTTTGACGTTCTCACTGGCGAATTAAAGCACGACTTGATACTAAGAGGATTTCAAATGAAAGTGTATTTCATCTTCAATCTCATGTGGCCCGAGTGAAAGCCCAGATGGGCTCTTGTTCAATTTATGAGGGCCGTGGAACTTTGTAAATAGTTTGTAAATTGTTTTTTTAGGAGGCCCGTGGAACTTTGTAAATAGTTTGTAAATTGTTTGTAAATGTAATTTAGGAGGCTCGTGGAACTTTGTAAATAGTTTGTAAATTGTTTGTAAATGTAATTTAGGAGGCCCGTGGAACTTTGTAAATAGTTTGTAAATTATTTGTAAATGCAATTTAGGAGGCCCGTGGAACTTTGTAAATAGTTTGTTAATTCAATTTAGGAGGTCCGTGCCGGGACTTTGTAAATAGTTTGTAAATTGTTTTTTTAGGATGCCCGTGGAACTTTGTAAATAGTTTGTTAATTCAATTTAGGAGGGCCGTGGAACTTTGTAAATAGTTTGTAAATGCAATTTAGGAGGCCCGTGGTACTTTGTAAATAGTTTGTAAATAGTTTGTAAATGCAATTTAAGAGGCCCGTGGAACTTTGTAAATAGTTTGTAAATTGTTTGTAAATGCAATTTAGGAGGCCCGTGGTACTTTGTAAATAGTTTGTAAATAGTTTGTAAATGCAATTTAGGAGGCCCGTGGTACTTTGTAAATTGTTTGTAAATGCAATTTAGGAGGCCCGTGGTACTTTGTAAATTGTTTGTAAATGCAATTTAGGAGGCCCGTGGAACTTTGTAAAGAGTTTGTAAATTGTTTTTTTAGGAGGCCCGTGGAACTTTGTAAATAGTTTGTTAATTCAATTTAGGAGGTCCGTGCCGGGACTTTGTAAATAGTTTGTAAATTGTTTTTTTAGGAGGCCCGTGGAACTTTGTAAATAGTTTGTTAATTCAATTTAGGAGGGCCGTGGAACTTTGTAAATAGTTTGTAAATTGTTTTTTTAGGAGGCCCGTGGAACTTTGTAAATAGTTTGTAAATGCAATTTAGGAGGCCCGTGGTACTTTGTAAATAGTTTGTAAATAGTTTGTAAATGCAATTTAAGAGGCCCGTGGAACTTTGTAAATAGTTTGTAAATTGTTTGTAAATGCAATTTAGGAGGCCCGTGGTACTTTGTAAATAGTTTGTAAATAGTTTGTAAATGCAATTTAGGAGGCCCGTGGTACTTTGTAAATTGTTTGTAAATAGTTTGTAAATGCAATTTAGGAGGCCCGTGGTACTTTGTAAATTGTTTGTAAATGCAATTTAGGAGGCCCGTGGAACTTTGTAAATAGTTTGTAAATTGTTTTTTTAGGAGGCCCGTGGAACTTTGTAAATAGTTTGTTAATTCAATTTAGGAGGCCCGTGGGACTTTGTAAATAGTTTGTAAATAGTTTGTAAATGCAATTTAAGAGGCCCGTGGAACTTTGTAAATAGTTTGTAAATAGCTTGTAAATGCAATTTAGGAGGCCCGTGGTACTTTGTAAATTGTTTGTAAATGCAATTTAGGAGGCCCGTGGAACTTTGTAAATAGTTTGTAAATTGTTTTTTTAGGAGGCCCGTGGAACTTTGTAAATAGTTTGTTAATTCAATTTAGGAGGCCCGTGGGACTTTGTAAATAGTTTGTAAATTGTTTTTTAGGAGGCCCGTGGAACTTTGTAAATAGTTTGTTAATTCAATTTAGGAGGCCCGTGGGACTTTGTAAATAGTTTGTAGATGCAATTTAGGACCCATGTAAAAATAGAGGTGGGACAGAAGGTGGGATTAGTTGAACCCATGTAATTTAACGGGATGCCAGCTATCCCTACCTGGCCTGATAACAGAATCCCACCTAGGTCAACAACTACATGCACAATAGGCTTTGATTAACAAAAGTCAAAATGTTTACGATTTAATAGTTATTCTTATAGAGCACATGCATCATAATTTAACCATGTGTTATTTATTTATATACATCTTTCAAACCGATCTAAAGTTACTTACAGAAGCGTATATATTTCATAACTTTCTCCGGGAAATCTGAGGAACTTTGATGACTGGTTGAAACATTATGAGATTTATGCGCAGAAATGAAGTACAAATTACCAGTTGTGTGAGTTAGCCGGCGGTATATTTAAACTTGACGTGTACGAGGAAGTACATGCTCAGTGATCGATCAAGTGGACTCCACTTTACATGTCATTTCCGTTAGAGACAGGCTAGCCTGCGACCACACCGCGGCAAAACGGTGCTATCAAATACAAATTACCGAGGGTTTCAACTTTTTTAGTAAATAATTTTATAACTTAGTAAACTCACAGTGAATTACAAATGGATGCTTTTAAGGTTACCGGATACCTTCAGGGTGCGTTTCCAGTCTAAATTATGTAGCGCCTCGAAGAAACATCGTAGATAAATCATCCATGTATAATTTTAAAGCTTATAAAATTGGCTACAAGAATACATAAAAAGTTTTGAGTTCTTTGAAAATCTCGAATTTTCCGCGATCCCGTTTCTCCGATCTAGTGAGATGGCTTTCAGAAGCTCCGACTCCGAAAATATTTTAAAGTTTTAAAATCTGTTTGCTTTGTCGAATTCCAGAGGAATCGTATTACAAAAGGGTGTCGGGGAATTTCAAAATTCGATTTTTTAATAGTTCAAAAGTTATCATGCTCTCCGTGAAAAGGCGAAAAATAATCAGAGTAGATTTGCGGAAAACACCGTCAAGAGCTCTATTTTTAGAATTTTCCAATTCCCCGATAGTCTTTTGCAGCGGAGTTATCAATTGACATTTTGTGAAAATTTCAAACAAATCGACTAAATTTCTCTTGATTGGGAGCTTTTTTAAAACTCTATTTTGGTTGAAAATCGAAAGCGTAGAAAATAGCATTTTAGAAAATCTAGCCGTCTGTCGTGCGTGAATCTGAAGCCCCGCCTCTCCAACAATTAGCGAGCTCTTGGCCAATCATTTCTCATCACAGTTCAACTATCTGTCAAGATTTCCCACAATGCTGATTTCCGATCAAAGCTTCGCGCAGCATCGAGAAAATGTTAATATAGTTGGTGGTTCTAGTTTTCTTGTGACTTGAAAAATGGGAAAGACAAAAAGACCTGGAGGCACAAAGCCAAGTTGAACACCTAGAGACGCCTTGAATGCCAGCATAGTTAGTAGAGGAGACAGCGATTTGCAGGCGGCTGAAACAGCACGGCAATAGCGAGCTAAGTTTCAAGTGATTCAGAGTCACCGTCAGACTTTACGTTTCCATCTAAGCTTTCTTGGAAACAAATATTTTCTCGGCTGGCTCCTATCAATTCTTCATGTTCAGATGTGGGCCACTCGGCACTCTGTCTGAAAGTGAAAATACGAAAACTTGTCGGGTTTTACGAGGACTCCTATTTGGCTTTGTAGTCGTATGCATTGTTTAGCCTTGTTTTGCTTTTCTTTTTTCTTTGTTTTCCAAGCTAAGGGCATCCTGCTTGCTCTTTTGAAGGCATAAGGCCAACAACCGATGGAATTATGGGCATGTGTGGAAATACGTTTCTCAATAAACGTAAACATTCATGGGCTCCTGAAACATTGGTATATGAAATAAATTTATATCTTCATAACGTCGTTACGGGCGAGTGAGCACTTGTCATGTGTTTATATTGATCTGCTGTCAATCAAACGGAACCTTTTACTTCCGGTTAAAAACTTCCTTTTGGTATTTCTCCGTCAACATTAATTTTTATTCAACGGAGTTTTTGGTATATGAGACACTACTACTAAAACTACATTTCTGTGCGAAAAAAAAAAAATCCATCTTTTTCGCTTTGAAGGTATCCGGTAACCTTAAGCAGAAATTTTAAAATCACGGGTATGTGCCTGTTGTTTCATTTCAGTTTTCGCGGGAAACTGGGGGCGGCCGCGCGCCGACAAGAAATAGCAAATACGCATGCGCGTGACGTTTTGCCGCGGCCTGCGACAAGACCTTGTGTTTTTGAAATTCGCCCCCATGACGTCACACAGCGGTCAAACGTCTGCGCATGTGTCAAAAGTCTTGCAACAACAACCTATTCCAAAACAAATTCAAAGCGAGCCGGCGGCCGTCACTGTTCACAAACCCGTTTTCAAACGTTGAGAACTTTTTTGGTAAATTACGAAAAAGTTTGGTAAACTCACAGTTTGAAGTTTGTTCAATTTCCCGTCGACTGTGAACATAAAAAGCTAAACTTTCACGTATTTTTCTTAACTTTTGGGGGTAGAAGTTCACTGTTAAACGGTTTAAGGTAAATTTTGCGCGGGAAATTCGCGCGGCCGTCCACCAGACTGACCGTAATTAATACGCACGCGCAGACGTTTGACCGCTGTGTGGCCCAGCATTGCTTTTCTAAAGACCGCTGACGTGATTGTGCGGGCACAGTGCGCCATTTTGAACACTAATGCACAAGTCAGTTGCTTCCCCCGCCCCCCCCCCCCCCCCCCCCCCCACCCCCGCGGCATGTGGGGATTTTACCGGGCAATATTGGGGGAAATACCGTAACTTTGCGACAATTCCACGCCCCGACCCCCAGAGAATTTACCGCAAATTTACTCGAACACTGAAACCCCCGGGGGTAGTGGTGGGGGAATTATTTGGTCTTCTGACGTCACACGCACACGTGCTGGATCGAAGCTGTTCGTTCTGAAACTCAAATATGGCGGAGATATCACAGCGTGCAGTGGAAGAACTTTTTCGGCGGCTCCGAAGCCGACAAATGGCCCACATCGTGGATAAATTTATCGGTAAGTAGATTTATAATATATTCTGCAAATGAAACATGAGTTTTTAATTCAAAATTGTTTGGTATTCTTCATAAAAGATTGAGGACTTTCGCTGATTTCGCGTCGGTGGGATTCCGAGTATATTTCCTTGGGGGTAAAGACAAAAATGCATTTTTTCTGGTGGTCAAGTCCTAAAATTCATTTCTTAGGGAGTAAAGTGCTGTAGACATCGTTAATAGGGGGGGGTGTGGATATTAAATGGAATGGCCCAGTGTGTGTTGTCTTGAGTCGGGCTTGAGTTGAACTCCACTGATAATATAAACGTTGAATAAATAGATCTATTTCAGTGGTTTGATTTGCTTATAGTTTACTAGTATCTGTACTCATGATGATGATGTCGATAATTCAGTAGAGGAAGTTGTGTTATAATTTAATAGAACATAATTGGGCTGTTCAATTTCTTGCATTTTCAAGCGGGAAAAACCAGTCTGTCGTAGTGTATATAAACCAGGCAAAAGAAAGGAAATTAGCAAAGTCTCTCGCTTTCTTTCACGGTTTGAGCTGGTATCTTGTTTGCAAAAAAAACACATATGCAACTGTTCGGATTCTAGTCAAAAGAATCATAATTGAACGAAGCGAATTTGCACAGTAGCATGCAGTAGAAAACTCAGGTTAAAGTTATTCTATTGTAGTGTTATTTTGCTTTTAGTTCCAGTTTGACAGCACTAGTGGATAATGCCGCAAATCACAGACAAGATTTTTCTCACCATGCAGATTCATGGCTAGGATAACTAAAATTGTGCCACCCATACATTGCAAAATATGTATGTATGGAAACGTGGCTTGACAGCGTACAAAGCTATAGCCTGCTTGCCGGCTCTCCTGTAATTTTTTTCGGTCGTTTCTTTTCGGATTGCCGGCTGTGCACGCGGTCAAAATGGGGCGAGGACAAAAATGAAGGGAGGGGGAGGGGAAAGGAGGGGAAGAAAGGAGAGCCTGCACGAATGTCATTGTTTTGAGAATTACGCCCCTCCACGCTTGACCACGCTTGACAGCCCGTCACGCTCCAAGTGTAAAAAAATGGCCAATGAAAATCGCGCTTATGTCAACACGATTCAAAATGACAGCGCTCCGGTTCAGCGCTCCACGTTCTAAATTTTTGCGGTATTAATCATAACACAAAATTTTATGGTGCATGTGGACCAAGAAGAAACCCCAAAGAAAGTAATTACCAGTAAGAGAGGTCGAAACATCCGTGGATGATTTTTGTCGCCTTTGCAAGTGTTGATCCAGGTTGTTCTGGAGTTATTTCTAAGGATAATCTTTTAATTCCTTCCAAATGCAAACGTGAAGGAAGCCGTGTTGTCAATTCTCCTGGTTTATCGAGTCGAGTTTGTAATCCCTGTGGGAGGAAGATTAGAATTCTAAATGATTTGTACTTTTACGTGAAAAACTTTGTAAATAAAGTGGAGCTGGAGAAAGCTGCAGTCCTGAAGCCATTCGAAGCAAACGCCAGCTACCAACAACAGTTTTGACACCCGATCGAAGCCCGTTGGCAAGAAAACAACCACGGTCTGAATATTTACCAATAAAAACGACTTCTTCGCGGTCGTCGAGAAAGTATTTGTTTCAAGTTCAACAGGAGTAAAGTGCCGATGAAGTGCTCACTCAACATTTAAATATTGATGTTGTTACAGAAACGAAGGAGACCAGTGTGAAAGTAGTAATACTTCAGCCGAATGGAAATGTCTCCGTTTGTGTTACGACCGATGTCACTACATATGTCACACGGGATTCGGTTTCGTGTGTGCTTAATGTCAAACTTGACACCTGTCACATTCTAGCCAATGGGAATTTTCCGTTCGTGGACGAACGGTAAATACTCCGAAAACAATGGCATTCGTGCAGGCTCTCCTTTCTTCCCCTCCTTTCCCCTTCCCCTCCCCCTCCCTTCATTTTTGTCCTCGCCCCATTTTGACCGCGTGCCACAGGTGACCCAATCCGAAAAGAAACGACTGAAAAAAATTACAGGAGAGCCGGCAAGTAGGCTAACAAAGCTAGAGTGCCTTGTTCAATCGTATTAAAAAAACGTTTAAAGTTGCGTATTTATTTTGCTTGGTCACCGGCCAACTCTAACCAACCCGTTCGCCTGTTGTCATGGCCAGGTTTTTTTGTCCTCACAAAATCGTGCTTTAGATTTGTTCTGAATTTCGCAACGAATTGTCGTTCACTGGCGTAGCTCATCCTGCACGTCTACCTCTCAGAGTAGAACATTCATTGCATGGTCACTCTATTATCCCACCACCACGCTCAGCTCAGGGACATCTATGTATAGACGAGCAAGGTATGCTGGCTGTGTTAATCCAATCCAATGGTAAGTAAGCCTGTCAAAACGCAGTGACGAAAGCAACAACCATAATAAACACAATTTGAACATAAAATCAATTCAGCAAACGATCCCCAGTTTCCAGTTTATCCTTATTTTGACTTTAAAGAACACAAGGAATGCCGTAAGTCCCCCCCGGGGAGCGGGGATTTTGAACAGTAAATTTGCCTCGAAGGGTGGGGGAATTCAATGAAATTACCATTGCCTATTTGTTAATTCCCCCGCCATGTCGCGGGGGCGGGGGAAGCAACTGACTAGTGCATAACGGCTTCGATTCGGCGAGACGACGTGCAATCTCTTGTATAATATGGCTTCCACACTGAGCAAAGGGTTTTCAAAACACATGTGAGATAAGAAAACTTAAAGGTAAGATGTGATCTTTGATTTGTTGTGGATTGTAACGAGAAAAGGGAATGTCACAGGCGACCCAAGGCCAAGCTCATGACTCATGTTTATACGAAAATATAAAACTTGATATAAATAAAGTAGTTTAGTAGTTGAGGGGATTAAGGGTTTGTATGGAAGCTCATATTACGAAATATAAGGATTTATATGGGAACGTAACAAACAACGTTTTCTAGCCATAAATGCTGTTCATTTTTTGAAAAAAAAATTGTGTCGTGTTTCTCTCATTGTTGGGTGGATTTCATCTGGGTTTTTTCTTCGGAGAACTGCTGAAATCATCCAATGTCAATGAGGATGACATTGTCATCGTGTTATATAACTTTAGCCATAGAGTGATTTTACTTAACCCGTGAAATAGATAGTAGCGTATTACACACTATTACGCTCTAATTCTTTTGTTCTCTTTTGTGTTTTTCTTGGTATTACACACTAACTAATGTTTTCTGTTTCACGGGTCAAGTAAAATCACTCTAAAGAACTTGACCCATAAGGCTGTACCTGTTTATAATGAAGTGTGGCCAGAATTACATTCTGTTAGCGCTTATAATTTAAGATCATCATTGGCCCCTAGATTATTCCTACCTAGGGAATCAGATACTTTTCAACAGATAGCCACGCACACATTTAATAGCCTCTCAGAAGGTGTAGACGTATACTTCATACTTCATTCATCTTTCCTTAAAGACTCTATGTCGACCGGCATGCAATGCGGGCGCTTTGGAGGTTTCGTATCATACGAAACCTCGAATTTAGCGAGTTAGACGGTATGGTTCAGTAATCTTCTTCCATCCTTGTAATCATAGCGACTTTTTGGAGAAAAAAATTCTCTCAAAAGACGTATAAGTCAATCAGTTAACTTTACATTCAGTTATTTCACAAAAATCATTCAATTCTATACTCTTGTTAGACCTGTTATGAGTCATGAGTTTAGACTTAGAGACGTCCATCTTTTAGATGGCGTCCACTTAGGAACCAAAACGGCAACTAGGTAGAGGAGGACGGCCCAAAAAACCAGTGACTTTGAAAGTGATATACTTTATAAGAGAATCGGTACAAGACCAGTGGAGGGATTGGAAAGCCCCGAAGGGTTATTGAAGACTCACGGACAGTGAATTCGCTCAAGTTTTACTGCAGTAAGTAATACTTGAAATTATTTGCGCTCTGTACTTGAGTTTGTAGTCTGTTCTCACTCTCTGCTCTACTCACATAAATATGTTCTTATCTTTTTTACGTATTGGTCTCGTCTTCAGTTCATGTCCAATCAGCACAACGGGATCTGGAGGTGATCAGCACGAGCAAAGTCTACCTCAAGAACTTTATACAATGTACATGTCATGTCACTATCAATATCATTATGTAATTTCATGAGTGAGTACAGTTGCATGCAGGTTTCACAGTCGTATTGGTCTGATAATACACGTAGGCTATACAATTTACCTTTAGCATTCTTGAAGTTCTTCAGTATTTACAGTACTGTAGCTTCAAGTTTGGATAGGTTAATAAGTCTTCTATAGGGTAGGGAATTTCATTTTTTCTTGAATGCATTCTCAAAATTACAAGAGTAACCTTGTAATACATTGTAGCTAGGTCCAAGGATCAGGTTTCACACTAAAATCCTATTTCTCAAATCATAAGCCTTAGCTCTGTGGTGACAATTAGAATCACAACTTGATAATTTTTCCTCAAAAATACATCCCTTATATTACAGCACATAATTTTAAAGGTAGTGCCTCTGCCACAACAACATCCAAGACATCTGGCTCCAACTATTGCTTTACAAGAAAGCCCAGAATTGATTTATTTGATTACTTAATATTGCAGCAGATTTAGGGCTAAGAAATAATTAAATAAATAATTATCCCTTACAGTGTCTGTGACTAGTAGTGGATATTTACAGTGTGACTACTTCTAACAGGACCACCCGACACTAACCAGCCAGTCACAGCACAAGTTTATAACAAATGATCCAGACTTTGGTAGTCCCCAAGCCAATAATATTTAAAGGCCTAGACATTAGTAGCTTCCAAGCCAATCAAATTTGACAGTGTGGTGGCCCATGTTGAAGTTGTGACACTGTAACTTGCCATGTCACTTCACAGGGAGGTAAATATCCACCAATTGTCACTGGATCTGTGTTGAATAATGTTTTTAGTATATACCACACAAGTGTTGTAGTCAGTAGCTTAGCCAATTAGATTGCAGCATTGCTGCATGATAGCTAGAGCACAATTGATTTCTAACAACTAATATATGTCAGGTAAATGAATATTGCACTATAGGCCCACAACAGAAACTCTATTGTTGTTGTTATTACTCTTTTTGTTGTTTGCAATAGTGCTAGCTGGGCACTTTCCACTATGCTCTCATATTGCCTAGTCACGTGTCTGGTCATCTTTGTCCAATGCGAGCACAGGAATTGTTATTTTATTTGAACAATAAAGATTCACCACTTTCTCAACCCAAAATTCTTGGAGGGCACTTTGCATAAGCACAATAGCTTTTTTATCTTCCATGGGTCAATGTTTTTGGAAAAGATGAGTTGTTCCAGGAAAGATGAATAACTATTGTATTTATACAAAGTGTCCTCCAACAAATTGCGCAATTTTGGGATAAGAAAGCAGTGAATACAGACTTTCGTCTTGAGCCTATAATCTGATATTTTCCTTGGAAATTTGATGTTGTATAAACCTGATATAAAACTGATATAAACCCTCAACTTTGTTTCTCTGACTAATATTTGTGAGAGCCCACCTGACTCCCCCCTATGCTATATCGAATGTGGCCTATAGGAAAAGTGTTTGTAAGGGGTGGACCATTAGAAACCACTGACTGGACTGTGGTTGACAACTCCCCACTAAAACAATTGTGCAAGGTAAAAAGTTAACCAAGAAATTCCTACAAGCAGATGATAATCGCAAAACAATTCATGCAAGCAATTAACTTGTTTAAAGAATATTCTGAAGATAAATTAGTTTGAAAATATAGATATTACACATTCCAACAAACCAGGGCATTCAATGGGTCCCACTTCTCTTTAATAATCGATCCGTCCATCCCTGTTCATAGTTTGTGTGAACTCAGCTGTGCGGGGGGGAGACTGGGGAGAGAACTCTCCTGGGGGTGACTTACTATATCCTATATCTAGCTGATGGCGATGCTCATACATGTACCTTTTGGGGTAAAAATGCATATTTTGGGTGTTTAATTTGAAATGCCAACAGTACCTTTATGGTATTCAGAGTAAACCAAGTAAGATATTAAAATAGCTAGTATTGCTACCTCTTTGGGGTAAAAAACTAGTTTGGCCATGCCCAGAAAAATGAGATTTTGGTACCTTTTAAGGGTTCCTTTGGAATTTTTCAAGAAGCATCCCATCACTTTTATATGGGAGCCCCCACCCCTCCGGGGGGATTTTTCTAATCAGATCTCAAGCCTAAATAGACATTGTCTGGGGAGGGATCTGTTGATGGATGTTTTTTTTATGGCACAATAAGGAATAACTTCCTTTCCCCAAATAGCCATGCTCCCACAAAACAAACTGTCTAGGCTGTCTTGCGGTAGCTGGCCATTGAAATGTCTAGAGGATCCACCCTAATTTCACCTACAGTGTATGGCAATTTCGAGAACATGCCTGTTTAGTCCAGGGCGTATGAAGTGATGCATTCCCTTCGTCTGTGAATTCCGGGTTCTGGGCCTGGATTTGTGACTCGTGAAGATTGTAAAATCTAAGCTCGGGGTACTGGACCCATGTTTGGGTATAGGGTTGAAACCCTGACCCTGTTTAGGACAGAAAAACTCTAAATACCTACCCTGTGTAGGACAACACCCTCTAGTTTAGGACCCTGTTTAGGACAAATGACAAAATACAGACTGTCTTGTTTTACACAATTGTGTTTTATTGGCAATTGCAATGATTGGGTGACGATGATCTTGTGGAGTCACTGATAACTTGTTAAAGACCGGTGAGATGAGGATAATCGTACAATCAATACCCTGGTCAGGACAGACTCTCATGAAATTATATACCCTGTTCAGGACAGAGGCCAAAAACCGTACCCTGTCCAGCGCACGTCCCTGTTTAGGCCATATAAGGGAGTACCCCCCCTCCCCCCTGGAGTTTTACAAGAATTTCAACTCTGTCGTCATGCTAAATCGTTAAAGAAATCTTTATAAAAAGAAATGTGGAGAGATTATACTAAAATACTTCTGAAAAATATAAATCGTGTACTTTAATACACTAGCTATTTCCTGTTTGGTGTTCTCTTCTTTGCCTCACTAGTGAACAGTCTGGTACACTTATATAACGCGCACTTCCTTGAGGAACTGTTTCTAATTCTGAAATAATGTTCGTAATACAGAAACATGTTTTACACCTTTTTATTTTTGTCTTTAGTTTGGCTGTGATAAAAATATATAAAAGTTGAACTGCAAATATCGGCTCTGTCTTCGTGTAGAACTTCGGCTTCGCCGGCAACCTTCAGTAAAATTGAATTGAAAGAAACACAGATAAATACCGATCGTATTGTCTATTGACTTGTTGGCGTTTCATAGAAACTTAAAACTCACCATAAACATTAATCCTCTGCAATTCGTCTTCCGATGTCTTGTGAGATCAAGATGGCCGTCACGAAGGCTAGCGAGGAACGCCAGGTCGAATTCTTGAATCAAAACAAAAACAAATGCCCGCAATGGATGCCAGTCGACATAGAGTCTTTAAAAAGGCTTTTCAAAGACAAAATACAAATATAATACAACTACAGTGTACATGATAATTTGAATTACATCTATTAATTTAACCTATTTTGAGTTTGATATAATTTGCTCTTCAGCTTTCGCTTGAAACTTAAAACGTCTTTACTTAATTTCAGTTCATTATCTAGTGAGTTCCATATTTTTACTGTTCTGTAATAAAAAACTTCTCTGACCACTCGCAGATTTGAATAAGGGGATTTGTAATAATTGCAAGTTTCGAGTTTCACGACCACTAATAATGAAGCGCTTCGTGAATTTAGATATTAAATAATCTGGTACTGAATCAGTCATGCATTTGAATGTCATAGTGGCACTTCTAAAATACACTAGCTTATCTACTGGGAGCCAATTTAGCTCTTTTAGTATAGTTGTAATATGGTTATACTTTTTGGCCCTTAACTAACAATGCGACAGGCATAGTTTTGACATTATTGTAGCTTACATATTTTTCTATTAGATGCATTTGCCCATAAATTCGAGCAGTAAAGCAACTTACTAAATACTAATGTATTAATAACAGTAATTAAATTGTTCTTATTAAACGCATGTTTAACACGGTTTATTTGTGATAGTCGAG
Organism: Actinernus sp. WN-2022; assembly: GCA_030867875.1. NCBI lineage: Eukaryota > Metazoa > Cnidaria > Anthozoa > Actiniaria > Actinernidae > Actinernus > Actinernus sp. WN-2022. Next base: position 31,863,057 of record JAOWCC010000019.1, read on the forward strand.
AAGAGCATAGGTTAAGTTTGTGTCTAAGATCACGCCCAAGTCCACGTATCACAGGTTATAGTGAATTTGTCACTGAAGGCAATTAGGAATGTCTTATTATGTAAAGCAAAATCACACGTAGCTTAATTATCTATATCTTATAGCACTTTTTATGCCAATTAACACTAATAATCCTTTACGCCATTTTAATACTTAATATTAAGAGTTAGTAACTTGTGAGACATTTTATATCATAGTATTGTTAATAAGAATTATTAGTATAATTAGTATCACAATTCTTTTTTCCTCTTAAAGTTGTAATTTTATTTAGCTCTTAGCAAATGAAGAGCCACCTAGTGGATGTATTGCTAATAAATCATTGTTATTATTATTATTATTAAGACATCACAGCAGCACGGTAAGTTATTTTTGTTCGAAAAAATTACAGTATTACTGGCTAGTAGACAGAGTTTGTTACGTTCCCATACAAACCCATATATTTTGTAATATGAGCTTCCCATACCACGGTGGGCACAACCAACCATAAAAACAACATGAGTTCTATATTTGTCAATGCAGACGATTGAATTTTGGTACATGTAGGTGGGTTTAGAATCGTAAAAGGAATATAATAATAATAATAATATTCTTTATTTAAAGAGGGTAACACCCAAAAGCAAAGCTTACAAACTTGTGGCCCTCAACTACTAATTTAAGTATAAAATATAACTTTACATATACATGTAGGTAGCAAATATGATAAAAACTACGGATAAAACTAAGATGTGCATTATATACAATTGAAATCAGAACCACAATTACTAACTAATAACATACCGGTATAGCTAAATCGATCTAATATAATCTAGAAATTGAACGAGTACATATATATTGACTAGAGACAGAGATTAAGATAAGTGAATTACAAAAAGCTAAACTTTAAAATGGTCAATTAACTTCTGTTGCAATAAAATATTACAAAAGTATTTGGACTTGAACATATTCAAAGAGGATACATCTTTAACATCAACTGGTAATGAATTCCACAATGATGAGGCTCTAAAAGCAAATGATCTGCCGCCTGCTGTTGTTAGGGATATCTTTGGAATCTGTACATTAAACCTAGACGAGCGAGTGTGTATTCTGTGTACTTTCTTAATAGGTTTAATGCCATCTGAAAGATAGGCTGGTGCATAGCCATTTAAAATCTTAAACATTAATATACAGCTCAAGTAATTACAGACTTCTTGGATAGGAATCCAGCTAAGTGTATTAAATAAGGGAACGGAAGGGCTAAGTGCAGGTGCGTCTAATATAATTCGAGCAGCTCATTTAAGCTATGTCACAATGACGTCACTTAGCTATGTGTAATATGTTTCTTATAACTGTTTATTACTCGGGCTGCCTGTGGCAGCACCGAGTCTTAAAATGCAAGTCTTTATTTTATTATTATTATTTTTTGTTGGGTGTCGCAAAATTTCTGCGCATACGTTAAAGGTCAAATTCACACCAATCAGATTGCACTGTGCTGATCACGCAACAATCACCAGGTTAATTTATTTACATAATTTAATACAGTAAATCAAGATGGGGGACGACGGCGCGAGGAATTTTCTCTCAAATTTGGAGTCTCATCTCTCAAATGTAAGCCAGTTTAATGTTTTATTTAACTTCACTCGTGCGAAAGCCTTCCAACAGGCTCAGGATATTTCAACTGGCGCTATTGTCGGAGCCGAAGGACCGCGTTTTTACCCAGATGGCCAGTGATTTTATTATACGACACGTACGACGACCTGAAGCCAGTGTAGGGGCCACTCAGGATCCGGAAAGCTAAAATTCGAAGAAATAGATAGTGGAATCTATAAGCCATCGGCTCGCTGTGCTGCATTTAAAACATCCGAGGAGAACATCTTATTTTGGGTGAAGACACTTCAAGGCCAATATTAAGAGTCTCTTAAAAACTGTCAGATTTAAATTTACCGTAAGTTGGATCAGAGATTATTGAGATCAAGTTATTTCATTCCAGCGAGGATATTGACCTAGCGGAAACGGTACAAGCTGTCGAAGGATTTTACTTATAATCATCCACGTCTACTTAACAACAGCAATAGTTATGTGCCAAGGCATGGGCAAAGATAGAGTTTCCCAGATTACAGATGAAAGTAGAGAACTTAATGAATGAAGAAACAGAGGTCATGTTCAACACTTTATGTTATACTAAGAAAACAAAACAAATTACAGAGCCTGCAAGTTCACAAGTCAATGAAAAACCCCAAGAGCCTGTAGTTTTGGATCAAAATATCCTTGAAACTCCAAAAGCAACATACACATGAGTCAAATTCAAACCGGAAGAGACGGAATTCTTTAGATTCTTCACGAGGATAAAAATATTTGTTAGCCCGCAATACGAACTCTCTCGCTGCTTTAATGACCTTGATTTGTAACATGGAGGCTGACCTAACTGATATGCGTAATGAATTCTTACTCTCGTCACATCAAAACACGAATCAAGAAACCAAACTCAGTCATTTGGAAGACAAATTAGTGCAGCAAGATAATATATACAAGAAAAACCGAAATCAAGATGCTGTCATCACGCACGAATATATTATTGACTTAGAAGTTGAAAATGGCGAGTTGAAAGCGGATATAATAAAGCTGAGATCCGACTTTCAAACTTAAAAAAAAACTCAAGAATACAAAAAAGAAGACAATGAAAGAGCAAGGTCTGCAGTGTTCCGAGACTACCCAACCTACTGAAGCTTATCAGTTTGTTCAAGAGCCATATTTCTTACATGACAACCCGATCCCTATTCATCAGAATACATTTTCTGTGCTAAATGACGAGAGTTTGCAATCACCTGACCGACAACCCACTACTAAAGAAAGGGACCATGAAGTACGGTAGTCCGGTTAATTCTCGGGTTCAAAACAATGAATATATGCCTGCTCAAATGCAGTGTGTTAAATGAATAAGTAGTGTTTAAATTAAAAGGTCAACATACGAGAAAACTATTAAATTACATATATACTAGGGGAACAGAGAATGAAAGTCACCGCGCTACCGGCCACTCCTAAAGACTGCTAAATTCAGCTAATAATTCTTCCCTTTGGTTATTACTAAGAGGATTTCAAATGAAAGTGTATTTCATTTAGTTTACAGTTGGTGTGTTGTCGCAGGACTTTTACCGACTCAATAAATGTAGAAAAAAATGTTTTCAGTGTATGCCAACTGAAATGCGGCAACTACACGAACAAGAAGCATGAACTGCCAGCAAAGAGAGAGGAAAAAGTACTTGAAATGCACAGCGCTAGCTGAAGTAGGGCATTTATATAATATCTGAGACGTTAAATTACGTTACTGTGAAGAGGATCAAAATTCAAGTTTTGTAGCTTGAGACTGACTCTTCTGCCATGACTCGTGAGAGAAATTGGAAAAGATCTAGCTGTTTCATTCAGACACTGGCAAATTTATTGAAAGCTACGGGCTTACTTTATGAGATTATTATTCATTGTGGAATGAAAGGAAACAGGTTAGCTGAAAGTTAAGTTCGAGGTAGGCTTCGACTTTCATTCCGATTCAGTGCATATGTGCATGTAAATTTCCTCTCAGTTTATCTGTTAATGTACTTTTTCTTCTAATTATCGCTTTATTTAACATCTGTGATTTAGAGTATGCGTACCTCAGAATAAATAATTTGAAAGGTCAACTGAACTCTTGTGTCGATAAGCGCAAATGTTTTTGTGAAACAGTCTGTGAATTTGAGAAGCGGCTTTATAGAAGAGCTTTCTGATTAGGAATTACAATTTTTTTCTTGCTATGAAATTTATGTTTCATTTCACATTTATTCATACAGTTTTAGCCCGGACATTCCCCCGAGTTTTTTATCTATTTTCAATCAAATTCAAAGTCTGAATATGTCATAATTTGTATTGCATTTATACACTTGAATTGCCAGTATTCTGTTGTTCGAATCCTGCGTTATCATAGTCATGTCATAAAAGCGATTAATAGACCAGTCTATTTTTATGACGTTCTCACTGGCGAATTAAAGCACGACTTATTACTAAGAGGATTTCAAATGAAAGTGTATTTCATCTTCAATCTCATGTGGCCCAAGTGAAAGCCCAGATGGGCTCTTGTTACCTCTACAAACGGAATGTCCTATATCGTTAAAATATCCTCGTGATGAGAATGAAGGAATCGAAAACACGATGTTGATTGGTTAAAGGAAATCTAACGTTATGAAAGTTTGAATTTTCCCGCCAAATTTTGGCGGAAAATAAACAACACAAAGCATTTACGAAAATATCGCTTCATTCATCTTTTACAGTTGTAAATACTGTTGTGCAACATTTTTATCCAATCATAAAAACATGTCGTTTTTAGAATTTTGTTTTTACCATAACCTGCTTAAAATTTAAGTCATTTTTTCGGCAATGTCATTATGACATCATACCTTTTCATACATACCCTCAGTGATTTTCGAGTTTTATTGATGAAATGCACTAGTCTGGCACTCAAGTCACATTTTATTTTCTTGATTTTTTAACAATAGACAGCCTTAGATACGACTCCTGACGTCACTATAAATATGACGTCATAGCAACAGTAATGCCTCTATAACTTTGGCTGTAATCGTCCTAGAATGTTCAAATTTGCGCCAAATGAATGTGTGTCATGAAGGCACTTTGATGGTGTAGTCTGTAACATTTATTAAAGGGAGCATTTAACCAAAAACGGAGGAATCACTCATGACGTCACCACAGCGTCAGCAACATAAAACACCTAAAATATGTAGTTTCATTTTGTCACCAACTCACCAACATTTCTTCAAATTCAGACTATAATTAAAGAAATGGTGTTAATTTTGATTATTTGGTCATGCTCAATGATGCCGCTTTTGACATGTACAAACCCTTATCAGTTATATTTTCGTAACATGAGCTTGGGCTGCCTCAGTCAATATTTTAAGTTATTCAAGTTTTCGTCTGTAAATTCATGGACATTGTGAAATATTATTTTGTGAAATTTAATTTTTTGGGATATATCACATCACTACATTACAACCTTTTCGAACAGTATGTGTAGAAATAGAACACTATACAATTTTGGAAAATAACTCTTGCTACAATGTACATTCACCCTCGTATTCAATAAATTATAACATCTAACTGTCTTCCATCATAGGCACCGAACTTTATGTCACTTGATGACTCGCAAGTGCTTGAACAAGAAGAGGTCTATCGAATGCCAATCAGATCAAGTACATGAGCTAGAAATTATGTGTGGATTCAGTTTTAGTGAGCCAGTGCACTATGAGGCCATGAAATCTACATGTAATGCCAAATGCATATTAAATAATTTATAACAGCAAGTTAGTTTGCAATTATTTTAATTCTGCCATGTTTTGTGGTAGAGGTCTTTGATTAGATTTTATGTTACCAGTCTATAGACCTATCCCATGCGGTGGCCATCTTGGAATAAACCTATTGTTAATGCTTATCCAGCCTCGGTCTCAAACATGTTGGTAAACGAGGCTGGGTAAGCATTAACAATAGGTTTATTCAAAGATGGCCGCTATGTGGGATAGGTCTATAGCCAGGGGTTTAATCATACCAGAAGAGCTCATAACCAGGATTTTATGGTACATGTATATCATGACAACCTGGTAAAAGGCCATTTCAGCTTTTCTGAGCCCTGCATCTCTTTATTAAATTGAACTACCCTGAATTAAATCTCTATTATATTAACACTATAATTTTGAAATTTTATTTTTATATAGCCCCCTCCCCCTCCTAACCAATCTTAAAAGGAATCTCGTTTAAAAAAATGATGTTTTCTGTCAAATGATTGTTATGCATGCCTAAGTCTGTTTCTGTGTTTGTCTCCAGTAAATTTTACACTAGATGTCATTTATGCGCTGATTTTCCCGTCGATAAAACTCATTTAAATACCCTGCATGCTGCCATCTTGGATTTTATGACATCACAGTGTTGCCTCTATTGTCAGAAAATAATAGCTATTTTGTTGTGTGACAATAGGGGCAACACTGATGTCATGATATCCAAGATGGCAGCATGCAGGAAATTTGAATGAGTTTTATCGACAGGAAAATATGTGCATAAATGACATCTAGTGTACAATATACATGAGACAAACACAGAAACAGACTTAGGCATCCATAACAATCATTTGTGAGCAAACATTGTTTTCAGCCGAGGTACCTTTAAAAACAAGACATGAAATTTAATTAAAGTGGCCTTAGGGACTGTATTTTAATCTTTAACATAACATTCCCCATGTGCAGTTTTATGTGAGTACTGTGAGTACTGTGAGTAGCATTATGGTTATGCTTGAACTCAAACATTTACGGGTATACAGAAGAACATTCATATAATTTAAGAGTTTGCTTCAGTTTTTCTTCTTTTTTTTATTAAATAAGCCCCCATCTAATATCCCCCCTCTTAAAGACCTAAACTTAATTAAGTCCCTGGGCTTTTACGATATATACAGGTAACATTTAGTGATTTAATAATACCACTTCATCTGCTACTTTGCCAATTACATGTAGGTTTCACTGGGTGTTTTTTTAATGGGACCCAGCAACCCCAGTAGCTATATAATTGAAGGGCCTGTATTGATGTAGTAATCCTTACTGGCCAAATTTTAGGCCTGACAATCCAAACTTAAATAATATAATGTAAATACTAGAAGTTGCCTACAAAATTTTCTGATGTGCTGTTATTCCCACTGGCCAAAAAGATCATAGAATGAAAGCAATCTACTAACCAAACACAACGTACCACTGGCTTTTGGCCAGTTAAGCACCGTTAGTTTCAAGCTGACTGCCATATACAGTCAACCCCTCTAAGCGGACACTCTAAGGTGGACAGCAAATGTGTTCCCTAAAAACCCATTCCTACTTAATCTCTGTATTTTGAACTCTATAAGCCGGACACCAAAATAGGTCCCATAGGTGTCTGCCTTAGAGAGAGTTCACTGTACTTTAAACTTTATTAGGAACCTTTGAAATTATGTAAGTACAAATGCTAGTACAAATACTGTTCAGAGAAATAAGTTAATATACATGTATTTAAAATAACAGTTTACGTCTTTCTTTTTCTATATTTGTTCTGGGAAGTTTTATCAATCCCTCCCTGTTTACGTTTTCATCCCCCATCAATATGATATACATGTATACTCATTATTTACAAACATTTTACATATTATGCCCTGCTAATTACAAACAATTTATAAATAATTGTTCCCTGCTAATTTACAAACAATTTACGAACTGTGCCCTGCTAATTTACAAACAATTTACAGTAAACTGTGCCCTGCTAATATACAAACAATTTACAAATTGTGCCCTGCTAATTTACAAACAATTTACAAACTGTGCCCTGCTAATTTACAAACAATTTACAAACTGTGCCCTGCTAATTTACAAACAATTTACAAACTCTGCCCTGCTAATTTACAAACAATTTACAAACTGTACTTATATAGTGCTCTGCTATTTTACAAACAATTTACAAAGTGTGCTCTGCCAATTTACAAACTATTTACAAAGATAGCCATATTTTACATACTTTGTAGATGTCCAATTTTCTTGTAAATTCAATTTACAGTATATTTACAAACAATTTACATGTTATTTACATAATATGGAAAAATGGAAACTTTTCCGGTGAATTATATATATATTTTTTTTTGGGGGGGGGGCAAGAGAAACGAGAGCTAGGGGGTCTGGGGGCATGCCCCCCCCCCCCCCTGAAATGAAGCTCTGAAATGCCATTTTCAGCTGGGTGGGGGTGGGGGGCAACTGCCCACCTTGCCCCTCCGCTAGCTACGGCCCTGCTCGATGGTAATTAGCTGTCTTTAAAAACACTGTTTTAGAAAGATTAACAATTGATTGGAGGTGGAAAATAGCATTTGCAAACAGGTTTTGCTACTAACTCTACCAATCTCGTAAAGTGCCTTTAAATATATTTGCCATCTAGTACAACCACATGATTGCATTCCTGCAAAACGTCCATTCTATTGTATATAAATGATCATGAGCATGAGTAGTAAATGAATAGACCTAGTCAGCTGGCCTGTTTGTTGTCCCATTTCAGACCACCTGACTTTTCCCTTGAGTAATGCTTTTTTTTTTTTGTATCCCAAGAGGAAATGTACCAATTTCTATAATTGGAAAACAAAGCACTGAATCCTCTAGAGAACTATCACATGGTCTGAAATGAGGCAACAAACAGGCAAGCTGGGTTCTCCCTTCATGTAGGCAGACATGAATTACTACCAAATTGTATTGTGTATTGACTATTGTGTTCTATTGTATTGCATATTTCGTTCTCTTGTTTTGTATTGTGTTAATTCTATTGTATTTTGATAGCAATTCATGTGTTTCCTACATGAAGGGACCACCTGACTAGGTCTATTATCCGGCTCCCCTAGCACAAACAATGTATGACACAAAAATATGCTAGAACTCCATGAATACATGAACTACATGTATTCGCCTATTCCTAGGTGGCCCGAGTTAAGCCCACTCAGGGCCTCTTGGTTTGATTGCAAAGCAGAGTTGTTGCATGGCTTGTTGCATGGCTGAGTTTCGGACGCATTGAAAATATAACTTTTCCAAAATCCTCGCGAGCTGTAGCTAACACAGATTTAACCCAATTCCCTTCGGATTACCTTCGGACTCGACAGGGACCAAAAAGAATTGTGGGTACACAGCAACATTTTCCACAGGGGAACACCATAGGGTTTCGTCTTAAGAATCTTTTATAAGTCCCAAGGCAAAGCACAAACAAGGCCCGACATGACTATCTTTGGAAAGCTCAGACCATGAAACTTGCCGAAACAGCTCCAGAATATTAACAGTTTTCTTCGCCTGAAGACACGACTCTATGTAAATCTCCAGCGATAACGAACCACCTTTTAGTCAAACAGTTCTTCATTCAACCATGAGTTAAGCTGGCGACTTAATGATATCCAACAGCACTTTACACAGTTGCTTTTTCGAAATGTTACTCCGTCTTTCTAACAAGTATCTCCTCCACTGTTTCAACCATCTCCCCAGCTTGGTGTCCGACTTCAGAGAGAGCAAAAGTCTGTTCGAGATCCAATAGGCCTTTGCAACAACTGGTCATGTGACCTTGTCAATCAAAAATATTGGTGCTAGTTCAAAATGGATGCCAGAAATGGAAAGAGCATACCAAAATTAGTAAACAACTCAAGTTTTAGGTTCATAACTTTCAAACCAAAAGCATGATGATTTTCTGGAATCTTGAAATTTAACGTATGTAATGTACATGTATGTAATGTTCTTTTATCATGTTCTTTCTGAAACTGTGGTCAAATGTTCTTGAAGCGAAAACTTATTATTTATGACGTCATCATTTCGGTAGCCTATTAACAGCCACCATCGGACATTGATTCCAGACATGTGCAAAACCATGACAGCACATTTAAAAGAACTAAAAAAGAACCTATAAAAACTAAATAATTATAAAATCTCTGTACACACTAAATGACAATAATGAATTCAATATGTACATTCATTTTAAAAAGGAAAGTTTTTACTTAAAGACTTAGTGCCTCTACTATCACCTGATCTATCGTCTATAACATGGGGGCAACAACAGACAATGCCCTCAGACCATTAGAATAAAGATTAAATTTAGGAACTCGATTAGTTTTATCCAGGCTACTTCTGGTATCCCAGCACTCTATTTTAGTCAATTCTAATTCATTGTAAAATATTGACTGGTAGCATGTTTACAGAGTGTGAATAAAGTCGTTGTTGTTGCATTTCAAACACTCATTAGCATATTTGATCAAGGGTTCAAAACCTCAAAAACATATTCCTCTGGCCGAATATTTTCTTCTTGGTGTTTGGAACCCCTGATCAAATACTGAAATGCACTTTTGAAACATTAATACTTGAACAAGTTCTTCAGTGGATACCTCAGTGGTAAAGGTTGAGCTATTAATGAGTCGTAGTCAGGCAATATTTTTTCTAATTGTTGAAGTATGACAGCACATCAAAAAACTCGCGATTCTCAAAACAAACAGCAACACTTTTACCATCACTTGTCAAAGCAAGGTAAGTTGCCTGTCGTGTCTTTGTTGATATAGATGTGACCAAATCTTCAGTGACTGAGTCGTAGACCTGGATAGAATTACTATGATCACAACTAACCAAGATATTACTGTTAACAGGATCTATGGTCAGTGCAAATATGCCAGAAATACTAAACTGAGAAAGGAAGTCTCCATGTGCATTAAATATGATGATGCAGTCCTGCATCCGATCAGGAATAAAGAACTTTCCACAGCTAAATTCAGCCCTTCCACAATTAACTGATAAATATCTTCTACCAAACCCAATCTTGTACATTCTGTCTGGTGAGTACACTAGTATGGAACTTGCATCAACATAAACAGGACAAAAAAAGAATGGTACATCAAGGTTACCATTATCAAGTGTAGCAGTCACAATCAAGCGGCCACTTGCATCCACAGAAATGTACTTCAGTGTCACTACATCCTCTGGTAGAGAAGAGATTTGGTAAACAAATTTCCCATCTCTTGAATAGTAAAGCAAACGGTCATGCTCACTGTTGACAACTATTATTTCATTGTTATGAGAAAATGCAATGTCTGATGGCTCTCCATACTTCAGATCATAACGTTGATAGTCTTTTAATCCCTCATCTGTATTTGAAAACACAAATATGCCATCATCCTCGTCAATAACAGCCACATCACCAGTAATTCTGCAAACAGCTATGCGCACAATGTCCTCTCCAGTCACTGACTCGACTCTGTGAATGAGCCTGCCACGCCCAGAGTAATCTGGAGGGTAGGTTTTGTGACTGTAAGCTTTTTGTACACCTGCGCCTTTAGCTTTATCACCATTAAGTTTGCCTAACTCTATCTTTCCACTTCCTGCACTAAACTTGAGATCAAATGAAACGGCTTTGTTGGCTTCTACTTTCTGTGGGATAAATACATCGGGTGATGTGGACAGTTCTTCTAACTGAATCACAAACAGTGTACTCATTTCCACAATTTCTTCGACATTTCCTCCATCCAGGGTCCCCTCAACATTTCTTATATAAGTTCTTGCTTTTTCTACAAAGTCCTTCAACTTTCTCTTACTGCCGTCTAGTACCGCTGTATCAGCTCCGCGTCCACAGCTGTCTTTCAGGTGTTTATCCACTTCAAAATGCAAACTCTTCTCTTGTTTTTTGATATCTTCAATCATTTTCTCTGCACGCTTCGATATCTCAAGTTTCAAGTCGTCCGCCTTCTTCTTCACGCCAATCACGGCTTCCATTCCCGACATGCGGTTGTCAAGCAGTTCTCGTAAACTTTGCACCTCTTCGAGTGTTTCCCTGGCACCATTGAGTGCTTTCTTGATAGCCGCTTTTTCTTTACGTCCCGGGATATTCTCTATCAGTCTAACAAGGAGAGAATTGGTGGGGAAACAGGAAACTCCACCGTGCAGAGGAAGATTAGACCGTGTGCGGCAGATAGGACACTCGATGTATTTAGAATTAGACTCACGGGAAGTCCTAACTTCCAATCTATCCAAACAATGGCTACATATGTTGTGTGCACAGTTCGGAAGGCATTTGGGATTTTCATAGACTTCGTAACAAACAGGACAAGAAACTTCGTCGCAGAGAACTTGATGAAGTCGCTCCTTCCCTTTCAGATTCACTCCGCCGGCCGCCATGTTTGGCTTGCACGAATGTGTCATCGGCTAAAAATATCCGACGTGACGTCATAGAAATTCCAACCCTGAGCTGATACACGTTAAAAAGCTTTATTATACATTTTACCAGAAGTTATGGACTTCTGATTTTACTCACTATCTCAATTCTGATCGACTGAGAACACAGCTAATTCTCCTTCGTATCGGGCGGAGCATTATACGAAGGCAGGCCAAGCTCACGATTTGCCTACAGTAAGTAATAGCATGACACGAGGGAAATAGTGAGTAAATTTCCCCAAGATCGATCGTTTTGAAAATCCCAAGCGTAGTTTCTTTTTGAGATGGAAAAAATCAAATTTTCCGTATACAGGAACTCCGAGTCAGTCGACGAAACGTGGACCCCCCTTCTGGATCCCTAGAAAAATGAACCAGCGTATACCTCGCTGGACGTTTATGTTGTTCTCTTTACCGTCACAGTTATTCAGAGCTAGGGCTTTCACTCGGGCCACATGAGATTGAAGATGAAATACACTTTCATTTGAAATCCTCTTAGTAATAAACAAAGAGAAGAATTATTATCTGAATATTAGCAGTCTTTAGGAGTGGCCGGTAGCGCGGTGACTTTCATTCTCTGCTCCCCTAGTATATATATGTAGTTTTTCTCGTATGTAAATTAAAGAAGTTGACATTTTAATTTAAACACTACTTATTCAAGTAACACACATTAGTCTTCTGTTCTGTTATACTGCAGGTTCCGATTGTCTCAAATGTATGTTTATATTTGTACCATATTATAAGTTGTATCCTGTATGCATGTCCATCCTGTGATGGAGCTAGCTATGTCAATTTGTATGCCTCTATGTAACTTTATCTGCTGTTCTTGCTATAGCGATACTACTGTTTGTAAACACGACGTCATTTATATATTTGCATATATAATGTGGTTGGCAAAAAAACCGCGTGTTCGTATGACTTGTATGGACTGTATGGGAACTAGCGATTTGGGACTCACAAAATACATCTAAAGTCTCAATTCTGCTTCCATGTCCAAACATGGTTATCAAGCTAAATGAAGGATTCTTCCGTTTTCCCCATATTAACAGACATGTAACAGTATCTTAATCCAGTAGACTCTCTAACTAGGTTATTCTGTCGTAAAACATGCCTTAGCTGTGTAGTTGACCTGACCCAAACTGTCAACAGTTTTACCATTGACAGATTGCCTAATGTTATGCCAGAGAATAGATTTCTGACAATGACTCATTGATCTATATCTCCTTGTCTCGTAATAACAACAAGAGGCCAAGTACAACCTCAACAACAAGTCTTTAAAATAACACATGCAATGTTCATTTTAACTTCCTCCCAGTGATTTAGCATTCAGTTTTGAACTGTATCAGTAGCTTTGCATATTTACTCGCAAAGGTAGCGAGGGTCGCAAAGGTAGCGAGGGACGCAAAGGTAGCGAGAGCAGCGAGGGTCGCAAAGGTAGCGAGAGTAGCGAGGGTCGCAAAGGTAGCGAGGGTCGCGAAGGTAGCGAGAGTAGCTAACTAGCGAGAGTAGCGAGGGTCGCAAAGGTAGCGAGGGTCGCAAAGGTAGCGAGGGTTGCAAAGGTAGCGAGGGTCGCAAAGGTAGCGAGGGTCGCAAAGGTAGCGAGGGTCTCAAAGGTAGCGAGGGTCGCAAAGGTAGCGAGGGTCGCAAAGGTAGCGAGGGTCGCAAAGGTAGCGAGGGTCGCAAAGGTAGCGAGGGTCGCAAAGGTAGCGAGGGTCGCAAAGGTAGCGAGGGTCGCGAAGGTAGCGAGAGTAGCTAACTAGCACCGGAGAGTAGCGAGGTTCGCAAGGGTAGCGAGGGTCGCGAAGGTAGCGGGGGTCGCAAAGGTAGCGAGGGTCGCAAAGGTAGCGGGGGTCGCAAAGGTAGCGAGGGTCGCAAAGGTAGCGGGGGTCGCAAAGGTAGCGAGGGTCGCAAAGGTAGCGGGGGTCGCAAAGGTAGCGGGGGTCGCAAAGGTAGCGAGGGTCGCAAAGGTAGCGGGGGTCGCAAAGGTAGCGAGGGTCGCAAAGGTAGCGGGGGTCGCAAAGGTAGCGAGGGTCGCAAAGGTAGCGAGGGTCGCAAAGGTAGCGAGGGTCGCGAGAGTTATAAGCTGAGTAGAGAAGGTATAGCGACAATAGCGAAAGGGAGGTGAGCGAAGGTAATGGTAATAAGAGATTATTCTATCGGTAGGAATGTAAACCCTGGTTAGGGTTTGGTTTGGGGTCAGGGTTAGGTATTATCTGGTTAATAAAAACACTTCACACACCTTCCTTTATTATGCAAGCGGTGCCCCCCTTATCCTTATAATTGCATGTAGTAGCATCAGCACCCAATCTATCTATTTATCTCTATCTCTTTACCTATTTATTATTATTCATTTATTTATTTCAAAATTCGCTCATTGAGGACAACTCGGAGCATGGAATACAATAGGACGAGAGATAGGCGAAAATCAAAGTCACGTGACAAAGCCGTCATTTTGCATTATTCGTAGTCCACCGACAAAATCGTCATTGTATAGCCCTTAATATAAAACAGAAAGCTACAACCTTCTCCAATTAAGTACAGACCGCCCGACAAAATAATACTATTCAGAATACTGAACGAACTCCTTTGACACATCGCGAAGTCATAAAAATTGTAAAAAAAATACCCGCTTGTTCCCCCTCTCCCTTCAAAATGTTGGGATAGAAAGGCAACATTTCGGCCTAACTAACATTGAAACGGGGGTTAAGGGAGAGGGGGGGGGGGGGGGGGTGTCTGTTAAAAATAGCCGGAAATTGCTAAACAGGTCCGACTTTAATGGAAGGGGTTGCAGCAGAGAGAAAACAGTGTTGGGAGTAATGGGAGACAATGCATCAGCCAATTCCAGCGGTGCCCATCCCCCCACCGGGACATGGTGGGGCATTTGCACATTTTGAGATCCCTGGAGTGGGGCATTTGCAACTATCTGCCGGGGGGGGGGGGGGGGGCATTTGACAGCATAAGCAAAAGACGTTCATAAAGTCAAATGTTTCTTTTTTGCCGCGATTTGACGTCATCGTGTGCGTTGGCCGCACAAACGTCAAACTGAACAAGGGTCTTGATCGACAAGCAACGTTTATAGTAAAATTAATTTACGTACTACCGTTTTAAATCCAATCTCTCGGTCTGGCGATGGTCATGCTGTGAAAAACGTCTGGTGTTTAAAAAAACAATTTTGGCTCTATATTCTACTCCATGACAGTATGGTAGGTTATTGTACACTACCGAAACAAATTATTGGAAAGAAACTAACCTCGATCGTTGTTTCCCTTGTTGTCAACTACGTACTTGCGGCAAACACTATAACTGGAAGCGCGTTTGGCAAAAGCGAGAATTTCGTGGCTGACTGGCCCGTCCAGCAAGCTAGTAAGGCAGCAACTTCGCACAGGATCACTGTAGATCTGTTGTATCAAAGGTACTGAGTATGTAAAGTCATGTTAAATCTTTCTCTCTCATGTATCTAACGGCCATATTTTCCCGTTAATGCTAGTTTTGAACTACTTGTTTGAACTATTTTATGAAGTCAAGCCCGACTCGTATTGATTTCACACTGATTAAAAATACTCGTACTCGGGGATGGTATATGGATGTGCCCGGGAGTGGGGCATTTGCCTCAGTTATTTCTTTGGCTCCACCGTGGGGCATTTGAAATTAGTTTTTCAAAAATAATGTCTAATGCCCGGGGGTTGGCTCATGCAGAGTTTGGGGGGCGGGCGGCATAAATACAGGAGTATATATACTCCTGATAAATAGTATACAATGTGAAACACTTTTTGATACTTTCAAGTGACAAATATGGTTTAGCATTCTAAAGTAGGTCTAATAGTACTGAAGGTAAACCTCGAGTATTGAAGGTAAATCTCGGTACCAGGTGCCGTGCTCTCATATACACTCTCTTTAATATTCTTAATGAATTGAGATTTTTAACGATAATAATTGCACCCCTAACTTTTAAACTATGATATTACTTTTGAGTTTTCAGCTGTAGTTCAATTTGGTGGATGTCACTCAACTATATTTCTATGGCAACACTGGTCTGCATGCTAAATAAAACGTCGCCATACAACTCCCAGATGTGGAGGAAACATAAATAGTGTAGGAGGTCAACGAAATCGTAAGTAATTTGAGGCGACATAGGTAGAGATATGGCGGATACTAAGCCGAAAAACGATTGTTATTTGCTTGAATTCCTCACCGAAATGTCAGTCGAGAGTGGAGAGCATTGCCGATAATCCGTTTCAAAAAAAATATTTGCCCTGTCGAATGTTGTATCCATGCCTGGAGCTCGTCGAGGTAGAGCTCGAGGGTATTGCTCGATAAAACCTCTTATAAGGAGCATATCTGCAACTGGATGAATAAAAATAACTATAATTCTTTTTCCAAGACCTTTGAAGCTATATAAACAATCAGATTTCTTATACACAAACCGCTCGCTCACACATAAAGTTTATGCGATTTCCCTATTTTGATCTTATACACAAACCGCTCGCTCATGATCACACATAAAGTTTATGCGATTTCCCTATTTTGATCTTGTACACAAACCGCTCGCTCACACGGCGTGTCTAAAACGCAGGTAACGGGTAGCGGGTAGCGGGTAACGGATAGATGAAGGTTTTTTTGTTGTACAAAAATGTTATCTGGCTCCCGTTTACGGTGTGCCACACCAACATATCCTCGTTCTAGAATTACCAATAATCAGTAATTGGCTTTTGCTCTTCAATTATCAATAATCGCTAATTCTGGAACACAAATTAAACAATGACATTCTTAAAACCAGTCAAGGATAAAGATAAACAATTGTCCAAATCCGAACGGCGGTAGACGCGCTTAGTGTAGTGGTCGTGACGCCTGCACTGCCAAGCACAACGCGCAAATGATTACGAGTTCAAGCCCGAGTAGGAGCGCTCAAAAAAACTTTTCTCTCGCTTACCTTCTCTTCTTGTTACCTGTGAACCCTAGCTCTAGTGAGTGAGAACCCGTCGTTTACCCGCGAACTCGTCCGATGGTTAGGGTTCGGTATATGGTTCGGGTTAGGATTTGTCGTAGTATTACCAATAATCGGTATTTCAAGCGTGTTTGCCATTTACTGATTATTGGTAATTGTAGAGCGAGGATGCGTTGGCCACACAGGTACCCCAGGCTCATTATGCGTAAAACGGTTATTTCCCGGATATTTGAAATTACAATAAATGTATGGAGTTTTAGCTCGCATGCCCGTTTGCTCTAAAATAAATTTGAATAAATCGTCAAAATATTCTTACCTGTCTCTTGTGTATTTCTTTCAGTTTCTGTGAAG
This sequence comes from Actinernus sp. WN-2022, assembly GCA_030867875.1. Classification (NCBI taxonomy): domain Eukaryota; kingdom Metazoa; phylum Cnidaria; class Anthozoa; order Actiniaria; family Actinernidae; genus Actinernus; species Actinernus sp. WN-2022. Next base: position 31,880,118 of record JAOWCC010000019.1, read on the forward strand.
TTTCAAGCCATTCCGTTCAATATTGAGTGAGTTATAGGAATTTTCCTTCCCTTAGTATAATTATTGGGAAGGTAGCAAACTCTAGGCCGATCAGCCGCTCGAATTCCCACAAAAATCCCGTACATCGCCAAAATTCCTTCAAATAACGGTTGCCCAAATAGAGGTCCTTCACCACACTCAGCTTCCCTTTCACTGGTTTACTTTAACGGGATACAAATGCCACGTAGTTTGCAGTTTTCGAGTTTCGCGGATGTCCTGCAACGGGCTCAAACATATATACCTTATTTTAAAAATGATATTTCAACAAGTGGTCTAATGGTCAAGTGGTTTAGATTATTCGCTTTCGATCCAAGACCGGAGTTGAGTCCTACACCGCGCGCAAAATTTGTTTTTACTTCTTTTTCACTTTTCTCACTTTTATTTAATCTTTTCGTCTATTTTAAGGTATTAGAGCCGCTTTCTACACTAAAAATAAACAAAACATTGATATATATGTTTGAGGTCTGAGCCCGTTGCAGGACAGATGGACAAGAACATCTCTGGCCACGAGCGTCTAAAACAGCACGAACACATACCAATGGACAACTGACCAGCAGTTATTCAAATGAATTGTCCCTTTTTAAAAATAGGCCCTAGCCGGACCTATAGAGAAGAGTCTGCGATACTAATTGTGGTCAGCGATATCTCCCATTCGTGCCCGTTTTGAGGCTTGAGAGACAGTAAACAACAATATTTTAGTATGGAAGGCGGCTCTAATAGCTTAAAAATAGAGGAAAAGTTTAAATAAAACTGAGAAAGGAGAAAAAGAAGTAAAAAAAAAATTTCGTGTTCCGTGTAGGAGTCGAACTCCGGTCGCGGAATTTTAAGGCCGACGCTCTAACCACTTGACTATAGAGCTGACCTACTTGTAACGCCGCTGACAATTGCTAAATGTCGCTTATTTCTGGCGATGTCTTGTTCATGGTACAAAGTGACAGGTTTCCTGTATTATTTCACCACTATTGCTTTACGGGGTGAAGAAGAGCCCAATATTTAGAATCGATGAGAACCGTGCTAAGAACTGAGATAAGATGAGAACCGTATATAATAAGAAAAAAAACGGCTGTGTTTCAGTTTCCAGTTAGGATTAACAATGTTAAAGGTATCACCGGAAAACCTGTTCAACCACCCGGCTCAAAGGTACAATGTCGGATCACCTGCCTACAATTGCTTTGCGACGTTACAAAGGCCAAGAGTTGCAAAACAACAAACAAAGCAACACCTTTACATACAGAGACCTGAAACGCCTCGACAAGCACAAATTCGTTGTGGAATTGAAAGAGGCCCCGTGGGATACTGCATTTGTATTTGAAGATATAGACGATATTGCAGACAGCTGGTACAAAATATTTAATGACATACTCGATCGCCAAGTACTGGTAAGACTGAAAAGAGTTAAAAGCAGGGCCCAGCCAAATTGGTTCACTAAAGATCTAAACAATGACATAAGGAAAAGGGACGAGTTATTGAAAAAAGCTAGGAAATCTGGAAATCCGGAGGACTGGACTGCGTTCAAACGAACAAAGAACAAAGTATGCAAGTTAATCAGGAATGCTAAAGAGAGCTATTTCAAAAATCAAGTGGCTGAAAATAAACACAACCCTAAAAAACTGTGGAGTCTCATCAAGAACCTAACTAGAGAGGATGTAAACAATCACGCTACTATAAGTCAGTTGAAGGATGGAGACAAGATAGTCACAGACAAATTTGACATTGCACAGCTGTTCAACTCATTCTTTGTTACTGAGCCTTTAAAACTACTCAGCAGCCTTCCAGCGAATTTGTCATCAAAGATTTTGAGAACAGAGGAGGAAGGCCGACAAAACAGCGTTTACTATCCCACATATTACGCCGAAAAAGATCCAAGAACTGTTACAGTGTATGCCATCACACAAAGCCACTGGAGCTGACGGCATTGGGGCAAAAATTCTGAAAGCAGCTGCCCCGGCAATCTCATTGCCTCTAAGTCGACTTATAAATCACTGTATTGATAATAGTACTTTTCCCTCAGTGTGGAAATTTGCTAAGGTCACACCTATTTACAAGAGTCAAGGAAACAAAGATGATAGGAACAATTATCGCCCTATTTCTGTCCTACCGTTGCTGTCTAAGATATTTGAAAAGCACATCCACCAAGCTCTATATTTTTATATGAGGGATAATAACTTGCTGTACCACCTTCAGTCTGGGTTCCGCAGATTACATTCTACAGAGACAGCCCTCATACGTCTGACGGATCAGTTACTCTCAGACATGGACAAAGATCGTGTTAGTGGACTTGTGTTTATTGACTATAGAAAAGCATTTGACTTAATTGACCATGATATACTTCTCTCGAAGCTAGATGCATATGGTATAGAGTCACGTGAACTTATGTTAATCACTCGGTACCTACAAGGGAGAAGGCAATCCGTTGTTATCGATGGAGTTAAATCGGAAGCCAAGTCAATAACCCATGGTGTCCCACAAGGATCGGTCTTAGGACCTCTGTTGTTTATTATCTTCATAAACGATCTTCCCCAGTCAGTCTCACAATCAGTTGTGGATATCTATGCAGACGACACCGCTGAGCGCTTCTGCTCCAGTCTCATCACCATCTGGGATTCAGCACCAGCTTCAAGACGACATGGACAAAGTAGACGAATGGACAGCCCAAAACAGGATGGTTCTTAATGCATCGAAAACCAAAACATTGCTTGTAACTGGAAAGAGGTTAGAGCGTAAAATGCCAGATACAGAACTCAAAGTTACAGTTAATGGTAAAGAGATCCAGCAAGTTAGTTCACAAAAATTACTAGGCGTGAAACTGGACAAAATGTTAAATTTTAATGAGCATGTTGATGGTCTTTGCAAAAAACTGTCGCAGAGAATTGGTGTACTTAAAAGGATTAAGCGTAACTTGCCTATTGAAGAACGTAAATTATACTATAATGCAATGATCAAGCCGATAATGTTATATGGATCTTGTGTTTGGAGTTCAACATCCTGTGAGAATATAGATCGTGTTTATAAACTCCAAAAACGCGCTGCTCGTGTAATACTAGATGCAGACTTCAAGGAAAGGAGCGCTAGTCTTTTTAATCGACTTAAATGGTTGCCACTAAAGGATGAAATAACAATACAAAAGTGTTCCCTAATATATAGGCGTATTACTGGCGACTCGCCTAGTTATATTACACAACTGTTTACTAGAAACATAGATATACACAGCAGAGCAAGCAGACACGGCAGTCATAACTTTGTATGCCCTCGATATAATAGAGAGTCCGAGGGTGGTAAAACGTTTCAAATCATGGGCATCAAATTATGGAATAGCATACCTGTTAACATAAGAAAAAAAGACACCATTGGCTCTTTTAAATCCGCTTTAAAACGATGTTTATTGTCATAAATTTATGTCATATTTTACTAGATTTTATCGTATTAAACTTGACTTGTAAATAATTATATATTAAGCTTCCAAATGTCTTATCTTTTAACTTAGATACGAATTGTAAATAGTATTAAGTAGTTTTATTGTAGCTTATTTAACTTATTGTAATTTATTGTAATTTAAATTGAGGGCCACTAGTTCATCAGTGTAAAGTGTCACGTGCTACCCTCGTTAAATAAAGTTGTTATTATTATTATATTATAATGAACCTCTAAATCACTTCACTTCACTTCACGAAAAGTCGGCTGTTTACCTCGTGTAGTTTAAGTCCTTAAACCTAGCTTGTCCCATGATATAATGTGTTCTCATATTTTCGTCGAATTCATCCCACTTCAGGAAAATGTAGTTTTACCTAAAAGCATTTGCACTGGAGTGAACTTTTCGTAATCGCACGGCGAACATAAAGTTAATTTCATATCTTAAGTCCCTATAGTTGAAGCTACAAACCCTGGCAGAACTGAGTCGATCGGCTGTGGTCAACTCGGACCGTCAAAACCAATGTACTTAAGTCCATACTGGCTGACCGAAGCTTTTCTGTTCGCGATGCGATTAGAACTTTAAGCCTAAAGCTGAAGAGCTGAAGTCTGTACACGCGGGAAAGCTTCAGATCAGACATTGCCTTTGAGTTTAGAACTGAGTCGGCTGTCTTACTAAATAACCGATACTGAATGTCGATTAGAACGCCGTATAAATAATAACACATCCAAAATCCTAAAGCCGAAGTCTATAGCTTCAGATGAGACACTGTTCAGAACTGAGTTGGCTGTGTCTCACTAAAATAACATAGTACGTACTGAATGTCGATTAGAACTCCGTATAATAACACATCCTAAAGTCTGTACACGCGAAAGGAACACTGTTCAGAACTGAGTCGGCTGTATCTCAAAAATATGTCATGGTACACCATGACACAATACATGTCATGGTACACCATGACAAAAAATATGATGTTCTGCAAATTCATGGATATATACCATGAAATTAGGCATGTATAGGGTCACTTTCTTATGTGCCAGCTCTGCATCTCCTCTTCTGCCGTTCCGAGCTCTTCTGAAGATATATTGCGAAATGATCGACGCTTGCGGCTCTCACATTTCGAACACGTGTTAAAAGCAATACCTCTCATTGGTTTGCGACCTTCGCGACCGGTAATTATATTCAGCCAATCAGAAAGCCGCTCTTTAGAGGTGAAGGCCTTCTGAACTCGACACACAGTCACAAGATACGTCGATTACGGGTATCTAGAAAACTCAGACCTTATTTCTCTTCAGCCAGGTCATCTTACTGTTTGTAGTTTCGATATCTGTATGTACAGCGAAAAGCAGAATCCAGTACAGCGAGCAAGCCAACAGAATTCACTCGGTTGTTTACAAATTATGGTGAGTTGATTTGACTCAGTTCTCTGTTCAACTTCGCTGGTGTCGTCACCGCGCCGACAAAACAGACCATGTTTGACTTAAACCACCACGATGCACACGTGTAGTATTTAAAAAGCTTCTTCACAACTCACACTGAAATATTCATATCCATGTATTTCTCTTCAGCCTTCAGGTATGATTTATAGCATCTTGACCATTTGCAGTTTTGGTATTGGCAAACCGAACAGCACAAAATGATTCAATGCAGCGAGCAAGCCAAGCATATTTTTCGATCGCACATTCACTCGGGTTCAGCATAAATAAATAACAAGTATCCTGAGCCTGTTGGAAGGCTTTCGCACGAGTGAAGTTAAATAAAACACTTTAAAAAGTGCTTACATTTGAGAGATGGGACTCCAAATTAGAGAGAAAGTTCCTCACGGGTCCTTTACTGTATTAAATTATGTAAAGAAATTAACCTGGCGATTGTTGTGTGACCAGCACAGTGCAATCTGATTGGTGTGAATTTGATCTTTAACGCATGCGCAGAACGCTTGCTACACGGAATAAAAAGAATAAAAAAAACGACTTGCATTTTTAGACTCGGTGCTGCCACAGGCAGCCCGAGTAATTACTCGGGCTGCCTGTGGCAGAATGCAAGCCGTTATTTTTTTATTTTTTTGTTGGGTGTCGCAAAATTTCTGCGCATGCGTTAAAGGTCAAGTTCACACCAATCAGATTGCACTGTGCTGGTCACGCAACAATCGCCAGGTTAATTTATTTACATAATTTAATACAGTAAAATCAAGATGGGGGACGACGGCGCGAGGAATTTTCTCTCAAATTTGGAGTCCCATCTCTCAAATGTAAGCAGTTTAATGTTTTATTTAACTTCACTCGTGCGAAAGCCTTCCAACAGGCTCAGGATATTTCAACTGGCGCTCTTGTTTGAGGTACGTTTCGTAGGTAATAAACACTCAGCACAGAATAATTTATGATGACCGAAGCAGTTATTCAACTATCAAGGTAAACAAGACTCCTCTCACGGCCGAGGTTTTGGTTCGAGCAATTAAAGGCTTCTAACAGTTCCCTTTATAGTTTTGTCAGTATAATGAGCAGACTGCAGTTTTGGGAAGGAGGGTAAAAGCTTTTAAATAGAGATAAACAAAACGGGCATTTCAGTTAATAATCTTTAGTCCAACAAATACCGATATGGACGCGATCAGCGAGCTGCGATAATAAAGAGCCGCAGGGTAGAAAGAACAGTAGAGAAATATAGTGATAGCTCCATCATAGATGGACAGGATACAACTTATAATATGGGACAAATATAAACATACATTTGAGACACTCATCTATTAGTACTCTGAACCTGCATAACGCAGACTAAATTAGGACCGAATTCGTATTCCTTCAGTAAGATTCCCAGTCATATCAGTAATGGTGACTATCAAGCATTGTTGCTGGGGGAGATGTAAGAGTGACTCTAGATGTGAAAAACCTTCATAAATCCGGCGCTCAAAGAGATATGTCTCGGAGAATGAAGCATCGATCGGTACACCGCTAGTAGAGGTTTTAGTCTCATCTTTTCTCGGCCTTTTTGATCACTCACAGGAGGAGCTTTTCTGTTCCAAAACCTTTACAGCAAATTCAGTGAGAAATGTCAGAGTTGGGTAAATGTTTGTACAAGAGACCTTAAAAGCACAGAACAACGAGACTAGGTCTGGCAATGAAACGTAAGTGGCTATAAATTACTGAAACCCTGACTATGTATCCACCAGTAAACAATGAGAAGGAACTACTGTTCAACCATTAAGTTTACTTGAATTTATCAGTGGATTCTAAATATATTTTGGAAGCAAAGCCTCGTCTACAGTACATCTACAATGCTTTGATTTATTTTCTGAGCACAAATGAAGTTAATTTCTTTCGGAGCTGCAAGTATTAAATTTGAAAACTCGATAAATGCAAACAATAATATAATGGTTTGAAAGAGCACACCAACATAAGCAAGATTGCCGAATTTTAGGATGCTATCAGTTCATAGTTTGCCATAACAGTTTTACAACGATTTTGCATGGGAAAAGATGAGTTTGGGATACAGTTTAAATAGGACTTGACAGTCTATATAGTAAGCATGTCTCGTTGGTTGGCCAGCGAAGATGCAAAACCGGCTCGCTTGACAAGATCGACGTTTGTCGCTTAGTTTCAATCCTCTGTATTTCAGCCAAAGTTTAAGCTGTTCGACAGTATAATCATCAGGTTCTCTTTCAAAATATGGTCCAGGAAAGCAGTCATTTCTGGTAGAATAGACAGAGGACGAACTGAAGTGCTAGTCAATTCTTGTAAGTTGATACAAGAAAAGCGGGTTGTTTGTCTGAGTCTTGGCGGGGGGTCTAGACTTGTGACGTAATTACCGCACTCCGCTATTAGCGTGCGTAACATGAATAAGTAGAGGTCAACTTCTTTAATTTTGGGAGGAGGTCAAAACAATGG